>OX155972.1:19064939-19175209 GCA_944548615.1 Micropterix aruncella
TTTCCTAAAATCCATTTTCATAACTGAATACAAGATTTACTTGTGGCAATCGACTAGCCGACAATGGATTCGGTGTCAAATGTACGCTTGTAGATACTACGATAGTCGTATGTCGTATATGACAGTCCTAGCTTGCAAAGCTTGTGAATTGCATCAAGATGGCGCTGCATGCATCTTATGCGTGTGTGTATTGTTGTTTACTTAAAGTGCAATGCGAATTTATCGGGGAAAACAGCAATCGTGTCACAATCCCCCCGCCTCGAACCGAAAATTCACGGAAGCAGCGGAATTTTCGCCTTATTCACGTAAGTAGATAACATCCAACATTCCTACACGCTTCCCAAGTTTGACAGCTTTAAGCACGCGCTGATTCTAACCTGTGAACTCACATGACTCTGGGTCAACGATGTGCCCCTCACGCGTCCGACCCGGGATCCAATCCTTCCTTATTCTATTCAAGGATAAGCCCTTATTCGATTCAAGGAACCTACTTTTAAGGATTAGCCCAAGAAGAACGTTGAACAGCTCGGTAATTAATCTTTCATACAAGCTCTTACATTCTTTCAATCATAAATCTCTGCACTCATCACCATCTATAATACGGTAGCCAATCTAATAGGCATACCGATCCTTTCATTCGACACTGAAACCCTAAATAATGTGTGCTACTGTGTCACACCAATTTCGTTGACACCTCATCGAAGCCTCACTTTCCTGCCTAGAACGCTTTGCTGCACTGCTACTTAAATAAAACTTTACTTTTCAGAACGAACGCATTGTCGCATTGGTTCCACTGAAACTGCGGCAACCTGTTGTGTGCACTGGACTTATATTCGATAATGTTCCAGTCTAACTACACCAACCTAATAACAACCACCATATAATGTTTGTGGATATGATGAATAACATCACAACAGAAATTGCTTCATGGATTACATTCGGAAAACAACACTATGACGTATAAAGTAATCAAAACAAAACGCTCACTATACAAGTCGCTGAACAACCACCGAATGACAAGGTAAACCCAATTTTATTTAATATTTTAATGAATTATGAACATATTAGATGACAGTTGACAGTCTATTTTAAGGTTATTATTTTTTTATTTTTTTTATTTGATTTTAAATGATTACTGCGATGGATCGGGATCCTGAATCTGAATACCTGGAGACTTTTGGGGATCCAGAGTTAGATTTCCAGGGATTTTAAAATCTTTGGCATGATGTGTACCTGCCACTTCTTTCCCCGCCAACGTCTCCAATATATAGACGTTGCCGGATAACTTTTCCTTTACGCGGAACTCTTCGAAGTTTGGGGCGAGTTTAGCCGAGAAATTATTCCCTTTATTAGACAGGAAACGCGTCTTTTTCCAAATAACATCGCCCTTTTGCAGAACCGGAGTACGGCGACCCTTATTGTAAGAGTGCTTATTCCTCTCATGTTGCTTCTGCAAATTGGCCTTAACCATTTGAAAAATGTTTTCCAGCTGACCCAATCTGTCAATTCGATCGTCTTCTTCCGGTGACATGAGAACAGCTTGCGTTTCCGCTGCCGTCATTGCGGAATAAACCTCGCCGGATGTTACCAGTTCCCGACCGAAAACTAAAAAGTTCGGACTGAAACGACTAGATTCAGATTTGGCAGAATTCAACGCATACTGGAACTCAGGTAAATGTATGTCCCAGGATTTATGATATCTACCCACGTAAGCGCATAGCATGGTACTTAGAGTACGATTGTACCTTTCTACGGGGTTGATTTGAGGGGTATAAAATGGGGTGTTAAATATTTGGGGAATTTTATGCTCCTCAAAAAATTTCTTCATTTCTTTAGAAATAAATGGTTTACCGTTATCGGTTAGGATTACCCTGGGGACACCGTGAATTAAAAACACCTTCTCTTTAATTAAAGGAATCATTTTGCTCGACGATGCCTCTTTCAATGGAATTATAATGGTATACTTGCTAAAACAACATGTTATTAGCAAAATATAACGGTTTCCTTTGCTTGATGACACCATGGGGCCATGAATATCCAAGGCAATATATTCGAACGGGCGACTACACTTTTTGGGTGAGTTCATAGTGCCCAATGGACTTGTTGTTACATGTTTAGTGGCCATGCAGGTATTGCAATTTGCTACATATTTGACGACCGTTTGATACAAACCTGGCCAATAGTAATGTTGCCTCAATCGGTTATATGTTTTGTAGACCCCGAGATGACCGGCAGTTGGATTATCATGGTACTCATTAAACAACCGGGTTTGATCTTCTAACATGACGACCTCCTTCCACTGAAATTCTGGATCAACTTCCCCGTCTGCTTTACTATATCGGTAAAGTTTGCCATTTTTAATCGTCCAATTAGGATGAGCGATCGGATTATTTGCCACACCTAGGTATTGCTTCTTGAACCAGGTATCCTCTGTTTCAGAAACGCTGACACTTGCTACGAGTGGAGCTCGAGATAACGCGTCTGGGACCTTCTGCTCACTCCCTTTCCGATGGACTATACGGAAATTGTACGGAGAGAGACGAACCCCCCATCGAGCCAACCGACCTGTAGGCGAATCGATCGAAAGAAACCATTTTAAGGCTGCGCTGTCTGTATGAATTTCAAATAACGCTGTGCCTTCTAAATAGCACCTCCACTGTTCAACGGCGTGTATAACTGCGAGGGCCTCTCGTTCCACCGCTGAGTAATGTCTCTCAGCCGCTGTTAGGGTCCGACTTGAAAATGCCACCGGCCTTTCCTCTTCGCCGTTGCCCTGCGTCAAAACAGCGCCTGTCCCGTAAGCCGAAGCGTCCGCGTATACTCTGAACGGCAGGTTGTAGTTAGGACACGCCAGGACCGGTGCTGATGATATTGCTGCTTTTAATTTATTAAAAGCGGCTTCAGCTACGGGATTCCAGGAAAATTTCGGTGAACCAGGTTTTGTGGACGTCAATTGATTTAACGGGGCAGCTGTTGTGGCGAATCCCTCAATGAATCGCCTATACCAGCTGGCCATTCCGAGAAATCTACGCAACTCCTTTTTAGATTTTGGAGTCGGAAACGCAGTAATTGCGGCAACTTTGTCTGGATTGACTCTCAATCCAAAACGATCAACGACATGGCCGAGATAACTGAGTTCTGACCTAAAGAATTTACATTTTTCAAAATTTATTGATAGATTAGCGTACTTTAACCGTTCTAGCACTCGAGTTAACAGCGATGCATGTTCGTCAAATGAGGTTCCTGTAATGATGATGTCGTCTAAATATACGAACACGCGTCTCTCAAATCCGGAACCAAACAGCGAGTCCATGAGGGATTGAAGAATCCCGCTGCCGTTGGAAACCCCGAACGCGGTTTTAGAAAATTGAAACGAGTTCCGGAATGGTACTGTGAACGCTGTCTTTGGCCTTGATTCTGGTGAAATTGGGATTTGCCAAAATGCAGAACTAAGGTCGATTGAGCTGAGGTACCTGGAATCTCCCAGGCTGTCCAATATATCTGTGATATATGGCAGACCGTACGCATATTTTTTTGTTACCGCGTTTAATTTTCGCGAGTCAAGACAGAAACGATAAGATCCATCCGATTTCGGAACCATTAGCACAGGATTATTCCAGGGGCTTATTGCTGGCTCAATGACGCCTAAACTCAGCATCCTATCCACTTCGTTATTTAATGCTTCCAATTTCGATGGTGAAAGCCGGTAATATCGTTGTTTAATTGGCAACGCGTCTCCGGTATCTATCACATGTTCAATCAGAGATGTCTTTCCTAACCCAATCTTCTCACTAGAAATATCCTGATATTGCTGAATGATATTATCGGCAATAAGCCGTTGTTCTACACTTAAATACTCATAATCGGTAATTATAGGTTCGATTAAACGACAAGTATTGATCTCCGAAGTATTGCAAGTTCTTAAAAATTGCATATCACTAGGAATTAGGCCAAATTTTTCCCAGACATCTATACCTAAAATCAATGGTATATTTATGGCTGGAATAATGTAAAATATACACACTATCGTAACACCTTTAATTGTTACTGGTAGTCTTAGTGCACCGCTACAAAAAGATTTAACTCCATTTGCAGACGTCACAAAAAAGGGTTTACAAGGCTCTATTTTGAATCCTTGATTAATTATTTGAATATGGGCTTCCGATCCTATTATATTTAAAGTGGAACCAGAATCTAACAAACCTTTTAATGAAACTTTTCCAAAACATACTTCTAAATATAATAATTTTTCGGCGCTACTAACAGTTTGAGAGCAATTTATTTGAATTATCGATTTCTGGAGCTCCGTAGGAAGATCTATTGATCCGTCACTCTTATACGTCTTGCTATTGACATTTCGAGACCAAATCTGCCTCCCGTGAACCTGATTGCTAGTAGTGCCTATGTCTAGTTTTTTTGGTTTTGATCACTACGATAATTCGTAGGAGTTCCTGACCTATCCTGATTATGGCTATTTACTGCACCTTTATTCTTGCAGTTACTGCAGGTTGGAATTCTTTGTCCGGGCGCTTTACATCTGAAACAAAATATTTCCTCCTTGCGCGGACAATGCCAGTATTGATGATCATTCGTTTCGCACCTTAAACAGGTTTGCCTCCTGCCAAACGACTTTACCGCGTAAACTCGCGACCGATTATTAACGTTATCCCTTTTTTCAGGATGATCTAACCGACTATCTACCCTTGGCCTGTCTGCGACTCTCTCCCCGACCACGGAGTGTTTAGAACCCGTCGACAAGAAATCCGCCGGTGTTTCTGCGAAGAACTTTGAACGGAGATGGTTCTTCTCCAAACGCTCACAGAAAGTTTGCAGTTTTGAGACGGAATCCAGATCGTTCAACCCGAACTGATTCGAATACACTGGCCGAACGTTACGCAGCAGTATTTCAAGTCGTTGATCTTCAGACATGGGCCTAGCCAGACGATTGAATAAGGTGTGCATTATGTAGAAGTAGTCTGCAACGGTTTCGTTTTTACCTTGCGTCCTAACATATATTTGTTTAGATAACCTGAATTGGTAATCTTCAGGCTGAAATTTTTGTTTCAGCAGCTGTTGAAACTGTTCCCATGAGATTAAATAGTCTCGCACCTGACGATACCACAGTAACGCGGGCCCATTCAAGAGTTCCGGCAACCCCCTCAATAATGAAGTCTCTGCGATCATTCTACTAGATGCTAACTCACCGATTCTCTCCAGGAATTCGAAGACACAGCTGCTACCATCGTACGACAAACGGAGCTTTGAAATGTCGACCCCTTTAATGGTCGCATTATTATTATGCAATGGATTATTTGTATTCTCTACCATTAATGCTGATGTTAATTTTGTATCTACTGTATTTATTGTAATATGTTTTGATTCATCGTCATCGCTTGACGGTACTGTTTGTGTGAGAGCTGTATGAAAAATGGGTGTTGATACTCCCGATTTAGGTTCTGACAACTCCTGCCACGAGTCTTCTATGTATTCCCAAAGGAGCGATAGCTCTTTCGGCATATTCAAACTCATTTTGAATCTACGGCATAACGAATTGAAGTTTTCCTGGAATATTTCAGTATTGACTTGCTCCGTGTTCGTTTTTAATAATTTTATGTCGGATTTAAGCCGCGATAATGAATTTATTATATCATTTTTCGACTCTTCATTATATAAAATTGATTTAACCGGTTCTTTGTCCAACAGATCCCGCAAAATTACTCTATTTTCTTCCACCTTTTCAGCCAGTTTACCGTTTCTAATTAATATTTCGAATTCGAGCTCTGCTTTACGCAATAATTTATATTTGATAGCCATATTGATTTAGCTGTTGTTCAATATTAGAATATGATAAATCCTACTTCGTCCGACCGAAAAGAAATAGCTTGAACAATGAGTGACTTACCCACCGGCTTGCGACAGATCTGAAAGGAAAAATTAGGAAGTGCTTCCACGTGCTATTAATTTTAAGATTTTAATAAAAAGTTTGAATTTGTTGAAGTTTTATTGTAGAATTTACTTAGTATTTTAGCGTAGTATGCTTAGTAGTTTTTGTAGCAGCTATTAGTAATAACTAGATGTAGCATTAAGTAGTATAATTTTGGTGTTTAAGTAGTATTAGGGTAGTATTTTAATAGAAATTTGAATTTTTAATTTTTTTTGGTTTTTTTAATTTAGATTTACGATTTAGTATAATCCAATACTTAGATAATTATGCTGGGCGCCAATTGTGACGTATATAGTTGGGGGATACCTTTGGTGACCTATAGAATCTATAGTAACCTGTAGAAACTAGAATCCCCTTAGTAAAAGTCACTTGTTTTTATTACAATTCGATTTATTGGGATCTTAGTCCCCATTACGAGAATATAAAGAAAGTAGAAACTAGAATCATTGAAAGAAGAGCAAAAGACGTGCGATCCTTATCCAGGGTCGGCTTACAAAGTATTGGATTTTAGAACACTTATTGGATTGTAGCACGTGGGGACACGGGAATGTAGGATGTGACGATCTTCGACGGAGTCGCGTTTCTTTTCGGCTGGCCGATCCCCGTTCTTCCTCTTCCCGCTCTACGCCGTGCTTTCCCACGGGAGACGGCGGCTGATGTACATGCGACGGGCGGCACTCTCGTACGTGCGATGATGTTTACGTTGGTCGCGGTCGACCGTCTTGCGATTCGGTAGGTAGATCGGCAGGAATGGTCCAACGGAGAAGATTAATCCGATAGGAGAATCCCTGTAATTACACAGGAGCAATAAGTGGGAGAGAAGGAAAATGAGGAGTCAGTTTGCCCAATCCTAGGGAGTCGGCTCACTCTTCAATCCATCCCTTCCCAACCGAACGGATAAGGATTCATCTTGTATCTAAATATTGAACAACCGCTTCAAAACTCACCGGGTTAATTTATCTGATTACGTGCACCACGGGATTCTCAATTAATATCGACCGCACCAGCTGAATTGCGAATTCGAAAAAGAAAGGGCGGAAACATGGCCGTCTAATGATGGATTCTTACTCGACTCGTTTAGGCTTCCGGTGCTTAATTTACATTTATTTTATTAATTTGAATAATTGTTACAGTATTTTTATAAAATACTAGATTTAATTTCTAGTTGAGCGGATCTGATTTAATGTGGCTAAGTGTCCGCGTTTTTACGTACGGAATTTAATTACCAATGTTAATCATGATTTTGTGTATTAAAAATTGTATAATACCCAAATAAATTATTGTATTAATTTTCCTAGCATCCTGGTTTATAATTTGATCTTTCTTTATTTTTACCGACTTAATTAAAATTATTCTTTTTCCTAAAATCCATTTTCATAACTGAATACAAGATTTACTTGTGGCAATCGACTAGCCGACAATGGATTCGGTGTCAAATGTACGCTTGTAGATACTACGATAGTCGTATGTCGTATATGACAGTCCTAGCTTGCAAAGCTTGTGAATTGCATCAAGATGGCGCTGCATGCATCTTATGCGTGTGTGTATTGTTGTTTACTTAAAGTGCAATGCGAATTTATCGGGGAAAACAGCAATCGTGTCACAATATATATATATATATATATATATATATATATATATATATATATATATATATATATATATATATATATATATATATATATATATATATATATATATATATATATATATATATATATATATATATATATATATGTATATATATATATATATATATATATATATATTGAAATATTTGATAGTTTTGTGTATATATTCTTTTTAGAATTGATCAATAAGATGATTATAAAGTAAATAATTATAAAAGCCACTTACATCGTGACGAAGGATTCCCTTGATCGGATTCGGGAATGCTTTAGGTGTTAACGAGAATGATGAATGCCTCTCACTTGCGGAAAGAAGAGTAGGTTTAAGTTGGGCCCATTTTTCAACTAGTAAACGCTCACCCTTCATCCAATTATCTCAAAAATTAAGCTACAATCCTTCTTTATACGTAAACTCACTCAATTTCCTATTATTTCAGGGGAAATAACAAGACAAGACGAGCTACTTGACAGATGGAAGAATTTAAAATTTCGAATTTCGTTTTTTTATTTTCTAAAGGCGCGATATAAAGAAGCTGCGATCAATATTCAGCTGAAAACTTAAAACTAAAAGCGTGACATGCCCTCATATCAATAAAAGGAAGCAGTCAGCTCTTTCCTATTAGTTGGAAAGATTACCTTTAACCTAAATGGATTATTTACAATGAACGAAACATAAAATATGTAAAAATTCAATATTTTGAAATATTTGATAGTTTTGTGTATATATTCTTTTTAGAATTGATCAATAAGATGATTATAAAGTAAATAATTATAAAAGCCACTTACATCGTGACGAAGGATTCCCTTGATCGGATTCGGGAATGCTTTAGGTGTTAACGAGAATGATGAATGCCTCTCACTTGCGGAAAGAGGAGTAGGTTTAAACCTACTCCTCTTTCCGCAAGTGAGAGGCATTCATCATTCTCGTTAACACCTAAAGCATTCCCGAATCTGATCAAGGGAATCCTTCGTCACGATGTAAGTGGCTTTTATAATTATTTACTTTATAATCATCTTATTGATCAATTCTAAAAAGAATATATACACAAAACTATCAAATATTTCAAAATATTGAATTTTTACATATTTTATGTTTCGTTCATTGTAAATAATCCATTTAGGTTAAAGGTAATCTTTCCAACTAATAGGAAAGAGCTGACTGCTTCCTTTCATTGATATGAGGGCATGTCACGCTTTTAGTTTTAAGTTTTCAGCTGAATATTGATCGCAGCTTCTTTATATCGCACCTTTAGAAAATAAAAAAACGAAATGCGAAATTTTAAATTCTTCCATCTGTCTAGCTCGTCTTGTCTTGTTATTTCCCCTGAAATAATAGGAAATTGAGTGAGTTTACGTATAAAGAAGGATTGTAGCTTAATTTTTGAGATAATTGGATGAAGGGTGAGCGTTTACTAGTTGAAAAATGGGCCCAACTTAAACCTACTCCTCTTTCCGCAAGTGAGAGGCATTCATCATTCTCGTTAACACCTAAAGCATTCCCGAATCCGATCAAGGGAATCCTTCGTCACGATGTAAGTGGCTTTTATAATTATTTACTTTATAATCATCTTATATATATATATATATATATATATATATATATATATATATATATATATATATATATATATATATATATATATATATATATATATATATATTTATATATATATATATATATATATATATATATATATATATATATATATATATATATATATATATATATATATATATATATATATATATATATATATATATATATATATATATATATATATATATATATATATATATATATATATATATATATATATATATATATATATATATATATATATATATATATATATATATATATATATATATATATATATATATATATATATATATATATATATATATATATATATATATATATATATATATATATATATACATATATATATATATATATATATATATATATATATATATATATATATATATATATATATATATATATATATATATATATATATATATATATATAGGTATATATATATATTGACAATTGATATTTCCGTCTCCATCTCAAAAAATGTTCTTAACGCGTTCACAATACTTTCCCTCCTGCTCTGTAGATAGATCGGGAAAGTAAAAGCGCTGTTTTTTTTGCTTTGAATGTAAAATAGGCGTACAGTATTCAAAAACTTATTATAAATTAGTTAAAAAAAAATGTTTTAAAACAAAACGAAATCTACTTAGAAAATTGCTCTTCCTTTATGTATCTTAAGGTCTCAATATTTTAAAATGTATATCTACATAACTATATTGTAATCATGAGCAAACATTAGGTATATATTTTTTAAATTACATACAACAGGAGGAAATTATATTGTATGTGTTATGTACCCGCTACAACTACCCCTAAACCAAAAGGACATCATCATCACCACCGCAAAGATGGCATCATTAGACCACCCTCATCCTGAAGGTAGTCGGACGATGCCTACAGAAATGAAATACTCAAGTCAACGATTCGATTGTTAATGACTGATGATTAAAGCACATATTATTTGTATAATAAATTGTATAATCAATATTTTCGCACAGTTATAATTAAAGGAAATTAAATAGTTAGCGATTCGTCTGGAAATAAGGATTTAATAATAATATTGTATAAATATCAAAATAAGACCTTTATCTCCTATTTAGATATAAATGATATTTAGCAGCATCCCTGCATTTGAGATTAGAACTATCTAAGAAACGTTGCACGTGCAAACTTTAATATTACGTTTAGATAGATTTAATAGTAGCTACTCGCTTGAAACATCGATATACCAACCCCTCATAATATATCGATGGCTTGAAAGGGGAAAACAACAAATACGCTTATTGTCTTATGAAATAGAACAGATATTTTAGCGTAGGTAATGTTAAACCCTCTGCATTATTTTTATAGCTTTGGCCAACTCACGGCTATTTAAAAAGTACTTAACGAAAGGAAGCTGTCGCTCCCCTCTGTAACATGTAAAACAATGCAATTCATTGTATTAAGTTTATAAAAGGAAGCGAAACAAAAGCTCTTTAGACATTTCATCTAGTAGATTCTGTGAAAGCAGTCGAGACCGTTCGCTCTGCTCAATGCGCATTTGTTTCGCTTAGAAAATTGTAATTTTTCTTTTATTCGAATAAACATTTAAAAATTATATTTTACTTTCCTGACGACCTATCGGAAAGGAAAGTATTGTGATCGCGCTAAAAAAAAATTTTGAGATGAAGATGGGAATATATATTTTGAGACTCCCTGAGACGATTGAGACTATTTCCAGACCGATCTCTGTCTGTATGTATGTCTGTATGTCTGTCTGTATGTATGTATTCTTCCACGATAGCGCCCAGACGCTTAATCGGATTGAGCTGAAATTTGGTATATAAGCTTCTGTTAACCGTCGGAGGAACCCATTAGTTTTTGGAGTCCCTACGCCCTACGGTTGTGGTACCTCCCATACAAATTTGGGGTTCCCGGCGAAAAAATTGTTTCCGCCATAGCGCCCAGACGCTTAATCTGTCTAAGTTAAAATTTGGCATAGAAGCTTCTGTTAACCATCGGAAGAACCTATTAGTTTTTGGGGTACTTACGACCAACGTTTGGGGTACCTGCCATACAAATTTGGGGTACTAGAGTTAAAAATGTCGCTGTTTTTTCGCACCTCCCCGGATACTAGTCAGGAAAGTCTTGGGGTGACACAACCGATTTTTTTTACTAATCGCGAATTTCGAAACGTAAAATATGCGAAAATTTATTTTGGATATTGGCATTGGCAATATCCCACCTTCTCTGTTCTGTTCGTCCTTAAATGTATCATCTGCCTATTGATAAATAGTTCGGTGACATCATTTCTCACTTAATGCCCTTGATCGATTAGGCGCGCTGTCATACATATTAATGGATATTTACCGCCACTCGTGTGTGTGGTCAGCGCAGACCGTTGACGACCATCGTTTGCAGTGTTAGTTGTAGGTACCTATGGCGTTCAATTAAAGGTATGGCGGAGGAGGAAGACATGCTGTCGTTGTCTGGCGCACTGTTATTCCAGACTGGTGAGCAATGAGCTTGTTCAGGACCTCGTTTACAACGCGGTTCCTTCTTAAAGGTGAGGTCACAATTGTATAACTCCATATTATTTCGCGCGTATGGCAATACCGCACGCGGGAATTAGATTTACTCTCTGGCGTGGCAAACGACTTATAATATGTGACCTCTATAGATATATGTTATAGCTAAATAATAAGTATACCGAAATGAAATGTCCATTGCTGGATAATTCAAACAAAAAGGGAAGGTTAGGGGATAGAATTACCTAATATTTAAAGAAAGAAAATGTATTTTAATAATGCTTTGAAGCAAGGTAATGAGCGATGGATATCATACCGAAATTGGTTCAAAAATCAAGCAGAATGCTCACACTCACCTTGGAGCTGTCAGTAAATAGAGCTATCTTTCATTCCTACTATTATGAATATCTCTTTAGCCCACCTGTAACTACAGCAGTCTTAGAAACCAGGGTAGCTCCACATCTATACTTTTGTATCGCCCCCTTGTTTTGCAAACTGTACAACGCAACGTGCCATGGCCAATCGCCAGGTCTAGTTTCTTTTCCATTTGTGATGAGTTCAGTGTGTTCTACAATCCTTCTACCGCACTTAGGTATTTTGTTGTCACCAGTAGATGTAGGGTTTGCAATCGCTGATACTTCATCATCGCCTTTGATGTATGCGTCCCAAATACCCTGGAAAGTATAGGATTTTTTTTAATAAATTTATTTTTTAATTTAAATTTACTAGTAGGTACGTACCTAAATACATTATAGAGAATAACTTTTTTTAATAGTGACATCTTTGAATTCGGTTAATCAGTTCAAGCAAATAAAGAACTTTAACCCCTCCTATCGCGGGGTAAAAATTTAGTCGTCACTTCTGCCCGGGACAGTTTTGCGCGTGAAGTCGATGGCCTTGAGAAAAACGACCATAACTTTTAAACTACTATACGGATCGTAAAAAGAATAACTGTAAAATGATCGCATTGAAATTTGAAATTTACAATATTATAACCTTATCTCGTCAAACAATTAAGATAATAATGAATAAATATTTAAAAAGTTGGCATTTTACGCAGCGCGGAGCGCCCTAACCAATATTGGTTAGATACAATTTTAGCATTTGTAAGCGTCTAACCAAAAATGGTTAACTCAAATAGGAAGGGTTAAATAAGGATTTTTTTTTTTTGAAAAAGAAAAATGTTTTTATTTTTGAAAAGTTTATAAACGCTGACTGATAAGTAAAAGTTTGAAAAGCATTCAACGCGCTACGCCGTCTGGCAATACGTAAAATAACGCGACTAAACAATATTCGCGGTATTTTAGCTACCGCTAGATGGCGCACAACGGGATTAACTCTTGTTATACTATTTTTTAAAATATTAAAATTTTCAAATTTAAAAAAAAAAGTTTTTCTAAAAAGTTTTTTTTTGTGTTTTTTCCAATTATTTTTATTAATAGTTGCTTATTTGTAGTACTCAAAACCCACTTCAATGACTCCACTAATTAAAAAGTCACCTGAAGAGTATTAGCAAAACCTATTTATGCACACTAATTTGCTATCATATGAAAATCTTAACACTCTTGCATTAGCAACTTATTAAGTATAGAAATAACATGAACACGGTAATAATAGGTAATGAAAAAAGAGACATAGGTATAAGCAAAATCGTAATATGAATAATTGGATTTTAATTCAATTCAATTCAATTCAATTCATTTATTTCAAAAAATCTTTACAGATTGTCGAAACTAAAACTAGGTGTTAGGTACATTTAATATTATTTACAATTTAATTCCTTCGTGATTTCATTTCTGTTCAGTTCTAAAGTTCACTTCGTAAATTATACACGTCATATTATACAGATATAAATTAATAACGATAGAGACAGAGTTCAATTTGTAGATAAAAAATATAGATGGAAGTCATGTTTGTTAGATTATATACGCATACTTGAACAAGTGGTATTTAGAGTCTAGAAGGTTATTATTAAAATTCATTATTATTAATTATTAAAATTCATTTTTGTCATTAAAACGATTATAAAAGATTATTAAAGTTAAAATATAATTAAAATTCATTTATGTCATATAATTCCTTATAAATTAGTAGCTTTCTGACTTCCGAATAGAAAACTAATATTTTCTTTTCCCTACATATTAGGTCTTTTAGGTTTTTAGTGTTTACAATATGTAACTAATATCATACAAAATATATTTTATTTATTTTATTTAATTGTTGGTCCACAAACATTACACCGTTAGCACTTAACATAACTTGTGCTGCTCCTAACTAGGCAGAGCTTGTTCTAAGGAGAACACCAATACAAATGATAATAAACTACATAACTTCCGAAATAAAAATAAAAAATTTGAATCATTTCAAGTTAAAATGAAATTCTCACTACACCAAAATAATATTAGAACTATAAACAAGTAATACTAAATAATGATGTATAATAAGAATAAAAATATATAATAGCAATAATAAATAATCATTTATAATAATAACTAACAATATATAACAATTAGTAAAAATAGGTTTTTAAAATATATAGAAAAATAAATATATTATATATGATATAATATAATAAAATGGTATCATAAAGTATAGTCTGGGAGGTAGTGAATATTTTTAGGACCTATTTTCCTGGTTTGTATAGTAATTAATAATAATAATAATAATAATTGTATTCATTCAAAAACATAAATTTACAATTGTATTAGTTGCAGAAGCTGCCTAACTAGGCCATAGCCCGTACCAAAGAAAACTCTATGTATGGCAAAGATTTATTCATGTGCACATAATATTAAAATGAAAAATACAAAATGTGATAAAATATAAAATAGATAAGCGAATTCAAATTAAACTTATAATTATATTTAAAATATTGAAATAGCATGGTCATGGAAATAAATATTAATATAAAGTGTCGTAATATGATGTTGTAAAATGTCGTAAATCTGGTATATTAATGCTTATCAAGAAATTCTGCGTCTGGCGAGGATTATGCGATGAATGGGTGCATTCGAATTGTACTCATGTATATTCCCAGTTATAAAAAAACACCATACACATGTATTCTCCAAGCACCAAAGATCGACTCCCTCCCATGTTTTATACTTTGACGAAAAAAAAAAAAGTTTATGTAGGTACTTTTTGAATAGACTATTTTTAACTCACTCGCTGACGGGCTGGCTAGACTGAATACTGTACAAGAATAGACCATGAAAAGAATGTGTTGCTAAGTTTTAGAATAATTATTACTATTATGAAATTAATGGAAACCTAATTAAAATTAATTTAATTTTAATATCATAACATTTATGGAATCACTCCATGGCTATCCCCTAGATTTACTGATGTTCCTAATAAATATGCTGTAATTATATAAAGCGTCTGTTTCATTTTTAAGCTATTGCATAGCTTTTATCGCGGGCCTAGGCCAGCGCGGCGACCGAATGAAGAAATTTCTTAACGAAAATTAATGTTTTTAAGCTATTGCATAGCTTTTATCGCGGGCCTAGGCCAGCGCGGCGACCGAATGAAGAAATTTCTTAACGAAAATTAATTATTTTAAACTGATAATTACGTCTAAACGAGTACTGCTTACGATTCGAAAAAAATATATGTTAAACAAGAACATTTTCCTAATATTCTTAGCTTTCAATATTTTAGATTTTGTTTATATTACATAGTGTAATTAATTATTGAAATTATGTCTAACCGAACACAAAAACGACTACTACGCAACTACTATCTGGCCTATTATTATGAAACCTGCACCATTTTACAGATAATTTAATTATCTATCTTTTTATCTACGATTTTTTTCGAATACTCCGTTTTTTTTGCTTTATCGAATAAAAAAATCGTATGCGGCGCTCTATCGGAAGACGTTTAAAATGCTTTCGCAGCCGAAAAAGATTCGGAATAATTTCAACGTTTTCCCATAGAGCGCAGTTATCTGATATCAGAAAAATAAAATAAATAAATAATTATACTTGCATAAGTTGTTAAAAATGCTATCTTTACCGCGGCAGTCCCCGCGTGCCACACGTATTTTTTTTTAATTTTTAACCGCCCTATCTATACCAACGTACGTGATACATCCAATATATTTCATATCGAATTTTTTAATATATAAAATTATGTATATACATACAAATTTATATAAAACAGATATATAAAAACCGCTTATATAAATCGCTATATAGTTTGTCTGGTATATTTTAAACAAGTATTATTATTGACAAATTTTGTTCTAAATATAATCGCCAACAGCCTAAATAACGCACTGTATAATACGGCCCTGAATTAACAATATTTACAAAATCTTACCTCTTACCTTTTTAGGATTCTTGCACTTCTCTATATCGTTTATTTTGATGCTCAGAATATTAGGGACCGGTTTTCCTTGCTGACCTGTGACTATGAGAGTTAGGACATCAATTTTCCAGTCTTTGAAAGTCCTTATTTGGAACAGTCCGTCGGGGTAAGATCTAATCCTGGCGAAACCTTTGTCTCTCTAAAAAAACGATGGAGTGGTAATGTATATACATAGATAAGATTAGTAGTAAATGAGCACAAATGGAAAGCCACTTAATTCACCGACCGGAATCGAGCATTCACAAAATAAACTTTTAATGGACAGCGTGTAGATTCGGCAGTAATGACCGGTTTTACGGTAACATCCGTTATACATAATGTTTTTACTGGACGGGCATTGCTTCAGTGGATAAATCAGTACAACGAGGTAAGCAAGTTTTAATTTAAAAAAAATAAAAAACTGAATAACATTTTTTGTTTTGAAAAAAAAATGTTTTTTTTTTTAAATTAGTTTTTTTTTTAAATATTGTGAAAGTCTGTTGATCACGATGCTCTATCTAGCATTAAATAAAATGTCACTAATATTGTTAGATGGCGCAGGGCGCTCAAACGCTTCTCGAACCTTTACTTAACAGTCAACTGCTTCAAATTTTGAAAAAAAAAACTAAAATAGTTTTTTTTTCCCAAAACCTTGATTAAAAGTTGCTTACTACATTGTAATGATACACCCACTTGAAAAATTCCTGTCCAGTAAAAACACCCCGTATATATAAACGGCAAAAAATAATAATATCCGTTATTTACGTTAAAATGTGGGGTTTTTTACCATTTGGAAAAGCGGGTGGATGCTAATGGTTTCTGTGCAATTGGGCCACTAAGACCCGCTCGTTTTCTATGGTCGGCTCAACTAACGGTTCAGATCATATCCGGTAGCCTCCTGGATGAGGCTCGAACCCGGAAAGGACCTTGTTTTCCCCGGTTATGTCATGATTTATCGGTTTCCTCTGGGGTATGTCTTTCGGTAGCTGTTGGGCGGTTTTCGCTTCGTGCGGCGTCAGCCAATCGACTGTGCACTCCGGCAAATAACTGGAGGAGGGGGAGGTCTAAAAATTATATTGCACGTTTCCTAGGAAGCACGGGGGGTTGCTGAACTGATGTCAGCTGATCTTGAAGTGACCCATTGGCTACTCGTTCCCACATGAAAAAGCTTCCAGATTTGGCCTGATTTCTCCGTCCTCCTGTCTGGTTACGTGTGGGAAGTCGCTTGCGCGGCCTCTACCTGATGTAAATTCAGCTGTAATTCAATTCGAATTTATCGCGGACCGGTGCTCATTTACCCGTCTTTTCACTCGGGTTAAGGTAGGAAGCTGGTGGGGTCAAAAGTAGCAGACATCAAGGCAGCATCTACCCCAGCTGCTTAGGAAACAGTATATTGTTCCAGACTCCTCCAGGTATTCGCCCAAGTGAACATTCGATTGACTGACGTCACAAGGTGCGCAAACCGGTAGCACCTGAAGGCGAATCCCAGCGGAAACAGGTCCACCTGCCGTGGCATGTGAAACAGAGTCATTACTAGGGTTAATGGGCTCTTGCTGGGTTGGCCACGAAGACCCATTCTGTTCAGGGCTGAACACACTCATGGGTCAACACCTATCCGATGGCCTCCACGCATGAAGTGCGAGCCTGGGTAGGACTCTGGCCTTGGTCAGTTTCCCCTGGGAATCAACCTTCTGGCGCTCCTGGACGGTCTGCGCACCGTGCGGCGTTAGCCAATCGACTGTGCACTCTGACTAACAGTCGGGGGAGTCTGGAAGCAGTACTGTTTCCTATAGAGCGGGGGTGGTTGCGGACCTTACGGCGACTTCTCTTGAAACAACCATCGGCTATCCGATCCTGTGTGAACAGCCGGGCAAAGTACGCTGTGGTCCGCGATAGATTCGGTAAACACCGTTTCACCGCTTCGTAAGGGAGAGGACCACGCAAGCGACCTCGAACTCTAACCAATCGAGAGACTGGAGTAATCTGGTCACAATTGGAAGTAAGGGTGTGAGTGTAAGCCCGCCGGGTAACACTCCTGGCTATCTCGCGGTTAAGTTGTTGGCCTCTTACGGGCTTGTGGCGTAGCTAGATGGTGGACTGTTTTGCCCTCAAGGCGCTCACTCCAGGGAGATAGAACTACTAATCGTTAAAACTTCCTGAGGTGACGGGCTCACCCGCTGTAGTCGACAACCCTAGTCTTTACTGGGGTTGACCTTCTTCGAGGAGGCTACTGAACAGCAGATAAACCGTGAGTTGAATCGACCAGAAGTAAGTAGCAGGTCTTAAGGGGCCTGGCGTGATCGCCTAAAAAACGTTGATTTTAGTTTTTTTTTCAAAGAAAAGTATTCCATTAAATGTCTAAGATATATTTCTGCATAAATAACGTATACATAGATTTTTTTATTTTTTTTTTTATTTGCAGTAAGTTATTCGCTATCTCTAAAGTCTCAAAAAACCCTATTGCTGTAGTGATTGCGGCCTTCACAGCTCCTGAAATATAAAAAAAGCTCATTTAACTAAAAGTATTGCCTAAACAATGACCGAAGATTGTGAAAGAGAATTGAAATTTAAGAAGTCAAAGTTTAAAATTATATTTTTTTTTCAAAACTCTGTCATCGTGTTATTTTTTATTTACAGTTCTGGTTCATTGTAAAGGCTATAACTCCTAGTTTAATGAGCTTTTATATAATTATTTCAGGTGCTGTGTAGGCCGCAATAACTGCAGAAATTGTGTACTTTTTTTTTGAGACTTCGGAGATGTCGAATAACTTGCTGAAAATAGAAAATAATAATTTAAAAAAATACTATGTATACATTATTTATGCACAAATAAAATTCTCAACATTTTTAGGTATTCGATGCAATACTTTTATTTTAAAATATCCTAAAAAAACTGTTTTTCATGCGATCACCCTAGGTGAGCTTTTTAATGGCAAAACTACCTGACAGTCATAAATAGGATAGAAACGAATTTACCGCGTGAAATTTGTAGCACCCGACGTTTCGGTGAAGTTGCAGCCGCCGTTGTCCAAGGTAGATTGACAACCCTGGACAACGGCGGCTGCAACGTCACCGTAACGTAGGGTGCTGCAAATTTCACGGGGTAAATTCATTTCTGTCATATTAATAATGTCAAACAACCGCGATACTCTTCGATTTTATATTACCCGACAGTCATTCACGTCTCTACACGGCCAAAAAAGATATTGTGAAATTTTTACCAAGATTATTTTCAGGTGCATAAGACTACATCTCATCAATCCAAAGTAATTTTCGTATCTATATTAACTATTCCAGTCAGAGATGGATAGATAAAACAGTAGGCAAAACCAAAATGTAGACATTACTTCGCAAATTTATATATTTTTATATATATATATTTATATATTTTAGGGTTATAATATATTTAGTCTATATTCTATATATAAACAAGTGAGTAAATCTATTCTAATATTATAAAGAGGTAAAGTTTGTGAAGTTGTATGAAGTACTCTCAGTAATCGGTTCAGATCTACTGAACCGATTTTGAAAATTCTTTTACCAATCGAAAGCTACGTTACTTGTGAGTATCATAGTTTAAAAAGTCGAAAAATAAAAAGACTTTTTCCTGGTAGTCGGATTTGCAAAGTAAGTCGGTGAATAAGCGGTCGAACGAAAATATTTCTAACTAACGCTGCCTTAACGATGAGAGATATATGATTAAGTTCTAGAAAAAAGTTGTAGAGTTTGATAATGCCTACAAAAAAGTCGGCGACAGCATATTTCATCCCTAACTTTTATATTTAAGTGACAAAAAGTAGTATTTTATATTAAAAAAATAATTTAAATCGTTAGGTCAAGTTTATTGGTCATATTATCAACAATTATGAATTCTTATCAAAATAAGTAAATTTATCGTCTCAAGTGTTTAAAACAAAAGACTTTTCCGTTTTACTTCATATTATTTCCCTTTCACTGCATGAATAGTTTTAAAGAGATAATACGCTCACAAATAAGACACTCACAAGAAGACACTCACAAATAACGGTATTATAGTCAAATTGGCATGCAAATACATACATAAATATGCAGTAAAAATATAACCCTTCTTTTGGCAGTCAGGAAATAAATCATAGCACTCAGTAATAACCGAAACACACTCATAATTCCATCACAGGTAAAAAGTTTTACCGCCCAACGAAGTGGGCACGGGTCAGCTAGTATATCTATATACTCACTTGTTTCCCTTTGAAAATTTCTTATTCTCTTATTGTTAGTATTAGAGTACGTTCTTACCAGCGTTATATTCGCAGGTGCATCAACCTTGATCATTACGTTATTAAAATTGAGTAGTCCATTAGTATCAGATACGTCAATATGAAGCCAAAATGCGTTCTCTTCTTCGGGTGCCCGGTCTACCTCGAACTGTTCTGTAACTTTAGTTCCTTTACAAGGGTAAGCAGACAATATTGGATTTCCAACGATGCCTTGACAATTGACTTCAACATTTGGAGTGGAAAAAGCAGAAATCACTGCTAATCCTATAATCAACTGTAATTTCTTGATTGACATTTTGTTGATCGTATTATAATTGAAAACGAATGTGCTGAAAATAAATAAAAAACACGAATTTACATAATTTTAATAAATGGTAATTTAAGAAGATTTCGCTAATGGATTATTATATACTCGAAAATAAAAAATGAAAACGGGGAAGGTGACTCAGAGATTACTTTACCAAGCGCTCAAAAGTTTATCTCGTTCTTTCCCTCCCCCCATCCCCTTTTACATATTTTTAATTTATGATGTAAAATTTTCTGCCGAATTTTATTGTAATATTCGTTTGCTAGTAGCTGCTTTAATATGTAATTTAAAACATAATTTTATCCTATTTTTAACTCAAATTATGTTTACCCATTAGATTAAGTTAACTAGAGCTGTCAATAACTGGCGAAACTGTCACCTCGGGAAGTTTTAACGATATTAGAACGGGTGGCCGAATGGTCGTTTCATGAGCAGTTGCCGTAAGGTTAATAACTACGGGGGTAGTTATTAACATTGAGGCGACCCATAGTACGCCGCCTCCAGCTATTCTGATGAGAACCACTAGCGCGAGCAGGTGCGAATGACAACTAGGGTTGTCGACTACAGCGGGCGAGCCCGCCACCTCAGGAAGTTTTAACGATAGGTTCGTTCAATCTCCCTGGAGTGAGCGCAGAGGACTTGGACAAAATAGTCCCCCGTCTAGCTCCGACACAAACCCGTAAGAGGCCAACGCCTTAACCGCGAGATAGCCAGGAGTGTTACCCAGTAGGCTTACACTCACGCTCTTACTTCCAATTGCGACCAGATTGAACCGGTCTCTTGATTGGTTACGAGTTCGAGGTCGCTTGCGCGGTCCTCTCTCCATCACTGTTACCAGACTCCCCCGGCTGTTTAATGAAATGCACAATCGATTGGTTGACGGCGTAAGGTGCGCAAACCGTTCAGGAGTGCCCGAAGATTGACTCCTAGGGGAAACTGGCCTGCAGGCCAGCGACCTACCCTGGCTCGCACTTCTGCTTGGAAGCCGCCGGATGGGTTTTGATCCGTATGTTTGACCAATCCTATACAACTGGGTTGTATAGGATGCAACCAAACTGCAACAGGGCCCATTAACTCCTCTAAGGTTAAGGTTCGCTGATAGGTATTGCTTTAACGCAATAAGCTAGCCGATTTGTTTTAACAAATAAAACAAAGCGCGTTTTATATGATTAGGTACTTATTTCTTTCGCAATGCCAAGGACTATAAATACTTACATTATTATCAAGGTTAAGTACCAACATACGTTTTAGGCTATATTAAAATTCATGACACTCTTAAATCACGTGTCATTTAATAATGAATGCAAATCAAACAAGCTTTTAAATTTGTTAATCACTGGACCACAGATAACGCTTCACTAGACCGGTTGAATGTCACAGACGCAATGCTGATCGGACAAGGAAAACAAGAGAGTGTTAAATATTTTGGATTTTGATAGAATAATAAGCGGAATTGGTTGTATATGCATTGTATATTATATGTTTGGATTATAAAAACGTGGAACTATTTTTGTATAAACTCATCCAGTAGTTTGAAATTTATTTGCTTACTACTATCGAGCAAATAATGATAACAACCGGTTATCGAGGTCAATAACACGAATGCGTGCCTATATGATCCCTTGCCATATGTAGACAGACCCACTGTAAAAATGTATACCTTTTAATATCCTCATACTTAATCTAAAACTGTTGAAAAATTATCCTTTTTTTATGAATATATCCAAACAATATTTAATAACATTGTTTTTTAATATGGCATCAGTATTTTAATTCAAATTTTAAATTTAAAAATATGTTGTTTTTTTTTGTAAAAGTATATTTTGCCATTTTTTACTGCTAAGCCCAGGAAATAACTTGTTGCTAACATTAAAATATAAAATATTTATCCAAAAGTAGAATAATTTATATTAAAAAAAGGATATTCAGGACTTTTTAGTTAATTTTCAGTGCTCTATCATCGGTGTATAATTATGTGATCTACAATTATGTAAAATATATTATAGGAAACTGAATAATGTAAAACTAGGAATTAAATAAATTAGTTAAATTAATTAAAGATTAAATACAATTTTGAATTACAAAATATTGCGATGATATCAGATGCAGCGATTCATGAGATAGATGTGTATACATGTATACATTTAATTTCACATCCATTTAAAATTCATTTTACATCCATTTTATCCCTATGAAGACGACAAATATAATTCTGACGGAAGTTAAGGATTTTGTTATTTCATGCGGTATGATCCGTTTCTTATAAGTATAGTGCCTAAATATTTTTTTACATTTGCATATGTACCGAGATAATTCATTTAATAACCATAAATACTAAAAATATTTTTTTATTTAAAAATATACGAAAATTTAAAATTGTAAATCAGTACAATACTGCACGGTTGATCTAATAATATGGCATGGGACTGTATTATAAATAACTCCTTTGACATGAAATTAAACTAGTTTGACTTTACACCTATGAAAACAAATCTAATTTAAATGGAGTTTCATTTGGAATCATCTCTATAATATTTTTTTTGTTGGCGTTTCTATAAAATGTCATATAATAGTAAATATATTTTTTGATATAATGTGTAATTGAAGTTTAACTTTTTCTAACTATTTCGGTATTTTGACTACTATTATTTTTTATTACTATTTTTTATATATAAAGGTTTTTGTAAATCCTCATATTTTTAAAGATAAAAGGAATTTTGATTTAAGTAACTGTCATCGGGCAAATATCAAATTTAAATTATGCAGAAAAACTTGAGCAGGAGAAAACCATGTAAAAAGAGGAAGACCATAATGTAAAAAAATAATTCTGGTATTATAAGGCGAAGGACACCTTTCGGAAATGCCAGAATACTCATTTATAAACAAGTCGTAACGATGCTATTTGTGCGCAAAACTAACCCTGTAATAGTGGAGCGATAACTTAATTATCGAGAAATAATTATTTTGACGTTCTTGTGCTTGCATTTATTTATTTTTTTAGTTTGTCAAGACGAAATATGACTGTTTTCAGCTGTAATGTTCTCAAATAGAGATAATTGGTGGTCCCATTTTTTCAGCTATTTTGACGAATGATTGATATTAGATATTTTTTACAATATATTATTATTCCTGATATTTTAGTCATTTACTCTCTTTTATCGGATTAGTAATATTTTATTTTTGTCAGCATTGCATCTGACAGTTTTGCATTGCATCTGACAGTTGACAGCATCGGGGCAGTTTTTGGTACCGCGTGTGAGAATTTCATTCGCACAAAGCTCCAAGGCTCTATAATAATATAGAAATTACGATACAAAATTTAGTTAACATGGTAGCATTTAAAAAAGCAATAAAAAAGTGCTTTATTG
The DNA here is from genome assembly GCA_944548615.1 of Micropterix aruncella. Lineage (NCBI taxonomy): Eukaryota > Metazoa > Arthropoda > Insecta > Lepidoptera > Micropterigidae > Micropterix > Micropterix aruncella. The sequence goes on from OX155972.1 coordinate 19,088,897, forward strand.
TTAAAGGACCACTCTATGACAAAACTGAATTTAACAGAATCTTTGATTAGGTAAAATTAATAAATAAAAAGCAAATACTTAATTTTTTTTATTTACAAATATATTAGACGGATATGTGAGGTTTAAGACTTGAGGTATTTCAATTTAATTTATTTGTGTATATTAGTATTTCATATTATTATGTATCTTTATTTTAAATATGTGTTTATTGCATTTATGTATTACTATATATTGGTGTTGGGTTTAATAATAATTTCTTACAACTATTTTTTTTGTATGTTGGTATAACTCTTTGTTTGTGTGTGTATTTGTATTATGCAAGAATGAATGTTTGAACTTTATTTCAATAATAATTATATAACCGAACGTCATACCTGTCAGCTCGCAATATGCTAAGTTAAATATCAGCATCCCTAGATACGGGCGTTCTTGCTCAGTTAGATATGCGATGAGCCAACGGCTATGGGTTCAACTTGTTTTTCCTGCGCGTTTTATTGTACTGTAATATCCGAATATCATAGCCATTCGTCTGTAAATCATATTGTTTTAAATTAAAAAAACAATAATCCTAATAATAATAAAATGCTTTATTTATTGAAACAAATCGGCGAGCTTATTACATTAAAGAAATATCTTACAGCTAACGTTAACCTAATAAAGAAACAAGTTTTGCGGTAATAATAAGATAAAACTGTTATTAAAACACTTATAAAGGCAGCTCGTATCGATTTCATCTAACAACAAAATTCAGCAAAAAACTAAGCATCAGAAATATATTGTATAAAAGCAATAAACCTATAATTACTGAACGGAAGGGGGAGGGGTGTGGATGAGAGAAATGTTTCAGCGGATGTTGAAAGATTTTTGATACTGTGTTTAAATATACACTTGGACATACACAATATTACCGGTGTGAGTAAAGCATTCCAGAGACGGAAGAGACGGACGCCATGCACGGAAAAGGAGTGCGAGTAAAACTCACTACTGTGACCAGTGATCGAGAGCATTAGGTTGTCTCCAGATCTAAGATTGCGCCGGAAATCTGAGAGCATTAAACCTATTTATGATATAGCTCGGAGCGGCCACCTCCAATATTCTGTAAAGCAAACGAGGACTCTAAGCCAGTAAGGACTCTCCTCCTGTACTCCGTGATATGACCATATTTTTAGGTCATAAATAAAGCGAACACAAACAATATACCATTTGATTGATTTTATAATATAATACCACTCAAAGGTTAACCTATATCTGAGAATATATTTTTAGCCCAAGGTTATTAGACCTACATATCAATAGATATATCTACTGGCCAGTTTTATGTGCAATAACAATATTTAACATCGATAATAATATTGACTTAGTGTTACTGAGAATAAAATATTTCTAATACGATGTTGGCGACGACTATAGTAATAGAATCATTAGGTTCGTAAAACTTTTAAATACTTCCGAATAATTAAATTGTCGCTCCACTATTACAGGGTCATTTTGTGAGTACATATAACAGCGTTACAACTTGTTTTTAAATGTGTACTTTGGCATTTCCGAAAGGTGTTCTTCGCCTACATACTATGGTCTTTCTCTTTTTAAAATTCTTTTACTGCTTAAGATTTTCTTCTGCCTTCAAATTTGATATTTGCCCGATGACAGTACTTAAATTAAAATTCTTTTTATCTTTATAAATAAGATGATTTACTTAAACCATTATTTAAAAGAAATGTAGTTAAATTAGTAGTCGAGACACTGAAATCACGATTAGTTGAACTTTTATTATACATTATATTAAAAGATATATTTATTATTAAACAAGGGTTTAACAAAACGCCAAAAAAACAATAATTTATAGAGATGATTTCAAATGAAATCCATGTTAAATAGACTAGTTTTAATCTACTTATGATGTTGTATCTACGTAATCTTTGTATGATGATGTACCTCGGCGTGATGCTGTAACTACTTATGATGTTGTAGAAGAAACCGAGGATTTTCAGCCTATGAAGATTTTCTTTCTCTACTCCATAATAAAACCATGCTTTCTTAGGTCATAAATAAAGCGAACACAAAACAAATAAATAGAACACACATACCACTTAATATATTCACAAGCCCAATATTATTTGGCCTGTACATACATACTTACTGTTTATTTTTACGTGCAAAACAACATTTAACATCGATAATGGGCTCAATTGCGTTTCTTCGTGAACTAAAATCGGGAATTAGTCCGTTTGAACGAGACAGTGCAATACGCTAGCGCGGAATGTGAGAAACTGTCCGCCAAGGTCAAAGCATCTGAATCTTACACCGCTCGAAATATGCTCGAATTTATTCGGACGAGTATAAGTTCGACAGGTAGTATTTATCGACGATCGTTCGTTTCATATTCCACTCTAACGTATTGCTCTGTCTCGTTCGCTTGGACTAATTTTAGTTTTAGCTCCCAAAGAAACGCAATCGAGCCCAATATTAACTTTTTTTATGATAATAAAATACTTCTAGAATGTACGTTGGTGACGACTCTAATAACCGAATCATTAATTTCATAGAAATTTGAAATTTTGGTATCCTAAAAAGTGATTAACAATAATTATCCTTATGCCAAATTTATCCAGTTTTACTTATGATGGAAGTGAAAATCCACAGAAGAATCGGAATAAAACAAAATAAATAAAGAGGAAAGACGACAGAACGTTTGTTTGCATATTCGCGTACTTAAAGTGCAAAGGCTATCGTTGGGGAACCACCGCCAAACTGGTTTAAAAACAAGATATAAAGGAGCTACATAAATTAGTAACCCTTGAACAGTGACAGATTTTACAATTTAATTTGTGTCGCATTTAGGTATTTTGTATTATTTTAAACTCTAAAATCGTTCTTGCCAAACAGCAACTCGCCAGAGTGTTTCTTAATAGGAACACTCTGGCAATCCAATCGCTTTTTTTGAGTGGAAATAGAGAATCGTTTTAAACGGCATTATAAACATTTTCTCTATAGCTGTCGAAATGTAATGAAATATAAATATCGTTCTCTTTTTAACACGCTTTTATTAGGTCGACTTGTATGTAACTAACTATGTAATGGAATCTAAGGTAACTAATTTAACGATCTTCCAAGGATCGTAGCGTCATGAAAATTGGCAGCTGTATGTAGTTCTGATGATAATACAATAATATGGTACTGTCGAACTGATCTGATGATGGAGTCGGAAGATATGAACAGGAACTTCATGATGGAACATCGTGTCATAGCTGTGTTTGGACTTATTAGAAAAGTCTTGGAATTAACTTTGACCACGATTAGGTTTCAAGGTCTGATGATGAAGCCGGAAGATATGCACTGGCATTCCATGATGGAATATCGTATCATAGCCGTGTTTGGACTTGTTAGAAAGGTCTTGAAATGAACTTTGACCACAATTGTTTCATTTTTTGTTTTTTACGTGCATTTATAAAACCGTGTTTTTAGTGTTTTTTTTTTACTATTAATTTATTACTATCGCTGCTCAAATCATAGGACACAAAAACCCCGCTGATTAAAGGATTAATTTGGATTTTAAAAATTGACTCATACTATTCACTGAAAATCGAAACAATAATTTAAAATAGTAAAGAAATATTAAAAAGATGAATTTTATTGCAGTACTTGTAAGTGCTATGTTAATTTACATTTATTCTCCCACTGATAGAAAGCTCCATTGTCGCCGACTGATATAGGCTATATTTTATTGTGATAGATAAAGGTTTTAAATAACAAAACTTTTTTTTTTGTATCCTTCCTCAAGCTGTTTAACATTGGTAGGGAGTAGTTTAATTGTTTAATATTTTTAACAAACAGTTTAATAATATTCATGTAATGTTTCTACTATATAATTGTTTAGTCCGTAGCATACTTGAATAAAACTCGGTCATCTGGTGTACAAGTAAAAACAAATACATTCAGATGGTAGAGCGTATTCAAAGAAAATTTTTAAGATATATTTATTACTGAAAATACAATATTTATCCATACTTATTTCCGTCCGATTTTGTGCTAGGAATGGTAGGATACAACAGTCTTGAAACGCGTCGATATAATTCCTTTATTATATTTGCATATAAATTAATTCAAGGAACTATTTATTTGCCAGAGATACTATATAAGTTTGAATTGTACGTACCGGTAAATTACACAGCGAGGAGATCGCATCTATTGTTTAATGTGCCGTACCATCGTACAAATATTTTTGTAGACAGGCCAGTAGGAAGGATTATAGCTCTTCTTAATTCCTACAGAAATAGACATCTTTTGTATATCCCTTTGGCAGTTAAAAAGGCAACTCCCTGCTATCTCATGTTTATCATAATCTGTCTTTTATTTAGTTTAATATTTTTATGATTTTTCTTGTTCAATATTAGCATTAATTTAGTTATGTAATTTATTTATTTTTAGACTTGGATTCGTCTGTAATGCTCTTGAATAATATTTGACGCTAATAAATAATAATAAATTATAGATTTAAAGCTAAGGTATAAGTAGGTTTTTTTTTGTACTTTTGCCAGTAGTATTCAGGGTACGCATAAAAGAGAGCTACCGCGGGTATAGTGCGAGTAAATATCCGCATTAATTGCAGTCTGCGAGGTGCTGTCTAGCATACATTAAACACTGGTATATGAACGCCGAATACATAGTCATGATCCTTGCCTTACTAAAATCGTGGAAAGTAGAATAGACTTTGAACTAAAATAAATACAAATATATAGTTATAGTTATAAGAAAGGAAAGAAAGAAAATCATTGGAAAAAAATCACGTTCCCAAAAAATTTTGTCGTTCTGTTTCTCGTGATATGAGCGCAAAAAAGTCCACCGTCAAGTTCCGCCACATGCCCGTGAAAGACCAACGCTTTACCGCGAGATAGCCAGGTTACTCACCCAACGGGCCGACACTCGCGCCCTTACTACCAGATGCAACCAGATTACTCCCGGTCTCCCGAAAGGTTACGGGTTCGCTTGCGCAGTCTCTCCCTTACGAAGCGGTGATACGGCGATTGCTGAATCTATCGCGGACCATGGCGTCCTTTATCCGGCTGCTACAGAAAATCGGGTAACCGATTGGTCGTTTCAAGAGCAGTCGCCAGTGAAGCAACTACGTCCTCTCTATAGGAGACAGTACTGTTTCCAGACTCCCCCGACTGTCAGTCAGAATGCAAAATCGATTGGCTGTCTTCGCACGGTGCGCAAACAGTCAAGGAGCGCCAGAAAATTGACTCCTGGGGGAAACTAGCCCGCAGGCTAGAGTCCTACCCGGGCTCGCACTTCATACGTGGAGGCCGCCGGATGGGTGTTGACCCGTGAGTTTTACCGACCCTGAACCAATGGGTCTTAGTAGCCAACTGCAACTCCCATAAAAATAGGCAATAATATTTCATATAATAATATGGTAAGTATAGTGTTATCCAACCATTTACCCATTATAGGGTTAACGAAATCTAGAAATATAATATCACCGCGACCGCATCGAGACCTAGGTGAATTCACAAGCAGATATACTACCCGATACACAATATATCGAAAAAATTGAGTTTAATTCAAAATGTGTGTGAAAAGTTTTGTTGTGACGACACTATTTCTAATATCATCCAAACGTGTACATTGTCAAATAGCGAATGAAGAAAATAGTGGCGTGGATTTAAGTTCGTTGGGAAACACTATAGGGTTCGCTTTGGAAGCCTACAACCCATGTGACGACCGTTTTATAACTATGGAAAGGGAAATCGGTAGGCCACCGGAAGTAGAAAACTACTGGGATGGATCTATAGACTTGAAACTGTACAAAAAATACATATCAGAAGCTAGACTAACATTAACATTGGATCATCCAGCTAAGCTGACATTGGTAAGCACTGTTTTATATACATTATTATGTACTTGAATGGTCTAATTTTTGAATACTTTTAATTGGTTGCCGAAATGTATCGCCGGAAAGTTCAATAACTAGTCATGCTTTAGTGTGAGTTTGTTCGTTTGTCAACATATCAGGGCCAGGTTAGGCACGTCTCTTCAAAAGCAAGCGGTCTGGAGGACCTATGTCGTTAGCCTTTTGTAGTTCCTGGTATGTGATATAAGTTGTCACTGCGGGCAGGATAAGATGTGGTCCTCATCCTGCAGCGTTCCACAGCCAGAGTTTGGATTCGCAATTATTTTTTTCTGGGTATTTTATATCGAAAAAATGTATTATTTTAATGAATCATTTAGTTGTTTTGAGCATATAATATCCGACTGGTCTAATCTTCAGGGGGCTAACGGGCCCATGATGAGTTGGCCACGATGACCCATGTGTACAGGGTCGGTCACACTCACAGGTCAACACCCATCCGACGGCCTCCTCGCATGGGGTGCGAGTCCTGGGTAGGACACTGGGTCAACCAGTCTCCCCTGGGAATCAAACCTCTGGCGCCCCTGGACGGTCTGCACACCGTGCGGCGCAAGCCAATCGGTTGTGCTCTCCGACTAACAGTCGGGGGAGTCTGGGAACTGTATTGTTTCCTATAGAGCGGGGGTGGTTGCGTACCTTATGGCGACTGCTCTGGAATTGACCATTGGCTATCCGATCCCGGGTAAGAGGCGGGCAAAGGACGCCTTGGTCCGCGAAGATTCGGTGCACTCCGTTTCACCGCTTCATAAGGGAGAGGACCGCGCAAGCGACCTCGAACTCGGAACCAATCGAGAGACCGGAGAAATCTGGTCACAATTGGAAGTGAGGGCGCGAGTATCTCGAGCCCGCCGGGTTCACTCCTGGCTTACTCGCGGTAAGGCGTTGGACTCTCACGGGTTGTGACGTAGCTGGACGTAGAATGTACTGTCCAAAGTCTCTACGTTCACTGCAGGGCGATAGAACGACTAATCGTTAAAACGTCCTGTGGTGACGGGCTCGCCCGTTGTAGTTGACACCGCAAGATGGTCTAATCTTCATCTTTGGGAATGCCTCCTAGTGAACCCAATCTGCTTTGTCAAAGTCTTTCCTTATCAACTGTTGACAAACAATTTCATAGAAATTAGGTCCTTAACTATATAATTGCTGTTTTTTTCCACACTGGCCACTTTGAACTTGGATAACTTGGGTTTGAGTAAGAATTTCAAATTCAATTGCATTTTAATTCAAGGCCACGTTGTTCTTTTTTACGAATCACCTGCTCGTTAGTCTTTTCGTAGTTTGTTTTTGCTCAAATATTTTCGTTGTGAAACCACGGTAAAGTTAAAAAAATTACTTTCAAATATGAGATCCTGTGCCGGTCTTTTCTTTTACAGCTTCGTGCAGTCTGGCTATACAGTTACCGTAAATGTGTACTGTTAAAAATGCAAACAATGATGGCGAAGCTCGTGATTAAATAACCGAGCCTGTTAAATCACTCATAGCCACTGCTTCTGCATCACAACGTACAACCACAGATTTCACTGCAAACAGTCGCAAAGTTGCAGGAGTTGCGGCTGGAGACTCTTGTTCACCCACCTTTTTACAAGGGAAAAATCAAATTTCAAGAGTCGTTGAAAAACGCATTCAAAGCATTCATTGGTTACTGTCCACGAGAGTTTTACAGCAGGGGATTTAAGCAACTCCCATTAAAATAACAAATTTGCATAGATGATAGGGGTCCAAATTTCTATTAATTAAATATATATTTTTTTCATACAAGGTTTTTCTCTTATATTTCCTTTATATAACAGCAACTTCATATGTAAGGAGTAGTAAGGTCTCAATAATTTCTGTCCACCCTATATCGGGCTAGTCCCAGTTGGGTGACAGAATCAAATAAGCAAAAGGTTAAGGTTTTGCCATTCGGTTACTGTTATTTTTGTAAGCAAATCAATGTTTTAGTAATTATTTCTTAAATAAATAAATCAACAATTCAGTTTTGAAGTCTTGGGCGACTCACGCATGCCTGATTCCCTTCTAAGGAATTTTCCCAATGACACTTTTAAAATTATTTCATATTTTCAGGACCCAAATCGGGCCAGGATCAGCACTCTCATAGGGAATAGCTTTTCAATTACTCCATTTGGGGTACCGGATTATCTGAAGTTTACGGTGCAAGCGCCGGCTAATAGTCCTTTTCCGAACATCGAAAGCGTAACATTGAATGGTGTAGGAGTATGCAAAAATATTTCAAAGGTTTGTATCAATTCAAAACACTTATTACACAAAATGACACACTCATGTAATGAGTGCGACCTACGTCTAATTTGTATATTTGTGTGTGTTTGTGTGTGTGTGTGTATGTATGTATGTGGATGTAGTGTGTGAGAGTGTATGAGTGTGTGTTTAATGGTTTTGTGTGTGGGGGTTTTAAACTTTTCTATAGTAAGTTTTATCCTTTTTTTTAATTTTTTTATCCTATATTTTTACTCTGATTTGAGGTAACTGTTTTTAATTTGACTTGAGTCGTAAATTACTAACTAAGGTGAATCTTTTTGTGCCTAATAATTATCTTCATACTCGATCGTGCCATCTTTTCGCAGAGCCTTTCTCGTCTGGAAATTGTCTTATACGTCTCGGGGGGAGGGGGTCAAAATGGATATTTCGGTCTTTATCTCGTATTTTTTAGCGCGTTTAAAACACTTTCCCTTAGGCCGGGAAAGTAAAGTAATGACTATGTTCTTTATAATGTTCACAGTGGAGTCCCACTCTTCTCGGGGAAGCTAATGAGGCAGTCGCTGCACCACTGCTTCCACAAAACTATGTAAGGCCAAATTGCGGAAGAAAGATATTGGACCATACGGCATTGGTGACTAAGGGCATTCCTACAAAACCCGGAGATTGGCCTTGGCATGTGGCCTTATATTTAAATTCGAACTCTGGCTCTGCTTACAGATGTGGAGGGACTGTCATTAGTCAAAGCTATATTCTCACTGGTAAGTTTTCAATACATTTTTAGCGTTGGCCAGTTATATAATCGGCACAGACAATCAAGCAAAATTATTCTGGTAATCATTTCTCTAGACCAGGGGTCGGTAAGTAATTTAAAGTGGGTTCCGGATACTGTCGATTTTTTTCTGTCGAGGTCAATTTTTTTTTGTGTTGAAGAATTTCGCGCGAAATTCGAAAAAAATGTCGCTGGAATGTTATCTCATATTTGTGATATTTTAAAAAGAAAACAATTTGCTAGGTTTTTATTTCAGACTTTGCATATTTTAGATGATAATGATCATTAAAATCCATAGATAGGTAAGTCATTTAACAATATTTGGCTGTTCAAGTTTCGAACAATTTTCGAACCGCAGTCCGTCTGTTGCCGACTGACGCTCTAGACCAGAGGTTCCCAAACTACTTTTTATCATAGACCACTATCAAAATTTTACTGGTTCAGTGGACTCCCTCCTGCTAAATTTTTACCGTATTCCCAAAACTCGTCAAAAAATGGGAAGATTAGATTTAACCATGGAAATTTCAGTCGCGGCTGAGTTCCAACCCTAAATTCGGAGTGGTTAAAATAAAAAGAAAAATGGTATCTTTTCTCGTGTTTTATTTATTAAAATAATATGATTACAGACTCAATAGAATTATATTTAAATAATAATAACGTACCGTAACTTGAACAATCCAAAACAACAATTTTAAAAAAGACATATATTTTATTGGAGGGATGTACTTGATGGACTAACAGCAAATCATCAATATTTGGCTTTAGTTTTGTAGGGAATAGCAGCAAATCTCCCCGTTCTGTGATGGATCTGTTCCTTTTTTGTAAATAGGTTTGTAATAACCCTAAAACGTTTTTCGTCAAGGTATAATGAAAGAAACGCTCTCAATAGTTTTCTCTCAATGTCCCACAGCCCAGGATATTTTTCGGGTATATCTGCCTGCAGCTAAAATGTTTGATAGCCTTTTTTAAATTTCGCCTTCAGCTCCTCATTGGTGCTAAGCTCGAGTAGCTACTATTGCAATACCACTTTCGCCACTGCCATTTCATCAATTCGATTTATGAAGAATGGTAGTATTTCCATCGTCAGAGTGTCTTCAAATATATTTTTGAAAATGCATATCGGATATTCATGCTAAATAAACATTGATAGGTAAAGCCAAGTAAAAAACATATTTTTTGCTATCAAAACCGAATAAATTTACGTGGACCCCCACTTACAACTTGTGAACCTCCATTTTTTCCCGCCATCGTAGACCCCCGTCGAGTCTCCCGTGGACCCCTGGGGGTTCATCTGGAGTACTTTGGGAATTACTGTTCTAAACGGTCAAGGAAGGCTTGACAACATTGCAAAAGTATAAATCTTCATCAAGCAGTTTCCACAGCACGTAGTTTGCTTATCAAGCCATCAATTTTAATTCAAGACATCAATTTTAGGTCGAAATTATTTGTCAAGCACAAAAAAAACAGATGCTTGAGAAGCAATTGTGGCCGTCTAGGAAGCCCTGTCTAGGAACTCCACTCCACACGCTCTCTCACCGCCGATCGCCGTGTGGAGTGGAGTTATTTCTGTGTATGCATTATTGTACTGCAATCGTATAAAACTCTATTTAAATCACGGTATCCACGGTAGTTAATTTGGCATAGTATGTTATGGTTTGGTTTCTAATGGTTCCGTGTAACTTGGGTGGTGGTCAATTATTATGTCATCTTGGCTTGCCCAACTCACGGTTCAACTCCGATCCCATAACCTCCTTGTAGACGAACTTAACCTGTCAGAGTCGCTGTGAGCATCTTCCATGCCTCTAATCTGCAGTCGAAGGTAGTTGTGATCAGATGTTTGCAAATTCGGGGGAACAGCTGATTAAATAGCTGTACCTACTCTATTGGAAGAAATAATAATAGAATTTGCGATAAAAAACAAATGCCCATGAAACAAGTTGGCCGATTGGCAACCTTAGAAATTAAATAAAGTTTTTAAAGTGATTTTATATTGATTTTTATTAATTGCAATTTTTTGAGAAATTTACTCAAGAAACTACATTATTTTATTGGCTTTTTAACGAGATAAAATTTTTGACGCCGACAAATGCAGTTGTCGTAAATGCCGTAACATTCTCTCATAATTTTACAGGGTTTTTAGTACCTCGACAGTTATCTTTGGGGATGTTTTAGAAGTGATTATTGCTATCTATATAGCGATATTTGCCTATATGCAAAACTTAATCATTTCCGAGTTTTTTTTATTGTTTTCTTTTTTCAAAGAAATTTAATCTATGAAATATTTTAGTAAAAATTAAAATAATATTTATATATTTTTTTTTACCTTCGTCATGAACCCTATGAAATAGCCGCACTTTAGTAAAAGAAGTAATAATAGAACTTGCTACAAAAAGAAAAATTCAAAGAAAACGATTAGGCCATTGGAAAAATTAAAATAATTTGTATATTAAAAATAGGTCGCATTGCATCTCCATCGGTTCTGTTATGTCACAATGTAAATTGATACCTTCTGGTATCCAACAGGGATCACATTCAGGACCTATACTTTTTATTCTGTACGTTAATTAGCGACATCGGTGAATGCTTCAAACATTCAAAATTCCTGATGTATGCAGATGACTTAAAGATATATAAAATTATTAAATCTGAAAACGATTGTGTTCTCCTCCAGAAGGATCTCGACTCTTTGGAAATATATTGTAACAAAAACAGAATAAAAATGAATGTAGCAAAATGTTTCAACATAATCTTTACGCGAAATAGAAACAAGATTAACTATTCATATAAGATCGATGACATTCCTATCGCGACGTGCACTTCTATTAAGGACCTGGGTGTAGTTTTAGATAACAGATTAAGCTTTCGGGCTCATATTGCAGCTATTGCCGAAAAATCTAGTAGAATGCTTGGCTTCATAATTCGCGCATCGAAACCATTCACCGATCCATTAATATTGAAGGTATTATACAATGCGTTTGTTCGATCTCACCTAGAGTTTGCTTCTCCAATATGGTCTCCCTATTATCAGGTCCACATTAACAGACTGCAAAATATCCAAAATAAGTTCGTTCGATACTTAAATTTCAAGACGAAAAGTTATTGTAATACTACTAATGAGGCGGCCTTACTATTTAAAATAAATTCGCTATGTTATCGCCGCAACTTGAATGATGCTCTGTGCCTCTATAAAATAATGAACGGTATATTCGATTGCTCTGACCTGGTGGGAGCGATCAATATTAACGCCCCAATGAGGACCACACGCCAATTTGACCTGTTTCGATTGCCGCGCTTTAAAACTAATGCATCATGGAATGGAGTACTCACGCGCTGTTGTGAGCTGTATAATACCCATTTAAATGTTATTGATATGTTTAATAATTCCATAAACACTTACAAATACTCCGTAAATCAAACCCTAACCGATACAATAAGCTAACTTGGTTTTTAGCTATTTTTATTGATTATTATTATTATTATTATTATATTTTATATACGCCATTACTAATATCATACCCGCTCACACTCCACACTTACACGCTCAACACACTCTCACAAACACATACACACACCCTGCATACTCGACTCTTATGTACTTCTAAAATTGAAAAAAATTAAATTGAAGGTTACGTTAGTTATATTAAGTAGTTAAAAAAAACGTAATTTATGTAATTTTATTGAAATCCGTAACCGGTTTTATTTGTTGTAAATCTGCATACATTAAAAAAAATATTATTACTGTAATACTGTGTGATTTCTCAATAAAGAATTGAATTGAATTGAATTAAAATAGAAATTTAATTTTTAAAGTGATTTAACCTTGATATTTTTATATTACATGCTATACGAAAATAACTCCTAAAATTACTCCATTTTATTGGATTTCTAACGAGGCTGTAAATTCCGACGTCGGCTTTCTTATTCACAAATATTAATAAAAATGCTTAACATTCTGCCTTTCTTTTACAGTGAGCATTTTGCGCACTCTTTTTCTACACATCGTCGATTTTTTTTTCTTGGCATTTCTTTTTGGTCGCAAATTATTTTTTTATTGTTTTTACTACGGTACGGCCCTTTGAACGGATCTATGACAAACATACAACAAATACAAACTATTATTATTTATATTTTATATTCACAAAAATATATCAGTACAAGTATGACAGAATATTATAGCATTTACCCCAACTGCACTTATATTTTTTTCATTAATTTTAGAAACAATACCGCATATGTCAGAATTTATATATTTGTTAGATATCCAATAAAATTGACTAGTTCCTACAAATTTTTTCTAGATAAAATCATTTAAAACATAATCTATTTTCAAATTTTGCCAATCGGCCAGCTTTTCTTTTTGTCATTTGTTTATTGTCGCAAATTTTATTATTATTTCTTCGAATAAATCAACACTATTTAATTAGGTCCATGGTAATGCTAAAAAAGTTTTATTATTATTTTTATATTCACTAAAATAATTCATACAGTATAATTTTGATTAAAAAAACACAAAAAAAGTACGAAACTATTGCTTGTTGTTTAAAATTAAATATGGCTGTATGGATAGCAAATAATCTTTTCTACAACAGCCCCAAAGGTATCTATCAAAGAAACAATAACTCTGTTGGCCCATAACTTAATCGCATACGGAATTATAGCTTGTTGTCGAGCTTCGCAGCAAGCACTTGATCCTCTAATTATGTTCCAAATTTTGCTATTAAGAGTAATCCACAAAAAGCCCTTCCGATATCCTTCTGAGAGCTTGTACAAGGAATCTAGAGTCCTATACGTTCGTCAGATATACTATAAGGTAATCCTACTCTACTATTGTGATCATGAGGATTAATTTTTATATTCAACACATCACAAAGTAACAAGAGCAACCACATATAGAAAGCACTTAATCCCAAAAAAGAGTAATTCTTACATCTTAATTTCTTCAATCTTAATTTCTTCTTTTCAATCTTAATTTCTGGCAGAGGAGTTTATAATAAAGATTGTATAATGTTATCAAAATATATAATGTTATACAATCTTTACTATGCCGACGACGTCCAAATATACTCTCACTTTCGCCCGGTAGATATTGATACAACAATTGCAGCTGTAAATGAAGATCTATCGATGATATACGAGTGGTCCAAAGCACATGGATTGCTCTTAAATCCTTCCAAAAACGCAGGCTATTATCATCGGTAGCAGTTACTTTACCTCGAGGATTAATATAAATGAAGTCCTGAAGATCTGCATCGGTGCGGATGAGGTCCCTTTCAGTTTCGAGGTTAAAAACCTCGGTATCCATATGGACGACAACCTCTCATGGCGGCCACATATTCGAGAAATGCGACGCAAACTCTTCGGCCGATTTCATTCGCTGAATAGGCTGAAAAATATCCTCCCGGAGGAGAGCAAGATTACGATTTGTCAGTCTGCTCTCCTCCCCCTTCTGGATTATGGAGATGTCGCATTTCTCGACCTCACAGAGGAGTCATCCACCAAAGTTGAGCGTCTCCAAAATGGTTGCATTCGGTATATCCATGGCCTCAGAAAATTTGACCACATCACGGAGTACAGAGAGAAGCTTCACTGGCTGTCGACCCGGGAGAAAAGAGACATGCGAGTTCTCTGTATGCTTTTCAAGATCTTGGATGGCGTCGCTCCCAATTATCTTACCCGCAGATTTACTGCACTATCGGCTCATGAACGCCCTCTGAGATCAAAAAACAACCTGCTACTCTCTATCCCTAGTCACAGCAGTGACTTCTTCTCATTCTCTTTCACCATGCATGGAGCCCGTCTTTGGAATGCTTTGCCGAAAAATGTGAGAACCGCGCCAAGCATAACAACTTTTAAAAACAGACTCAGAGAGCATTTGAAATCCTCCAGATAAATTCCCTTTCCCCTCCCATCCCCCTCCTTTTAAAACTTTAGCGTCCTTATAGGTGTTAGATTATTTTGATGTGGCAAATCTGTGCCCACAAAGAGTAAAGTATATACTTCTTTCTATCCTCCTCTATTTTATTTGTCATACTCTTTATATAGGTTAAGTTATGTAGTCTACTCGCAAATAATGTTCTTACAATAGTATAGGTTAGCTCTAAAATATTGCCTGCAGGCAATAAGCTCGCCTTTTCTTAAGAATAAAGAGTTTTATTATTATTATTATTATTATTATTATTATAAACTCCTCTGCCAGAAATTAAGATTGTAGTTTCTTTTTTCATTTCATTGAGCATATGGAGGTTTTTTTATTTTTATTTCGATTAAATGGCTCGTTGATAACAAACTCAGCCAATTGTATCATATTTTAAATGTTGGTAGCATTCGAAATTTGAATTATTTCGTAATGTCACTTTCACTTAAAAAACGGCTTTGCCGAAGTGATCAATAGTTTAATTTTTTATTTTTTCGCTTAATTCGTCTCAGTTGAAGGCATTTTGTGTTGCATAAGGATAAGCCCTATTTATGAGATATATGGATGAATAGTGATCGTTAGTCGACTGCAAAAGGACCTTTAAACTTACATTGCACCGTCGAAAGTCGTGCACATCCGTAAGTATATCTCATTCAAACATAAGCATTTCCCAAACAAGCTGGGATTTCCTTCGCTACTTTTTAAGTAGCTTTTACTAATTTTATTTTAAATAAAAACATCATCCTATAAACGGATTTATATATATACCTATATATATATATATATATATACATATATATATATATATATATATATATATATATATATATATATATATATATATATATATATATATATATATATATATATATATATATATATATATATATATATATATATATATATATATATATATATATATATATATATATATATATATATATATATATATATATATATATATATATATATATATATATATATATATATATATATATATATATATATATATATATATATATATATATATATATATATATATATATATATATATATATATATATATATATATATATATATATATATATATATATATGTATTACTTACTTTATATATATACATGCTATGTATTATATATAAAGAAAAAATACCCCAAATTGCGTAAACCTCTTTATCTATTTTTAAATTAAGCCTACCTTAGTACAGGCGAGGCCTAGTTAGGATGGCTTTGCAACTCAATTATGTGTATCTTTATGTATTTAAGTAAGGAATTTTCAATTTTAATTTGTAAACGCATCGCGCTTTCATGTGTAATTAACTCAATTCGTCCAAAAAATGACAATCCTGCTTCTTTCCCTGTGATCCACAATTATTTGATTTAAGTAAGTATTCATTGTGAGTTCGTTCATTTTCAGCTGCCCATTGTGCTGTTTCTAGATCACGTCCTATTAAACCAGACAAATTATTGGTAGTACTTGGCAAATATTTCTTGGATAAAAAGGATGCACATTCTGTTGAAATCGGGGTAAGAATATTTAATAATATTTTTTTAGTGCGAGTTCGGCTCTATACGGGTATTTTACTACGTATTATAAATTATGTTGTTTTTCGGCCAAACAATGTATCTGTATCTTAAAGGTGACCTAGCGTTAGTAACATGAAAATTTTACAGAAAACCGATTTTAAAACGTGTGTTCGCCACCTGCCATAGTTCTGCGCTAAGCCTCGTGACATTTAAGAATCGCAACAGGCTTTTGGCGTCAGAATGTTTTACCTCCTCAGGTTGGAGGTAGTGACCACCCAAGTGGATGTATCTTTCACGAATCAGCGGACCACACTCGCATATGTATTACTACTTGTAAGTTTACTATAAAATAAAATAAAAATAAATCATTTGGTCACGGCAAGAGTTGAAAAGATTGTGGTTGAAATCGGTCCACCAGAGGGAGCGCTAGTCATACTTCAATCTCTGAAATATTGGACTTACAAACTTGGAATTCGGTACATAAATACGTCGTAGAGCCGAAACCACATTGTAAAATTTAAGAAAATACTACATCGTATTTGAAAATATCCAATTTAATATCACGGAAATACTACAAATATACTACATTTGCTATCATAACGGCACAGTCACTAACGCGGGAGGTGAAGGGGTGGTTAACGTTGGGGGAGGCAAGTTGACAAGCGGTGAAGTTCGCAGGGGGCTCGGGTTGGGAGGTGGGGTGCGGAGGCGGGGTGGTTTAGGGTTGGAGGAAGGGGGTGTTGGTGGGTTTTTGGGGAGTTGGTGCATTTGGGGGGTTGGTGGGTTTGTAGGGGGTTAGGACTATTGGGTGGAGGTAAGAAGGCCTTATCTGCTTACCGGGATAGTATTGGGGTGACAGAACCGATTTTTTCAAGTGGAATTAACAGTTTTATTGAAGATTTTTGAAGCTACCTTCCCTTTATATAAGGCGATAAACTTCTCTACTGCGGGTGACTCAAACCGCAAATATATTAGGGCCACGCCGCGTGTTGCATCGCTGTCCTACGCAACGGGCAGGTGATTATACTAGAGTGTCGTGTCGCCGCGCGTGCTGACGAATTTTCGTGTCAGTTCAGTGGTGGCCGTCATCGTCCGCACTTGTCTACAATATTTTCGTCTGACTCAGATACGGATTCTAAGGAAAATATTTTCTAGGTACCTACTTACGTAAAACCAACTCAAGAAGAAAAGAGAGAAGAGGAAATATTGGTTGCATCCAATAAAACAGTAAGGGGAACTCGAAGTGAATAGCATTTATTGGTAAATAAACTAGAAAGCGACGAAACTAGATTTCCCCAATATTTCAGATTGACGAAAACACAATTCGACTACATACATCCTTTTATTGTAAAATGATATTTAAAAAATACGTAGGTCTGCGCACTGATATACGTATTAGGTACGTAGATGTGCGTCTGCTCACTTGCTCGGCCACGCGTGCAAATGCGAGTGCCCACGGCTAATTATACTAGCGAGAAGCAAGCCAACGCGTGTCTTCCCCCACCACCGATCCCACGCCGATCGAAATCGAGTGATCTGCGTGGCGTCAGCTCGCGCGGCAACACGCAGGTCATGTCTAATATAATCATTTTCATACTAAATACATGAAAACGAATTCAATCCCACGCGTTGCAACACGCGGCGTGGCCCTAATATAATTGCGGCTTCAAATATATGAGCCACATATGGAGCAGTTTGGGAATCGGCATAGTGGTGTCCAGCATGTTTTTCTTCAACGGCACCGGTTTTCTTCAATAGGTCTATATGTGTGTCCAGCATGTTTTTCTTCAGCAGCACCGATTTTCTTCAATAGATCCATGTTTTCCTGTCACATATGATAAACAGCTGGTTTATAATTATTATTGACGGTTACTTTTATTTTCCAGGTTTCACAAGTAATAATACATCCAAACTTCAACCGCACTAGTTTGAAAAACGACATCGCTATAATGAAACTGGCGTTTAGTGCACTTTATAACGAATACGTTCAACCAGTGTGTATATGGCACAAGTATAATATAAACAAGGAGAAGATATGGGGAAGACCTGGAACAGTAAGGACTATGATTTAGATGAGTAGTTCTGTAACAAAGCGGGATCGATAATATAGTATAATATTTAATAATTCAACATCCTTCACAATAAAAGAGGTGAAAAAAATATACATCCGTTATGTGACCATTACGATTCTCGCTACCTGCGTTTCACGCAGCACCGCCGATATAACTCAGTTATACCTGCCTCCGGGTAGATATAACAGCATTCAGCGGCACCGATAGCAGCGTTGATAAAGTTGCCCAATGCAAATTATAAGTTTTCACGATAACTTTGTTATATACAGGTTGAGTTTTAATTAACCGGCATTCTTAACGTGAGCGAATCAGTAAGAGCAAAATGGGCAAGTTTTGACCCTTTGACTCGCGAAGTAAAAATTCGCCAGTACCGTTTGCACACGACGTTTTGTGAATGAAATCGGCGCTTATCGTTTTTGTAAAATAATTATCGCCAAGACGCCGTCGATTAGAGTTCGACCGTTGCAAGTATTTAATATCGGATACTTTATACGAATATTATACGCATATTATATGCGGAAAGAATCGCAAATGCGAGTAATAAATCGCATTTTACGCAGCGCGGAGCGCCCTAACCAATATTGAATAAATACCATTTTAGGCATTTGTAAGCGTCTAACCAAGAATGGTTAGCTCAAATAGGAAGAAGGAAGGAAGGAAGGTGAACTTTACTTTTGAATAAAAAATGACAAGCGTTGAGAGCGCTGCCCTATCTAGCGGTAGGTAAAATATCGCGAATAAACAAAATTCGCTATTTTTTACCTACCGCTCGTATAAGCGTGCTCAACGCTTTGTATACCTACTTTTTCGGAGAAAGCATTATTTTGTTTTTGGGGAAAAAGGTTTTTTTTGGTTTTTGCTACATTTTTTAATTAAAAGTTGCTTATTTGCTCGTACTGATTCTCCCACATCAAAGACACTTGGTAACTAAAATTCATCCTGTATATCTATAATTCTACGAAAAGTAATTGTTTTTTTTTGTTAACACATATTTTTTGTTCTTCTTTTTGCTCTATTATTTCTATTGTATGAGTTAAACGGGCGTGAAACAATGCATTTTACCACGGTGTTTAATAAAAGGGATCATAAGTATGATGAAGTATTTTATGTATCTTCATTTTTAGATGGTCACATTTTGGGTTTATAAACTAGGTGTATATTATACCCAAATATAATATAACTTTCCTATAAACTCTTCCTCCCGTTCTTCGTCACTTGGGGCAGTGGCCGATCAGTATGGAGGATGCTCCAGTATTCAAATCCAGCTTCTTCAAAGGCAGCCATATCGCAGCTCTAATCTCGGTGAAACAAAACAATTTTACCGAGTTTGCCTCTTCGTTTTTCAAATGTTTATTGTCGCATTTATTATATTTTATTTTATTTTTTATTTTATTTTATTTCTGGAAACATACAGCGCATACAATTGAAACGTGTGCATAAACATAATGTAGAAAAAGAGAAAAACATTACGCCGATAATCGTTTCCTATGAAATTAACAAATTTCCGCATATTACACATTTGGATTTCGGCATATTAAACTTAAAAATTAATAGTAAAATAAACTAAGTACATGTTAAATAGAAAATTAAAATAGAAAACCGATGGGAGAGGTAGGGAATTGGAAGTGATTAAGGAGAAGGAGTTAGACGATGGTATGTGTATATGTATATAGATATAAATAAAGATATAAATAGGTCTTATAGTGGGTATATAGATACAGATATTTATTGATGTTTATAGATATTTTTAGATATATAATAAATATTTATAAATATTTGTAGTAGCTACTGATATGTTGCATGAAAATTATATAACTAAGAAAGATAGATGTTAACAAGCTCGTTAGGTGCAATTGATTTAAATAATTCTTTAACGAACGTCGGTTGGTTGAGGTTGAAAATGTCGATGGTGGAGAAACGAGAGTCGTACGTGCACATTATCCTATAAGCGATGGAATTTTTCCCGTAGTTGGTATTGGCACGAGAGACCTCAAAAGTGCGTGAATTACGAATTAATCGCGGAGGAACGAAAAAACGTAAGTTTTCAACAAGGTATGGACTATCTATGGTATTGTGGATAACTTTGTGTAACAGTACCATATCAGCCACAGTGCGTCGGTCTTCTAGAGCTTGAATACCGAAGTGGTCCAGTCTGCTCTCGTACGTAGGAAGACCGAAGCGTCCACGATAATTAATGTGTTTTAAAAAACGCCTTTGGATACATTCTATCCTGCTTCTGTAGACCGAATATTGCGGATTCCAAATTGAGGACGCAAATTCCACGGTATCTTCAGCATATACATATAGCATCAGTTATAATAGAACTTTTATCAAAATATTCAATCATCATGTCACTTTGCCTTGCTCAGAAACAGATCCCATGATCTTATCGGCGAATGGAAGAGCCTTGAATTTCTTAGGAATAGGAGATGATGGTCATTCCAGGTCATGGACCGATTTTTTGTTTCACGGTCGTAGTGGTGAAGCCATGTTTCGTCCATAGTTATGAATCTAGCCAAAACACGGCCAGAATCCTGTTATACATTTGTTACAACAGAGGTCGTTGCGAAATCTTTACTCTAGTTTATTTTGTTAGCGTCCGTAAGCGTTCTAGGTAACCGGCATGGTCATACCATTTTCATCCCTAAGCAACCATTAAAAATATTATGCGCACTACCCGTCAAAATCTTCACTTCTTCAGCCAAACCAAAAAGGTAACCATCTGGTTTCTTTGGCAGTTTCTACCTGTTGGTGCTGATAGAATCCATCTGAAAGTATTTTATTATAAAGAATAATTTATTATCATTGTCTCCCGGCGTTCATCATAAGTAGGCATCAATTACGTTGAATAAAAAAATAAATTTAATTGAATTTAATGACAACAGTAATAATTTTATCAATTCTTTACAGGTTGTTGGTTGGGGTACAAACGAAAACGATACGCTATCTTCGATACTTCAAGTGGGTACTATGGCTGTGGCATCAGATACGACCTGCCTATTAAGCTTTCCAAATTTCTTTACGAAATTTGTTAGCGAGACATCCTTCTGTGCTGGAAATGGACCTACCAACGGTTTGTTTGTTTGCTTGAAATTTCACAATGGGCCGGTTCATTATTACAAGACAATCGCGTTTATATGCATGTGTGCTTGTAGCATGAGTTGAGTGTCTTGTTTTTGCATTCAATGGATTTAATTGAAATATCATTCCATTAATTGTATCGCACCATAAAATTGTAGCCTAACCTAACCTAACCTAACCGCTATGCCATCGGGCTGTGTACCTAAGTGTGAGGATCGTCCGAGGCCTACGGTGAGTTTTTAACTTTCTAAAGGCTTTGTTAAAATATGCTACACACGTCGCAACAGAAAAACATTAAATATGTCGCAACAGAAAAAACACCGATCGGTTGTATGGGCAATCCGGCGTTAATAGTAGAATTTGTACTAATGTCCCATTAACTTATTACAACTATTTTAGATTAGAAGTTCGTGGATATCTATGACTTGTGATACACTTCTTCTTCATCTTTGTTGTCTCGGCGGCTGGTGATTGATAGGTTTGGCTGAGGAAGAACAAGGAACATCAATGTTTAAAATTACTTTGTAAAAAGTTGCTTCAGTTTTATACTTCCTTTCAGGAACAAGTGTATGTAACGGCGATAGCGGCGGTGCTCTCCTTCTCCCGCTGCCAATGAAGGACGATAAGGTGGCTTGGTTCATACGTGGCATTGTCAGCGTCAGCGTTGCCAGACCAGACAAGGATCTGTGTGATCCCAAACACTACATTGTGTTCACAGATGTAGCTCAATATATCGACTGGATATATGAAAATACCGACTTGATCGAGAGTTTAGTACCTAAATGACCTAATACATGGTAATAAATATATAACTATTGATAAGACTGAAAACAATTAAACTGCTTTGTTGCTCTCAAAGTGGGCGATAACGACCGCCTGTGGGAGTTTGAGATATTTATAAGATGATATAAAATCGAAGACTATCGCGGTTGTTTGATATTATAAATAGGATAGAAAACGAATTTACCGCGTGAAATTTGTAGGACCCGACGTTTCGGTGACGTTGCAGCCGCCGTTGTCTAGGGTAGACTGAAGAGCTGTCAGTCCGTTGTTTTGCGGGTAGGCCGCAAACCGCTGCCGCCACTGCGTAGGTTATAACGGTGGTGGGGGGCCGGGCTCGGAGCGCGGGAATTTTTAAAATCCGTCTTGCACACAACACTCACTGTATCCTGTTTTACGTCTTTGCGTTCGGCGTTCGGCGGCGGGAACATTTTAAGAAGAGGGTTCCACGTAGAAGAGAGTTTGTAGCCGTCATCTCTATTGAAGTTCGGAGTTCTTCTTATTTCAACGGCTTCCCGGATCATGCGAGGAAAGTAGAATTGTTCCTTGGATAGAACAATGGGATTTTGAAACTGCATCCAGTGGTTACTTCCGCTATCCAATATATGTTCGCAGACCGCCGATTTTTCTCGCTGAACGTTTTTAACAGCTTTGATGTGTTCTGTCAGTCGCGTGGCTATGGGCCGTTTCGTTTGTCCAACGTAGGCTAGACCGCAGCTGCATTCGACTTTATACACACCCGGGGTTTGCAGTGGTATTACATCCTTTACAGGCCTCAACAATCGAGCTATATTTTGGGTCGGTTTGAAGATCGTTTTTATATCGAATCTGTTTAGCATCTTACTTATTCGATCAGTCACGCCCTTGACGTATGGTAAGAATGCTCTTGATCTGCTCGGTTTTTGAGTTTCGTCCGTATTAGATCGTGTGCGTGTCTCGTCTCGTGTCACCGAAACGTCGGGTCCTACAAATTTCACGCGGTAAATTCGTTTTCTATCCTATTTATAATATTTATAAGATGAGTATTTTAGCGTCCCCCAGAATTTACTGGCTTCCAAAAAGTTAAACACCATCCGAATTAACTATGTACTTCCAAGCCACACCTACATACCGGCTGATAGTATGCATTCGGTCATCGAATAAATGTGTCTAATCACATAATTTGGGCCTCATCACAATGACCGGCCATCTTTTAGCACGGAGTGTTTCATAAATGTACGCAGTGCAATGTCTAACTCACTATGATTTTGTTCCATGGGATGACGTGTCAGGTAAGTATTTTAAGAGTAATTTGATAGGAAATATTTGTAAACAAGGGTGGCCACATAAAAAAAAAACATATTTATCAAATGTTCCATGGCACCAAATGTTGAGGAAGAGTAAAACGCAATAGTCAATAAAAACAAATTAAACCGAATTGCATGTAAAGAACGTTTCACAATATCTAATCAGAAGTATCAAGATTTACAAAAGCTTTGTAATAAAAATGTGGTCCGTCAGTCACGATTCCACGTCAAATTTTAAGTTTACCAAATGGCAACATACGAGAGCGTTTGGCCGAAAGTGATGAAGATGATTCAGACGAAGAAAATTAACGATTTCCGTACATGCGTTAGTTGATACGACTAATTAGATTTAAAATATCGGTTGTCTGTAAAGTCGGTTTACTGACGATAGTTGAACGTGACAACGTCATAAGAAAATACTGATGGAATGGTTGCATTTGAAGCAGTTTCATTTAAGATTCTGATATTGTTTATTACAAACACCCAAAAATATATGCTTTTATACTCACCGATTTGACTACAACATGTAAATGTATAATTGTATAATTGTAACAGCAGTATAATTGTATAATTGTTTATTGTTTAAAGTTTATTGTTTTTTTTTTAATTTGAAAGTTTGAAATCTCAAACTATTAAATAACGGGTTGAGAAGCGTTTGAGCACGCTGCGCCATCTAGCGGTAGGTAATACGTCGTAAATAAACAATATCAGCGACATTTTACCAACCGCTAGATAGCGCATCGTAATGATAGCTTTTCATACTTTTTTAATTTTTTTTTAATAATAGTTGCTTACTTCGTTGTTCTTCGTTGTACTCACAAGAAAATTGTCCGTTCAGTAATAACATTCCGTATATCAATAATACATATACAATTATGTCAAGAATTTAAATCAATCTAGTGATTTTCATTCGTACTATTTTAGACTGAGGTTAGTAAATAATTCTTGTCGCAACCGGTAGATGGCAGCATTTATATTGAATAATATATATAGTAAATGGAACGCCTCAGAGCGAGGTAACGCCGCATGAGTCATGTTTTTTCGTGCGTGCAGCCGGCTCCATCGAATTATAAGACGTTGTCACGTCAAAAAGTGGTGATTTTTATGTTTGTTTGATATAAATTCAAATTAATTTTGATATATAAATTTGATACTTATTGCTCGTGTTTTGTATATTAACTAATAAAGATTTATTAAGTGCTAAATCTTATTTTCAATAATACCCATGAATTCACATGCAATTTTGTTTAAAGGGGACATAATACATATTTCATCCTTCCATGCTTACACAGTTCAAACATATAACATTATGCAAAACGTAATAAGCACTACATGATGCCGTGTAATAAATTTCAACTAAAATATCTCAATGCTTTCTTAGCACATAAGCCAATTTTCTTATTTTTGAAATTGATACATGTAACAACATAACACATTTTACCTGTTTTTTGCTGCGATCATTTTGTATTATACGCCTAATTATTTCCTGTAATAATTAATATTATTTTTTTTATAAACAGTCCTAAATGTTGTAGAATTCAGTAGCTTTATTGTGGTATTTAAAAAAGAAAAATGTATGGCACAATGATTTTTTATGTTTTCTTTTTAATTTTGAAATTCAAATGAATTTCTTGGGAATCCGTATATTCGCGCACCCTTCGGCTACGTAACGACCAATTTGGTTGCACATCAGAACACCGTTGACTACGTAACGACCAATATTGGCCGCTTGCTCCCGGAGCGCACAGTAATTTTATTTTCTAATTCGAACGCATCCTAAAATCCATACCATATATCTCATTGTTACCAAAGATACATAGACGGCCACTAGAATAATTTCGCGTCATTTTTTTTTCGAGAAATAATCAAAATTGTTATTGTTTTTATGACCTAATATCTAAATATTTTTGTATATAAGTAACCTATGGTTGGTTTCCCCCGGGAATCAACCTTCTGGCGCTCCTGGACGGTCTGCGCACCGTGCGGCGTAAGCCAATCGACTGTGCACTCTGACTAACAGTCAGGGGAGTCTGGAAGCAGTACTGTTTCCTATAAAGCGGGGGTGGTTGCGGACCTTACGGCGACTGCTCATGAAACGACCATCGGCTATCCGATCCTGGGTGAACAGCCGGGCAAAGGACGCTGTGGTCCGTGATAGATTCGGTATACACCGCCGTTTCACCGCTTCGTAAGGGAGAGGACCAATCGAGAGACTGGAGTAATCTGGTCACAATTGGAAGTAAGGGCGTGAGTGTAAGCCCGCCGGGTAACACTCCTGGCTATCTTACGGTTAAGGCGTTGGCCTCTTACGGGTTTGTGGTGGAGCTAGACGGTGGACTGTTTTGTCCAAGTCTTCTGCGTTCACTCCAGGGAGATAGAACGAATAATCGTTAAAACTTACTGAGGTGACGGGCTCGCCCGCTGTATTCGACAACCGTAGTTGTATGTAAGTAAAACCAAATGTTACTTTTAGTAGATAATCTAATAAAGATCACGATAGTAGTACCTATTTACAATTCCTTAAAAGAATTTCGTATTTTTCCATAAGACAAGTACAAGTTAGAAACGCTGAGTTTTTTTCACTTTTTCGAATTTCTCATATTTATTCATAATTATCTAATTATTTTACAAAATGAGATTTCACTATTCTATATACAAAATTTTTATGCGATCATTTTACAGTTATTATTTTTATGATTTCTATAGTAGTTCCATAGTTATAGTACTTTTTGTCGAGCGCAGCGATATTTCAAGAAATTCCAATAAATTGCCGCGGTCTGCCATGAAATTATGCCGCTACATTTCTCCTTTCAACCGTCGATATATAAGCCTTACTTGTTACAGATGATTAGTGTATGGCTCTCACAGTTTGACTGGCATAACATCGGCCGCTATAAAGATACAATATATATTCGCTCTCCTGGTGAAAACAGAGAATTTGCCTACGTATCTTCCATAGAAATGTCTGTCGCCAAATAATTCATGGGCGACATAGTTGAGATCTATCGGTTTCATATCGAAGTAGCACTTGGGAATTGTGCATTTCTCGGAAATCGGCATAAGCGTCTTTGCGATTTGTACTTATATCCCCAATTTGCACATGTTGATTATTTTTTTTTGTACGATTGGCCTCAATTCAGAATTCCCTGCGAGACTAAACGTTTGACCAAATACATTTAATTGTCCTGTTTCTTCTAGGATAGTGACGTTGCCGTAAGTGACACTTGTTCCATCAGTTGTGAAAACGGCGTTGATTACGGTGCCGTTTTTGGGTTTCACACCCCAACATTCTTCCGTGTATCTGATGTTGAGCTTGTACTGCCCAAATCCAGCATCTGGCGGCTTCGAAATATTACCTCCATTCAAGTGCTTTAGGAAAGGCGTGAATTCTGTTTCTCCCTTACAACTTATAAATGCAAAAAATATAACGAGTAAACATCTAAGCTTGGTCATGATGATAGTTCAAATGGTTGTAAATTATATTTTTAAAAATATAATTTGTAAACATTGATGTCTATTATTACTATATGTACAATTATGTCACGCATCATTAAAGCTTATTATTATAAAAAGTCATTATACAGCATGAGCTAATTTTTTAGATTTTTCAAGCAATTTTTCTACGGGACCGTAATTTTCGGTGCAATTTTCGAACATTAATTGACGCATGCGGGTTTAATGTGTGTGTTAGCGTCCGGAAATGATTCCAATTAAATATAAATTTCATCAAGGATCAAAATTAATAGACAGAGCAATTACTATTATTATTTCAAAGAATAGTATACATACATCATGTAAATCCATGATAGAAAATTATTGCATTAAATTATCTATCTAAAATCTTTTCAAAAAATTTCTATATTTTATAGCATGCACGATTTGTTAATTACCAGTAAAGACAATGGTAATCACCTGCAGATTTTTTGGACTTGAAACCCTCGCGATGCTTATATTTTTGGATTCCTTATCGAAATCTAAGACACGAATGTATGGGGAGATAGGGAGTTGATATTGAAATAAGGTAGATAGGGGGCGAAAACCCCCGTTCGAGGAACGCGTTGTATCTCGGCGACTCACTATGGGACGAAAAAAGTCAGTTTTACAAAGTTCGTGGTATAGAGTAGATATACATATTTTTTAATAACTATATAAACATTTAACTCCTAACTATGGTTTTTTTATACGTACTTTGTTTTCTACAGAGTCGTACAACCATGTAAGGCCACAATTGATGTATATGGAGTACAATCTACATTTCGAGCGTGGCCGAATCGACGATCGACAACGACAACATTTTTGAGCATCCCTTTGAGGACGGATTTTCCTCAAAGGGATGCTCAAAAATTTTAATATTAAATGTGAACTAAAGGAGAGCCTGGGTAATTTAGCGGACATTGTAAAGCAAGGCTCTGGGACGACAAACACTGGCAATACTTCAAAAAGGTTTTTCTCCGATTCGGCATTAGTTGCTGAGATTACGGGTGTGAGCGAAAATATAATCAACTGATTTACCGTGATTTTAGAAGCGTGCAAAGAACGAGTGAACTCGAACAAATTTGGCGCATTGCCTCGAGACAGCAAACAAGTTTGTGTCCCTGTATAGTAAACTATCTGCGGTGCACAACATACTCATACATCGAGAGGCCATTGTGGACAACTGCATTTTTCCTGTCGGCTCTCCGTCGGAGGAAGCGCAAGAATCCCGAAACAAGGACTACAAGAAATATCGCTTGTGACACTCCAGGAATTGCAGCAGAGTGGCTACTAATGAGGATGTTATGACCTTATGATAACATCATAAGAGCCTGGGATGGCACACCTTTAGCCCACTTACAAAAGACTAAAAGATAGAGATATAAATGATGATGTAAGCTTACTTTCAGAGAAATAGGTTTTTAATTTAATATTACTATCTATATATTCTTATGACTATAATATGTTTAGCAAGGTCTCAGTTTGACGCAGCTTGATAGTATTTGAGATAAATGGGTTATTTTTACATCACATATTGTCAACAAAATCGAATGCTCTTGATTGGAGTCAATTTTTATTTATATTTTCAGGGTTAAATGGCAACACTGTATTTGAATATGCTATATGAAGTGGCTATAGGAAAGATTAATTTCACAGATAAAAAAAATGAATATTTGATACTTTGGAGGTTATGGACTTTCCGCGCTTCCATACAAGAAGTGCCGGAAAGCGATTCCGTAGTGCGACGGCGCATCGTAGAAAGACGCTGTCTAGATTGACGGATCGGTAATTTTGAGCGCTACGAAAATATTGTAAGATCTGATTCGCGCAGGGCCATCTAGTGCCGAAAATGTCAAATAAGATAATAAAAAAATGTAATTCAAAGGTTTTTGTTCCTTCGAAAATTAGAATAGTTCATAGAACGAAGGACGATTAGTCGTACATTTTGTCGAAACGTATTATTCATCCGAAAAGCATGAATATAACAACAAAATATAAATGTTAAAAAAAAGTCCGATAACTGTTGTAACAACAGAGGGCGCCGCCGGTCTTTTAGAGCGTGCTTTCACTCCGCGTAGTAAATAATATATAGCGAAAATGTGATTGAAATAAATTGTGCCCGGCGTCCCGGGCACAATTTATTTCAATCACATTCAGTGCCCGGCGTCCGTCCCGAACGGTCGCCTACTCCGCTCCGCCGCCCGCGCTGAATATTGCCGCCGCGAGTTCTCGCTGTGCAGCTTTGCTCCAGCCTGTTCTGTGCATTCTCCGTGCCGTCTAGTGAATCTCCGATTCGCCTAAGCGACCAGTTCGTGCGCGTAATTAGTAGAAATACGAGTTTTGTGTACTAGCTGTGGACTTTTATATTTTTTACTTTATAAGTGAAAATATCGGAAATGCAGTCTTTCGCCGACGCAGCCGAAGCTACCATGGCCTATAGCTCACCTGTAGCTAGAGGTCGTGATATGCCGCTGTTACTACCTGCCACTCCAAAGAAACGCGAAAGAGAGCCCGCGTCTCCCGACACCGAGCTAGAAAGAGACTCGCAGCGCCGTCGGGCCGGCTCGTTTGGACCCGACTGCTGCGAAGCCCTCCTGACGCCGCCGCCTTCAGACAACGAGGAGGCGCGCTGCGAGCAGGCAAGCGGGCCGTCTGAATGACGGCTAGCTGCATGAATGCTGAATTAGCGGCTAGGAAGAGCCCCTCGCCGCTGCCGCGCGCACCGACGCTTCCCGCGCTGTCATCCCAGCCACCGAAGCCGACGCCACGTCCACAGCCCATCATAGTGGAGAAGCTGGACAACTGGAGCGTCCACGTAAACGCCCTTCATGTAAGGCTGGGTAGAGCGCCAATCGTGGGGCCGATAAAAGGAGGTATTCGGTTTCGCCCGGCGGACGACGCTGAATACCGCGTCGTGCAGGACTACCTGCACTCCCTGGGCGGGATCGCGTGGCACTCCTACACCGCGCCGGCTGAGAAGGATGCCAAAATTGCAATACGTGGCCTCCCGGAATCGACAACGTCCGAAGAGGTCATCTCGGGTCTAGCCGCCCATGGCTTTGAGGCCACATACGTCAAGATGATCCACGGGGGGCGGCGACCCCTTTTTCATGTCGTCCTCCGGAAGACAGATCGCTGGCGCGAGGTGTTCCAGCTCCCGGACCTACACCACATAAAGGTCACAGTGGAGTCCTGGAGGGGACGAAAGGGCCCCAAACAGTGCCATCGATGCCAGCGATTCCGCCACAGCAGCCACAACTGTCACCGGCCGCAAGTCTGTGTCTGTTGCGGCGAGGAGCATGCAGCCAAAAACTGTCTGAGACCAAAGACAGTCAAAGCAACTTGCGGCAACGGCGGGGCGGATCACCCCGCAAACAACAGGAGGTGCCCTGCGTTCATGGCAGAAATCCGCCAGACAACGAGGCAGCAGCAAGGTGCTCCGCGAGCGGCGGCTGCTGCCCCTCAAGCAGAGCCGCGAACCGCTGCCTCGCGCGCCCCGCGCGCCCAGCTCTCCCAGACCGCCCCAGCCCCGGAACAGACTCAGTCTCCACGGGCTTCGCCGCGGAAACCGGCTAAACCACAGGCTATGCCTCAGCCTCCCCCCGCTCCACAGCTACAGAAACAAAAACCGGTGGCGAGCCGGGAGGCTCCCCTTTCGTGGAGGCAGAAGCCGGCACCGTCGACCGCTTGTCCGCAGCTAGCTACTGCAAAGAAGTCAAATCGGCAGCGCTCCAAGTGGCCGACGAGAACGCCTCCACAGGAGACGAAGGTGGTCGAGAAGGCGAACACTCCAACACACCGACCCCAGCCCCAAGAGCGCAGCCAAGAGGCTGTAAACGTAACGGTGGCAGACCTGCTGTTTCTGGTAAGCGAGCTGCTTGCCAACCCGGCGGAAGCAAGCTCCATCGTAGCGCGCACCCTACAGCGCCTACTGGGGACGTCGTCCGCCCTACAGTGCACAGCCATGCCTCCTGCATCGGCAGGCCACTAAGAATAGTGCATTGGAATGCGGATGGCATCAAAAGCAAGCTTCCGTCGGTGCGAGCCTTCCTGCAGGAACAGCAGGTCGACGTCCTCCTCGTATCGGAGACAAAGCTCCTGAAGTTCGTCTCGGTGCGCATACCCAACTACATCGCGTACCGGACGGACAACGTGACGACAGAAGGTCGCGCGTACAGGGGCACCGCCGTCTTCGTGAGGAGGACGATGCTCCACCAACAAATCGACGTGCCGCAGCTAGACTCGCTGTACGCAACGGGAATTCAGCTAAGAGCAGGCGGAGTAGACTTGCGGATTTTTGCAGTCTACAAACCGCC
The DNA here is from genome assembly GCA_944548615.1 of Micropterix aruncella. Taxonomy (NCBI): domain Eukaryota; kingdom Metazoa; phylum Arthropoda; class Insecta; order Lepidoptera; family Micropterigidae; genus Micropterix; species Micropterix aruncella. The sequence goes on from OX155972.1 coordinate 19,120,242, forward strand.
CAGCAACCGACTGGAGACTGGTGACATCGACAAACTCTACACCAGACGATACCTACGATTGTAGCCGGCGACCTGAACAGCAAGCATCCGGCGTGGAACTCGACGCGTGCCAACGTCGATGGCGCGCAATTGCTTAACCACGCCGAGAAAAGAGGCTTCACGGTCGCCGGACCGGAACAACACACACGTGTTCCGAGCACGCCAACCCACTCGTCAGAGGTACTCGATGTCGCCCTCCTGCACAACGTGACATTTCCCTATGTGCAGGAAGTCATTTATGAACTCCAGTCGGATCACCTGCCGGTTCTCCTAGAACTACAGACCGACGTTGCTACAGCGAGTCACTATAGAGAGCGCCGCCGTATTGACTGGACACGATACGAGAAGCTGCTTGGTAAGGCAATCCTAGATTATAAGACACCGGTCACCGCCGGAGATATTGAGAGCCGGGTGTCCAACCTTCAGGAGGCCATCAAGACCGCGCTGGAAGCCAGCTCCTCGACGATAGAGGCGAAAGCGACACGTCCCCGCCTTCCGCAACGACTGCGAGACAAGCTGCGGGAGAAGCGGCGCTTGCATCGCTTCTGGGCCGAAAATCGGTGTCCGGAAGCTAAGCGCCGCTTAAACAAAGCGAACGCTAGCTTGCAAGAGGAACTGCAGACGTACGCAGCCGAGTCGTGGGAGGAATTCCTCGACTCGATAGGCGACGACATGACATCTATATACAGGCTGAATCGTCGCCTGCTGAGTACGGCTGAACCAGCGCGGCCACTACTGGATTCGACCGGGAACCTCCACTATGTCGCCGACGACAGAGCGACTCTCTTCGCGGACCACCTGGAGAAGACCTTCGTCCCGCACGACATAGAAGACCAGGAGCACTCCAAGGTGGTCCACGAGCACCTAGCTGCGGAGGAGGAATCGCCACCGGAGCTCGGCAGAGAGATCCCGCCGATAACTCCGGCTGAGCTCCAGCGTCGAATCCAGCAACTCAAGCTGAAGAAGGCACCCGGCCCCGACGGCATCAGTAGCGGCGCGCTGAAGAGGCTTCCGCGTCGCCAGCTGCCGGCCCTTGCAGGGCTGCTAAACTCCTGCATCAGACTCGGTCATTTTCCAGAGAAGTGGAAGACGGCTAAGGTGATAATGCTGCCGAAACCTCACAAAGACCTGCGGCAACCGGGCAACTACCGCCCGATCTCGCTGCTGCCTACCCTCGCGAAGGTCTTCGAGCGATGCGTGCTGGCGCGACTAACACCGCACCTCGCCCCGCGCAACGAGCAGTATGGATTCCGTACGGGCCACTCGACTACCCTGCAACTCACGCGGGTAGTACATCGCCTGACGGAATCCTACAATAAGCACCAGCATACGGCAGCTGTCTTCCTGGACGTCGAAAAGGCGTTCGACCGAGTCTGGCACGAGGGCCTCCGCTACAAGCTGGCGACACAGACCACGGCACCGCGCCTGCTCCGTAACGTGGTGGCTTCCTTCCTCTCCGGAAGAGGGTTCTTCCACAATTCGTCCCATCGCGGCGGGAGTCCCGCAGGGAAGCTGCTTATCGCCGGCGCTATACGGTGTCTACACAAATGACATACCGCTCAGCGCCGGCGCGGAGCTGGCGCTATTTGCGGATGACGCTATGTATATGGCAACTTCAATCAACATCAAGGTCGCGGCCAAGAAACTGCAGCAGCAACTAGACCTTATGCCAGAATGGCTAAGGAAATGGCGGATTGTCGTTAACGCGGCTAAGTCCGAAGCGATCATCACCGGCTCACTCAAAGTTTACCCGGAGCCGGTGAAACTCGGCGGCACCCCGGTACCGTGGAAGAACACGGTCAAGTACCTCGGGGTGCATATCGACCGTCGCCTTAACTTTGCGCACCACGCGAAAGCAACAATTGCCGCTTCGAAATCCGCCTTCTACGCGCTGCTGCCCGTCCTCCGTTCGGCCGCGATCCCGGCGAAGACACGTCTGCTGATGCTGAAGATATACGTGAGGACGAAACTCACGTACGCGGCACCGGCCTGGTACCACCTCATCTCGGCATCGCAGCGGAGTAACATCCAGCGAGTGCTGAACGTGGGGCTAAGAAAAGTGTCGGGAGCCCCTTGGTACGTCCGAAATGCGACTCTGGAACGCGATTTTAGCGAAACAGAGTCCGTGGAGGAACACGTAAAGCGCCTCGCGCGCGCTATGTACCGCAGGGCCGACACCTCGCCTCACGAGCACATCCGCCAGCTCGCTCCTCTGCACACCAGACCACCGGATGTCCGGAAGCCGTACCCGCGCAGTCTGCTTGATTAGCGGACCACCAGCGCGGGTATCGCAGCACAGCAGCCTTGCCACAAAAGATGTCATTACCACCTCCCGTCACAATCCTTCACGATAAGGTGCCTAAGCACATAACAATGAGTCTTGCCACAGGGCACAAAGCCCTGTGACGCCATTCCAGAAAGCCGGGCCAATGGGCCCGGCTCACGTGAAACCCCACGAAAAGGCAAAATACCTAGTGGAAGATGTCACGGGCCTCTAGCAAGGCCCGTCGACAGATATTTGATTTGAATAAATTGTCGGCTCGATAGCAAAAGAGTGTGTTTTCTTCGACGCGTATGCAGCGACAATTATTGAATCATTTTAATGTGTGTCTAACCTTCCTCCCCCCCCTCCCCCCCCCCCCCCCCCCCTGCCCACCCAGAACTTCTGCCTATGTGCTGTTTGGCCGGCGTTAATTATTTAAAACACACACAGATTTAGTCGCACCACCTAGCTCCAATGGTCAATGTTCTGCAATTACCAGAAGATGTCCAAGAAGAATTTCTGGAAATGAAGGCAGATTCGACAATAAAAGATGACTTTCACCTTTTGACTTTGGAGAAAATTTTCACCTTAATCCAAAAGTTGCCACTCTTGCCTTGCGAATACTTCTGCCATTTTCTTCGACTTACTTATGTGAAACCGGATTTTCAGCATTAGTGCAAATTAAGACTAAGCAGCGAAATCGTCTTGCAGTCAATAATGATTTGATGATAGCTCTGTCAACAACAGAACCTGATATCGACCAACTGGTTCAAAAATGCAGGCGCAAATATCCCATTAATAAATAATAAATCGTGTGAAATAAATATCGTAAAAATAATTTGTGTTTTTTGAAAAATATAGAAGGGCATGATTCTTTTTTTAAATTAAGACTAAGCAGCGAAATCGTCTTGCAGTCAATAATGATTTGATGATAGCTCTGTCAACAACAGAACCTGATATCGACCAACTGGTTCAAAAATGCAGGCGCAAATATCCCATTAATAAATAATAAATCGTGTGAAATAAATATCGTAAAAATAATTTGTGTTTTTTGAAAAATATAGAAGGGCATGATTCTTTTTTTATAATCCGGGGGGGCAGCATGCAAAAAAGGTTGGGAAACCCTGCTCTAAATACTTTCCATTCAATCGTTTACGATAACATACTGACCAGTAAAAGTTAAATTTGATTTCGGCCCCACAAGGCATCTGTGTACCAAATGTCGTTTTTTTTTATTTCAGTCTATTCCAATATTTAGAAATTGAAATATGACTAGGGCGACCCCTGGTGAACCGATTTTAACCACGATCTTTTCAATTCTTTCCATGACCAACTGATGCCTGCTTTCTAATATCAGCTTAATCGGATGAAGCCTTTAGGCGCTATTTGAAAACGGTTCATCAGGGGGGCGCGCTATTCATACTTAAATCTCGAAATATCAATCTTAAAGACTTGAAATTCGGTACACAGATGCGTTGTAGGGTCGAAACCAAATTGGTTGCAAAGTCTCTTATACAAGACACAAAAAAAAATATTAACATAATAACGTTGAGCCGCACAAGGCTAGCCGAGAAAAGAACCATATTGGGAAATAGCCCTTTTAATATCACGGAAATACTACAAAAATACTACGTATGTACTAGATTTGTTGTCATAATAATGTCCTTAGGGCTAGTTTCTCCTAGGAATCAACCTTCTGGCGCTCCTGGACGGTCTGCGCACCGTGCGACGTAGGCCAATCGACTGAAGTGCTAGCCCTGGTAGGACTCTGGCCTGAGGGCTAGTTTCCCCCAGGAGTCACTCTTCTGGCGCTTCTGGACGATCTACGCACCGTGCGTCGTCAGCCAATCGATTGTGCATTCTGACTGTGAGAGGGGAGCCTGGAAACAGTACTGTCTTCTATAGAGCGGGGGTAATGGTTCATTTTACGGCGACTGCTCTTGAAACGACCATCGGCTACCCGATCCTGGGTGAACAGCCGGGCAAAGGATGCTGTGGTCCGCGGTAGATTCGGTATACACCGTTTCACCGCTTCGTAAGGGAGAAGACCGCGCTAGCGACCTCGAACTCGTAACCAATCGAGAGACTGGAGTAATCTGGTCGCAATTAGATAATCTGATCGCAATTTTTTTATGTAAATATTATCAAGGGGGTGGCTTTCTGTGCCGACTAATCCTTATCAATATAGCAGATAATGCAGCAGATATATTATTAAATGGTCAAAATGGCCACTAAAGTTGCACTGAAAGTCACCCTATCATAATCTCCAGCAGGTAAGCCTTAGGCTTGGCTGGATTTTATACTAAGCTGTATTGTAAAAAATGGTTATTAAATAAAAAAAAATAAAAAAAGAAGTAAGAGCGTGAATGTAAGCCCGCTGGGCAACACTCCTGGCTATCTCGCGATTAAGGCGTTGGCCTCTTACGGGCATGTGGCGGAGCTTGACGGTGTACTGTTTTGTCCAAGTCTTCTGCGTTCACTTCAGGGAGATAGAACGACTAATCGTTAAAACTTCCTGAGGTGACGGGTTCTCCTGTTGTATTTGACAACTCTAGTTGTAGTAGTCCCCGCAATAAGTCATATTTTCCTGAAATATTTGCAAAGTAAAAAAAAATTAAAAGCGATAAATATTTATTCAGTTTTTATTTCGAGAGCGGCAACACTTGAGCCTTCTCATAACGATGGGCTATAGATTTTAATTGAACGATTTCAGCGCCTGTCGCTGCGGAGTGCAGAAGTCTCTCGACTCGACCGGGGATCTCACTAATTGGACAGCGTCTCGTGGCCCGCATCGATTCCTCGCCGATCAGTATTAAACCCATCGGCTACGTAACGATCAAATTTGGTTGCACATCAGAACACCGTCGACTACGTAACGACCAATATTGGCGGCTTGTTCCCGGTATATTATTTTGTGAAAATTTCTAATATTTTCTAGTAATAATATTTTTAATTCGAACGCATCCTAAAATCCATACCAAATATCTCGTTATTACCATAGATACATAAACGGCCGCTAGAATAATTTCACGCGTCATTTCGCGGATATTTCTGGTAAAATTCCATTGTCAACATCATCATTTTATTTTTCGAGAAATCATCAATTTTTTTTTTGGTTTTATGAGCTAATATATAAATATTTTTGTATGTAAATAAGCAAAACAAAATATTACCTTTGATAGAGAATCTAATGAAGATCACGATAGTATTTATAATTTCTCAATAGGGTTGCGTATTTTTCCGTAAGACAAGTACAAGTTAGAAATGCCGATTTTTTTCAGTTTTTCGAAATTCTCATATTTATTTATAATTATCTAATTGTTTTACAAAATAATATTTTATTATTCTATATACGAAATTTCAATGCAATCATTGTACAGTTATTTTTTTATGATTGCTATAGTAGTTTCATAGTTATAGTACTTTTTGTTGAGCGCAGCGATATTGAAATAAATTCCAATAAATTGCCGCGGTCTGCCATGAAATTATGCCGCTGCTCGAAGGGTTAAATCCCATTGCAACGACTAAATTTCTCTCTCGCTATCTCTATCTTGCTAGCCAGATCCTCTGATTTCAACAGAAATTGTAAGTCTATTGTTCGAGTAATCCTTCAGTGTTTATTTAATTGATTTGCTATAACTATTTCTGTGCTTAAATGCCTGAGCTCAGCGATCTGATTATATCGTGCCTGAAATACAGAGAATTTAACTAGAACTATGGATAGCCAGAACAGGCACGTCAAGATCAGGAAGGACAAAATTAAATGTATGTGCAAATTGAAATACATCAAATAGATTAACTAGAAACATTTTCTACAATTAGATTAGATAATTAATTGTAGAATTAGGTTTCAATGTGTTCATTGACTTGGCTCATGTCTTCGAAGATTTTAAATGCCGTTCATGGAATTTCGATTGGAAGAGTGTTAATAAAATAAAATAAATTGTCAAATAATGTCAAACAATAGTCACCAAAATCGTGTTAATAAAATAAAATAAATTGTCAAATAATGTCAAACAATAGTCACCAAAATTAACGAATAAATAATAGTAATAAAAAAAGTCAACGAAAATAATAATAATAATAATTGTCAAGGATAAGATTTAATGATGGGAACTGTCTCGGTATATTCATTTGTGAATATTTTGCCGGGCGTCATGTTTTAGCCAGGAATCAATCTTGGCTTTAAAAGAAGAAGAAGACTTAGGCACATATATTTTTAAATCTTCGTCTAGCATATTAAAGATTCTGGAGGCTATGTACACAAAATGCCTCTGCCTTCGAGGGACGTCGTGGTTTGCATTCGAGGGACGTCGAAATGTATAGTTCGAGATTGCCGCTTGCAGATTGTTTGCTGAGTTCTTATTGCGGACTATAAATTAGTTTGATACTCACAAGGCTCTAAATTGGTTTGATACCGCTTTCACGTATGAAGTGGTACGTCAAGCACGTTATATTCTCTGTAGAGATCATCTGGAGTATCTCCAAGGCTTTCTCTTTATAATTTTTAGTACTAGCTTCTGAGCTTTAATCAAGGACTCCATGTGACTGCACCTCCCCACCCTATGATCTCATAGGTTAGGATGGATTGGCACAGGCATGGTATACTATCTTAAGTGTCCTTTGGTCCAGTTTCAGAATATGCTCTTGTTTCGGTTGAGCTACACTGGTGGCACTAAATATTATGTACATGGTTTTTTGCGCATTTAGTGATAGTAGTGCACCATCTAACCACAATGCTACCTTCTGGAGGCCCAGTGTTGCTTTTTCAAAGGTTTCTTTCCAAGTTTTTGCTTGTAGAGCGACAACTTATCCACCAATAGTTTGATTACAAAGTTCATTGAAATATATTAAAAACAATAACGGACCAAGGACACTTCATTGCGGACCACCAAATTTGAGAGGCGCGGGATCACTATGGATACTACCTATTTTTGTTATTTGCTTTCGATCTGACAAGCAACTATCAAACCATTTTATTGTTATTAAATAGCTTGTTTTTGTTGTTTTTTTAAATATGTAACGGAGACTCCTGCTTAAGTTGAATATTATTTAGACTTTTGTATGTGCAAAATAATCAAACCTGTCTACGCATAATGGTATTTATTTACAAAAGAATTATTTATTTATTAACGTATTTGTAAGTTTCATTCCCGTCGTGTTTTATTATATACTAATAAATACTTAATAATTATAATTAATTAATTAAAGAAATACAGGGTCATCATGACCCTCCACATCCATAAAGTTCCCTTTTTGTACCACATCTTTGCCGGGTTAATAACAAAACATGTAGGTTAAGCCTTTTACTTATTAATAGTTCATCGTTCCCTATAATCTACTTTACCGCAATTAGAAATAATCACTAAAGCCATTATCTCATATAATGCATTACTTATACATTTTATGGGATTAATCCGCAACCCCAAGATTATAATAATATGTAATTAGGAAAGAGTACTTTGTACTTGCCAACCGGTGATCATGGCGTAAAGAAATTACTGGGTAATCTGAGAGTGCGCCCTGACATCGCTCGAAGCTAGCTCGCGTAGCATAGGGTTTTACTTAGAAAAGCTTTCAACTAATGACGGTGGAGTCTCGTCGGTCGGGAATCTCACGGGGCAGAGATGGAGCGGATTTCATTAATTTATATTACGATATAAATAGTGAGTTTCCGGAGATACTAATATGTATAGTAGCGGATACACGTGGTTTCGCCAGTGACGGATATATTAAATACGAAATAATGATATGAATACCTACCAGCTCAGGCACACCGTGGATTATAGAGCGTATTAGATTGTTTACTGCAGTAATACGATTTCGCAGCCAGAATTATCACTCATATTTCCAAACATCTATACTAATATTATAAAGAGGTAAAGTTTGTGACGTTGTAGGAAGTAATCTCTGGATCTACTGAACCGATTTTTAAAAATTTTTTACCAATAGAAAGCCACGTTATTTGTGAGTATCATAGGCTATATATTAATCCCAGAAATGAAAAGACTTTTTCGTGGTAGTCGGATTTTCAAAGTAAGTCGGAAAAAACGGTCGAACGAAAACGTTTCTAACTAACGCTGCCTTAACAATAAGAGATATATGATTAAGTTCTAGAGAAAAGTTGTAGAGCTTGATAATGCCTACAAAAAAATCAGTGACAGCATATGTCTAACTTTTATATTTAAGTGACAAAAAGTAGTATTTTATATTAAAAAATAATTTAAATCGTTAGGTCATGTTTATTGGTCATATCAACAATTATGAATTATTATCAAAATAAGTAAATTTATCGTTTCAAATATTTAAAACAAAAGATTTTTCCCTTTTACTTTATATAATTTCCCTTTTACTGCATAAATGGTTAAAGGGATAAGTCACTCACAAATACGACACTCACAAGAAGACACTCACAAATAACGGTAATATAGACAAATTGGCATGCAAATCAGTAGCGTGCCCGGGGTTGGTGAATGGGGCAAGCCCGACATACCTTTTTGTGTTTTATTATAGTAACAAAAAGTAGTACCTCTTTCCTCTTCAATCTTCAATTTGAAATTTACTGCTTGTGTCGTAGATTCAATAAAGCACACTGAAGGCATACTACTGCTAGACAGAATTTAACATACACTTATCAGCAGTCGAATACCTCCGGTGGCTTAACTGATCTATTAAATTGTCTTTTATGCGATTTACTTGTCTGAGAAATACACAAATCGGGTGTAGGTTTAGGTCCAGAAATTAGTAACTTCTTTTGCTCAAAACTCAAAGATTTTACTTTGTCTTCGCCGATTAAAAGTCGTACACATAACTCACCACAAGGGACAATTTCCTCCATTGCTTATCAGGCACTAAAAACCACAAATGAATTGAAATTACACAATAAAAAATACCGTGATGTCAGTCGCACAAACCTACACTAACTACAGTCAAGTGAAGTTCGCGCTCATCGTCTCACGTTGCGACATTTGACACGTTCGCTGTCACCTTCATGGGCAAGCACGGCTTTGGTTTCCATAGTAAAATCCTCTATATACTTATAATTGTTTTGCGTAATTTGCCACTGGTTAGAGCGAGAGGTACACTGATTTTGAAAGCCACATTGAAAGCCCACATGTGCGAGCGAGCGAGAGGACACGTCGGTACACAGCTGCAATCGCACGCTGCTTTATCGACGCCGCGGCCATAACGAATTTCGTCGCATGGAGCGAGCTCCGTCCGCTAGATAGCACTCGTTAGATAGCAAATTAATTTATTTAATTGTTTTTTTTTTACGAATTGTGTTTTTAATTTATTTAATTGTTAATTACGAAGAATAGGCAAGCCCGGCTTTTCGGCTTATATGAAGAGACCGCCACTGATGCAAATACATACATATATATGCAGTAAAAATATAACCCTTCTTTTGTCAGTCAGGAAATAAATCATAGCACTCAGTACTAACCGAACCACACTCATAATTTCATCACAAGTAAAAAGTTTTACCGCCCAACGAAGTGGGCACGGGTCAGCTAGTTTATCAATATTTTTCTATGATCAATATGGCGGAATTCGTGATTTAACTGTATGGCGGTGCACTTTAGATGTGCTCGATATTACGTTCCTTAATAGTGTTTCCGGAGATTCGTATATGTATATCTAGTGGTTTATGGGGCCTGTTGAATTTTGCCACTAAGACCCAGTTGTATAGGGTCGGTCAAACGCACGGCCCAACACTTATCCGGCGGCCTGCACGCAGAAGTGGGAGCCAGGGTAGGACGCTAACCTGGGGCCAGTCTCCCCTAGGGGACGGTCGTAGGCTGTCTCGCTCGCCCTGCGCGAACGGCGCTGCGACGTCTATAAAAGCTGCTCGATTTCCGTACAAACTCACCAGTTCTGCATGGTCCGCCTCGGTACAACCTCCTACATACGTTTATTTGCTGACTTAGTTCTTATTGGCGATTTTCGTTACGACAATGGTATTATTTTTCAGTGGGCTTAGTCGCAGCATCTGTAAAAATCTTAATTTTCAGTGGGTGACGTCGCAACATTCACTTTTGATATGAAACGTCTTTTATTTTGGGTCTGGGGTCGGGGGCGGCCGCCTGGCGAGAACCGAACATTACCGAGAAGAGCCAAAATGCGCATGCCTTATCTAGACCAGGTTGCGGCGAAAACTAGTTATATTAATAATATTAAAATATGACCTAACATATCTTCTACGCCAAAGTACACTAAATTATTTATAAATATTCCGGTTTCTTTTAAACGCGGGTGAGATCGCGGAGAACAGCTTGTTTTATATATTTATATAATACTAGCTGGTGCCCGCGGCTTCGCTTCGGCTAACGTTTCGAAACGATTTATTAATTTAATTAGGGCAGCGTTTATTTGTCTTTTTAGACGTGACCTTTAGATATATAGTGCAACACGTCCCCCTTCAGATGCAGGCTACCTATATCGTAGACGTATGCGACCTGTTCCTTGCCAGCCGCGCCGCCATTTGCTGAACGCTGACCTAGCTGGGCCAGCAGCCGCCCCCGCCTGTTAGGTATTTCGAGGTGCTTGCTCGCGTTACTAATTTTATTTATTTATTTATTTATTTATTTTCAGGAAAACCAACAGCTAATTATAATTTAACAATGCTGGAGTAACATAGCAGAGAGCCAATTAAAGGTTTTCACGTTTAAATAACGTTGTAGAAACATATGTGATCTTTCAATTAAAGCTATCGATTAAGAATGCATCAAAAATTATTCAACAATTAATGCTAAAAAATTGACTGTTCAGCCGCTGCCTAGCTGAGTTAACACTCGTACAGAATAGATCAAAGTCAAAGCGTTTAATCATGTCATTGAAATTGTCACTTGTTCGCCACAGAAATGCGTTTTGCCTATAGTTGGTACCAGCATAAGGAACATGAAGAGCAGGGTTAAATCTATTGAGTTTGGAAGGAACACGGAGATTAATTTTATTTAGTAAGTCAGGACAGTTAATATTATTGGAGGTAATTTTTAGCAAAAAGGTTAAGTCCGCGGTTTCACGCCGCTTAATCAAGGGGAGGATATGTAACTATGACTATACCACATAAAAACTATACCACATAAAAACTCTATGACTATACCACATAAAAACTTACAGTAAATGGCTAATTTTATCTCTATTTAACACCCGTGATAACGGTTTAATTTGTTTTGATAAGGATTCTTATTTTATTGTTAATATCTTTAAAAAACACTGCCTATTTATTTTTCCTACTTTATTGAGACAAAGCAGTTATTGTAGCTATACAAGGTGGATATATGCTGTCGCCGATTTTTTTAAAAATCTCTTTGAGGCCGATGTTTTTGTTGTATATTATTTTTACACATATTAAACCGTTCATCAAAACAAAAATTCATCAGCTCACTTTTCTCCGACTTGCTCATTTTTCTCCGACTTGATAACCAAACCGTATTATTTGGCAATAATATATACCTCATAGATAAAGGAGAGGATATATCACTCATAGATAAAGGAGCTTTCCATTAGTGAAAGAATTTTCAAAAGCGGGTGAGTAGTTTCGTAGATTACACCATACATATAAACTTACAAACTTATAAACATTACTTCTTTATAATATTAGAATAGTAATACTTCGTCCAGAGTAGCTTTTTTAACCAATCAATCGATCGTATTCTCCCAAATATGAATTATAAATTGTTTTAGACTTATTGGGCTTGTAATTTATATCTATTATTTATTTATACATAAACCTTGATAATTACTACACATCTTATATATAAAAATGAATCGCCGTGCGTTAGTCTCGCAGGATCTCGGAAATGACTCGACCGATTTGAATTATTTTTCTTTTATTTTGTTTGGCTTGATTCAGGGGTGGTTTACAAAGAAAAATATTTAGGAAAAACTCAAAGAAACAACCGAAAATAGAAAAATTCGAAATTGGTCATTTTGGGAACATTGGCCACTTTCTAGGTGGCTATTGCGGCGATCGCATTGTTTGACAGCTGCGCTATCCATAACTGTTATTCATTCCGTACAATGTGTACATTTCAATATGTCAAAAAATGCGAAAGTCAAAAAAGTCGATAATGTCAAAAAAGTCGGAAAAGTCGAAAAAGTCAAAAAAGTCAATAAAGTCGATAAAGTCGAAGAAGTCGTAAATTCGGAAAAGTCGTAAAAGTCAAAAAGGTAAAAAAAGTCAAAAAAGTCAAAAAATCCAAAAGTCAAAAAAGTCGAAAAGGCGAAAAAATTAAAAAAGTCAAAAGAGACGAAAAAGTAAAAAAAGTAGAAAAAGTCGATAAAGTCGAAAAAGTCGAAAAAGTCGCAAAAGTCGAAAAGGTCGAAAAAGTCGTAAATTCGGCAAAGTTGGAAAAGTCGAAAAAGTTAGAAAGGCCAAAAAGTCAAAAAAGTCGAAAAAGCCTAAAAAGTTAAAAAAATCGAACAAGGCACAGAAAAGTCGAACAAAAGTCAGGAACAAGAAAAGTCGAACAAAAGTCAAAAAAGTCAAAAGTCAAAAAAGTCAAAAAAGGTTAAAAAGTCGAAAAAGTAAAAAAAGACGAATAAGTCGATAAAGTCAAAAAGGTCGGAAAAGTAAAAAAGTAAAAAAAGTCGAAGAGGAAAAAGTAAAAAAAATCAATAAGGTCATAAAAAGTCTAAAAAGTCGAAAATGTCGAAAAAGTCGAAAAGGTCGAAAAAGTCGTAAAAGTCGAAAAAGTCGAAAAAGTCGAGAAGGTCGAAAAAGTCGAATGTCATAAATTCGGAAAAGTCGGAGTAGTCAAAAAAGTAAAAAAAAGTCAAAAATGAAAAAAAGACGAAAATGTCGGAAAAGTCGCAAAAGTTAAAAAACTCGTAAAAGTCGAAAAAGTCGAAATAGTAAAAAAGTCGAAAAAGTAGAAAAAGTCGGTAAAGTCGAAGAAGTCGAAATCAAAGTCGATTTCGATTTCGATTCTCGAGTTTTAAACGGTGTCGCTAGGTTGGGGGTGGGGGGGGGGTTGTTGTTGTAAAATTAATGATATTAATATTCAGATGAATTACGTTCCTGGCTACTTGACAGGAAAGTCTTGGGGTGACACAACCGTTTTTTTTAATGACATAACCACAAATTTGGACTTAGTTTGGGGATTTCAATAATGTAAAGACCTCATGGAAATATCGATCGATTTCAGTGAGCGTGAAAACAATTCCGTGTCGTTTTACAGTGTCCATTACAATGCCGAGAAGAAGAGATAACATAGGTCGATGAAATCAGTCAAATGTGCGGCAAGCTATTTCAAGTGCAAACCGCACTGATGTGAGATTATTCCATCATCTCGGCCGAAATACAAGATGAAGCTGTTAATCCGAAATTGCTTGCAGTGGTGCCAAAGAACATGATCTATGGACTTCGCGAAGTTCATAACAACATCTCGCGCTGTACGCCAGTGTACGCCCTGTATGCTAGATAGCGGCGATTTGGCGCATCTTTTCCTTTGCGACATACGAAAGACAATCTGCAGTTGTACACTTGGTAATTCTGGAAAGCGGTATTTAGATTCCCCGTACGTCTGGCCTTCACGATGACAAATCACGCGTGTTCGAAGTTTACGGAATTAACTTGGAATTTCCGTATTTCGCGCATAGATAACTGAATGTCCCGTGTTCGCAATGCCATCGGTCGAAAGGCCATCATTTTTGTTTATTTACGCGCCGGAATACAAAACGAAAAACATATTTTACCACAATGTTTTGTGTTGAATGTGAACTGCATTTATATTTCATCATGTAAATTAAATACATTAAATTTATTTTAATTACAAACGACTTTCATTTAATCACCAAACGAAACTCAAACCGTACATGAGTCGGCCATATTATAGATTTCAATGAATTAGATTTGGAAGGTTCATTAGGATTAATAAAGGCTTATGAAGAGTTACAAACAAATAAATTTTAGGTGGTACGAAGTTCACCGGGTCATCTAGTTACTAAATAAAATTCTTGTGAGATTTATAACAAAATAATGTTTGTAAATCAACTTGAAAACCCGAATATTTTCAAGTTACGATGGCAAGTTTTCAACTATAAAACTTTAATTGTAGGGGGTATTAACATACTAATATATGTATACTATTAGCTTATTAAATGACAAGCGACTTTTACCGCAGTAACGGGAGAAATATAGTCGATAATGCACGCTAATGCAGCAAGTAATGTTTGCATGCTAAATTTCAGCTCAATCAGATCGGGCATTTGTTCGCTATCGTGGAGAAATACACACAAACACACACACACAGGCACACATAATAACTTCAATCTGTAAATCGTCTTAGTCGTCTCGATGTGTGTCGAAATATATATATATCCGTTTTCATCTCAAAAGAAATGTTAGCCCGTTCACAATATTTTACCTCCTCGTCGGTTGGTAGGCTAGTAGCATCGGTCCCATGAGATCCGTGTTTGTTGATAATTATGAGGTTGTCGTGATTTCCGTTTAAATGTATGGCAGCTGCCTCCCTACCTTGATCGTTGACAAAGCGCATGTTGGCGCCTCGACCAAACTAGCAACTAGCAGCAGCTCCTCCATTAGTGGCTGCCTAGTCTACTATTAACGACGGCGCGTCAAAGGTCGCTCCTTTGATTAAGCGCGTCTCGTTAGGGTAATTGAACCGAATTATACTACGATTGCGCCCTACCTAAGGATTGTTGTATCTACCTAATTTTCACTGCGATGCGACAAATTTCGTTACAAATTTGAAGTGTCATCAAGTCTGTTGTTTTACTTAATTACCAGTTTGAGAGAAAATAGAGTTGTCAACTACAACGGGCGAACCCGTCACCTCAGGAAGTTTTAACGATTAGTCGTTCTCTCTCCCTTAAAGTGAACGCAGAAGACTTGGACAAAACATTCCACCGTCAAGCTCCGCCACATGTCCGTAAGAGGCCAACGCCTTAACCGCGAGATAACTAGGTGTGTTACCCAGCGGGCTTACACTCACGCCCTTACTTCCAATTGCGACCAGATTACTCCGGTCTCTCGATTGGTTACGAGTTCGAGGTCGCTTGCGCGGTCCTCTCCCTTACGAAGCGGTGAAACGGTGTATACCGAATCTATCGCGGACCACGGCATCCTTTGCACGGCAGTTCACCGGGTAGCCGATGGTCGTTTCAAGAGCAGTCGCCGTAAGGTCCGCAACTAATGGAAACATCTATAGGAAACAGTACTGCTTCCAGACTCCCCCGACTCTTAGTCAGAGTGCACATCAGTCGATTGGCTCACGCCGCACGGTGCGCAGACTGTCCAGGAGCGCCAGAAGGTTGATTTCCAGGAGAAACTAGCCCTAAGGCCACGCCGGATGGATGTTGACCTGTGAGTGTGACCAACCCTGAACAGAATGGGTCTTCGCGGCCAACTAAGCAAGGGCCCATTAGCTCCCACGAGTTTGAGATATGCGATGCCTTAGTTTAAATGTAGCAAGAGTGTAGTACTTCTGTTAGCATTTATTCTTGTTATAATTCTATGTTAATAATGAATCCCGTTTTGATTCTACTTTTGACGTGAAACGTTTGTCAGTTTGGTAGGTAGGAGATTGCTAAAACCGCATGCAACGAGAACATGTCACCTCGGTGACGACTATAGCTCTGTAGCTGCATGCCATTCGTGATTCATTTGTATCAAAATCACTGATCACGTTCACAAGCAAAAAGTTTTTCGCACACACAGGAATCAAGTCATAAATTTCGCTTTTATTTTGTTTAAACTATTTTTTTTTAAATATGTTTCCTTTTTTAAACTAGTATTTGGTTAAAATGTTTGCCCTAGAACAAGTGTTTACTTAGTTGGGCGACATGGGACCGATCTTCACTATAAGCGTGACACAACTTGGTGTGGGTTTTATTTAAAGTGGAGATATCAATTATGATTTGATACGCTTGTTGCATATTATGTACATTACCATAAATAAATAAATAAAATAAAATATGCAATTCATTTTATAACACTCCATTAACAAGCACGCCCTGTAACTGTCAAATTATTAAACACGAATATCAAGTGAAATACCTAGGCATAACCTTTGACATGAACCTAAAGTGGGATCATCACATACTAATTACTGCAGGTAAAATCAGGAAGCTGATTTTTGCTTTTAACCTAGTAGCGGCATAATATTTTTATGGCAGAACGCGGCAATTTATTAGAATTTCTTGCAATATCGCCGCGCTCGACAAAAAGTACTATAACTATGGAACTTCTATAGCAATCACAAAATAACTGTGCAATGATTGCATTAAAATTTCGTATATAGAATATTGAAATGTAATTTTGTAAAACAATCAGATAATTTTGAATAAATATGAGAAAGTCGAAAAAGTGAAAAAAACTCGGCATTTCTAACTTGTTCTTGTCTTACGGAAAAATACGGAACCCTATTTAGAAATTGTAAATACTATCGTGATCTTTATTAGATTCTTTATCAAAGGTAATATTTCGTTTTGCCTATTTGTTTAAAAAAATATTTAGATATTAGCTCATAAAAACCAATAAAAATTTTGATGATTTCTCGAGAAAAAAAAATATGATGTTTGAAAATGGAATTTTACCAAAAATGTACATATCTATGGTAATAATGAGATATATGGTATGGATTTTAGGATGCGTTCGAATTAGAAAATAATATTACTGGGCGCTCCGGGAGCAAGCCGCCAATATTGGTCGTTACGTAGTTAACGGTGTTCTGATGTGGAACCAAATTTGGTCGTTACGTAGCCAAAGGGTGGGGGTTCCACACATTCTATGTTCAAAGTTCAAAATTTAAAAATTCCAAAAACCCTGCAAGGGAATAGAACTTACAATTAATACATACATTATTTATAATTCTTATTTTGATCGTATATCTGGCAAAAAGAAAAATATTATTACATTAGAAATCTGAATGCCAATAAACTGTACTAAATTAACCATTACATTTTATAAATATTAAAACAAGAATTAAAATGAGAATTAAAAAATATCTAAAACAGAATTAAGAAATATCTAGAACAGAAATACCAAATGCACGACAGTTAATTAAAAAAATGTATAGAATAGATGACAATTAATTGAATAAACTTGTAGAAAAATAAAAATAACCATAATCAAAGAGTAAAAATATCAAAATAAAAGCAGTATCCTAAACCATTTTAAAAAATCAATCAATAAAATTGTCTACAAAATGAAATGTTAAAAATAAGATTAAAATAAAGAGTCTAAAAATTAGAACAAATTTAAATAGTTGATTGTGAATATAATTTTTTAAAAGTCTGTGCCATATAAACGTATAAACGTTTTTGTAACAAAAGCTCCTTGGTTAGTTTTTTGAATAGTGCATATGTTTGTATATTTTTAACACGCTTTTTTTAGGTCGACCTGTATGTAACTCTATAATATATAAAATCTAAGGTAAAGAATTTAACCATCTTTCAAGGATCGTAGCGTTACGAAAATTGGCAGCTGTATGTAGTTCTGATGACATTACAATTATATGGTACTGTCGAAGTGATTTGATGATGGAGTCGGAAGATATGAACTGGAAGTTCATGATGGAACATCGTATCATAGCTGTGTTTGGACTTGTTAGAAAAGTTTTGGAATGAACTTTGACCACGATTAGGTTTCAAGGTCTGATGATGAAGCCGGAAGATAGGCACTGGCGTTCCATGATGGAATATCGTATCATAGCCGTGTTTGGACTTGTTAGAAAGGTCTTGTAATGACCCTTGTGACCACGATTAAGTTTCAAGGTCTGATGATAAAGCCGGATTTTTTGGTTTTTACGTTTTTTTTTTTAATAAATTTATTCATAGAAAAAGATACATTTTTTAAAATATTACAATCTCGCCAAACTGGTATACAGTTTGTTGGCGAGACAAACTCTTATTTTTCTAGTCTTACACTTCTAATTTTGTGATACAAAAATACATTATTAAAATATAAAAAACAATGCACAGCAGTATTACTACTGGTCTTACTACAGGCTTAAATTAGGCCAGTATTACTACAAGCTTAAATTATAGAAACGTATAACAAATTTACTTATTACCACTAATTTCACTATAAACAACCAACAGGTAGCTTTTTAATCTCTTTTTAAACATCTGTTTGCTCACGCTTACACAGTCTTCCTCAGATACAATAGTATTAAAGATTCTTGGAATGAGGTACTTTAACGTCCTTTCACCATAGTAGTTGTTCGCTCTTGGTTGTTCAAATCTTTTACGGACTTTTTCTCT
Organism: Micropterix aruncella; assembly: GCA_944548615.1. Taxonomy (NCBI): domain Eukaryota; kingdom Metazoa; phylum Arthropoda; class Insecta; order Lepidoptera; family Micropterigidae; genus Micropterix; species Micropterix aruncella. The sequence continues at coordinate 19,138,774 of OX155972.1, forward strand.
AACATTCCTATTGTACTGTATTGTAATTTTTTCATGTATAGGTAATATATCGCATCGCTTAAACAACAAGTTATAGTTCTTTTTACATTGTGTTAACACATTTTTATTTACTAAAAGTTTTATCATTCTACGTTGCAAATTAAATATTTTATCTATATATGTGCGAAAAGTGCGACCAAATGAAGTGAGAGCATAGCTCAGTACTGCATCAGCGAGGGCATGATATACTAAGCGTAATGTTGGTTTATCTACAATATACTGAAGGTGATTAAACTTATATAGCATCCATCTCAATTTATTACATATATTATTCACGTGCAAGCCCCAATTCATGTTACAATCTATCGTTAGACCCAGATATTTATACTCTTTTACAAATTCATTTTTTTTACAGTCAGTACAATTTATTTTAAAATTATGCAGACATTCATATGAGTGACCAGTTATATTAATGCTATTCCTTGGTTTTTGGATATACGGTGAATGTACAAGCATACATTTTGTTTTGCTTATATTTAGTATTATGCCGTTGTCGTGGGACCATTTTAACAAATTTTCAAAATCATTCTGGATTTTATTTTGAATATTATCCATATCCCTATCCGCGTACATCATACACGTATCATCAGGATACATATAGCATGTACAGTCTTTCACAACATTTGTCATACTGTTCACGTGCATTATGTACCCGACAGGTCCAAACACCGAGCCAGTTGGGACACCAGTTCTCACTTTTGCCTCTGTTCCGACCGTGCCATTCACCATGGTACACAGTGATCTACCATGCAAATAACTTTGAAGCCAATTGTTCACCGGACCACGGATACCATATTCATGCATAGCTTGAACAAGCTGTCCGTGGTCCAGCGTATCAAACGCATTCTTAAAATCAATAAACAAGATAACTACATATTTTTTATCATTTAATGCTGATTAATGACATCTGTGAATTTACTTAACGCCGTTGCTGTGCTGCGAGCTTTACGAAAACCATATTGCGTATCAGATATTATTTGATTCTTTTCCAAAAAGTTGCTTATCCTATGAACTATTATTTTTTCAGTAATTTTATTGATAGCTGACAGTATGGCTATAGGCCTATAATTTGAATACTCTAAGTGGTTACCATGCTTATAAATCGGTCGTATGATTGCCTGTTTTAGATTGCTCGGATAAACCCCTTTTTTCACACACATATTAACAAATTTTGCTAGAATAGGACTTATTGCATCACAAATATATTTTAAATCCTGAATTCTTATTTTTTCTATTCCAGGAGCTTTTTTACACTTCATTTCAGTGATAATTTTATGTATGTCATTTCCTGTTACTCTTTGAAAATAAAAAGATATATCACACGGCGTTACATAGGAAAATCTATTCAAAAATTTAACGTTACAATGATGTTTAATTTTTTAAATTTCCTCTGTAAACGTTTCTGAAAAATTTGTACATATGCTATTAATAGTGTCAGTTTTTCCAAGATGTCTCATCACGACCTCGTCTATATTAGCTTTGCAATTGCCTAACCAGTTATTTACAACACTCCAAACCTTTCTCAGATCCCCCTCACAATTTTTTAGTTCTTCTTGACGATGTTTATTTTTAGCTTTAAGTAAAAGTTTATTTAATCTATTTCTGAACCTCGTATACTCAAGTCTATATGTCATATTTTTCAGGACTAGCTTTCCATTTCCTAAAGAGCTCATCCCTGCCTTCTATCATTTTTAGTAACTTATTATCGTCCCATGGCTGTGTTTTTCTTTTTTTCTTACAATAAACAGAGATTTCTTCTCGGTGTCGTATACTGCCCTCCCCAAATTAATTACTTTCAAGAATTAGAGTCACTTCTTGAAGGTCTCGTACCTAATTATGAACATTCAGTACTTATGGGCGACCTCAATACCTGCCTTCTAAAACAGGATTATCGTTCGTCTAAGCTATCTCAAATTATCTCCTCACTCGATCTCAATCTACTCCCACTTGAAGCTACCCACTATGATAAAGCGTCCCGTAGTCTCATTGATCTAATTATTACATCTTCTCCGTATAGGATAAACACCCATGGGCAGTACACCGCTTCTGGATTCTCGCACCATGACTTACTATATCTCTCCTATAAAATCCGAAGTCCCAAGCCACCACCTAGGTTTTTGTATCGGCGGGATCTGAGGTCCATTGACTACACGCAGTTGTCTCATGATGCATATAACATGGAGTGGCATAACGTTGTTCATTTGGGGTCTGTAGACGAGAAGGTCGAATTTCTAAATAAACTCATTATACAGCTCTATGACAAGCACGCGCCGATTAAAAAGATTCGTATTAAGCACCCAGCTTCTCCCTGGATTACGGATGAAATCAAGGGATTGATGGCAAAACGGGATAAACTTAAATCCAAATTCAAAAGTGCTCCCTCCGATGAACTGTGGAATTCGTTTAAGTTGTTGAGGAATCAATGTAACCAATTGTGTCGTAATGCCAAAAGATCCTACATTTGTCGTAATCTTGCAAATTCGAGCCCAAAGAACACCTGGAAATTTCTTCATTCCCTCGGAGTGGGTAAAACCACGTCAAACCCCATGAACTCCAAATTTGACCTAAATGTTGTCAACGCCCACTTTGCAAAACCACCATGAATTCTTGAGGATGATATAAAGGCTGCTTTCATAAAGTCTATCCGTGAGGAGGTTCCGCATAATGTAAGCAAATTTACGTTTTCTCCAGTTCGACAAGCGGAAATAAGAAGAATAGTAAGAGGAATTAAGTCTAGAGCGTATGGATGTGACAACATAAACAAAGACCTAATCCTACCAATACTTGAAATATTTTTACCTACACTCACACATATTATAAATTTTTCTATTTTCAATTCAGTAGTTCCAAATTTATGGAAACAGGCTATTATCATACCCCTCCCTAAAGTCCAATCGCCAGATTCTGCTAAAGATTTCAGGCCTATTTCAATATTACCAATATTCTCCAAAGTTTTAGAACGGGTTGTTTACACCCAGTTGAATAATTTCTTAGATAACAACAAATTGTTAGATCCCCTTCAGTCTGGTTTCCGCCCTGGTCACAGTACCACTACTGTACTAGTCAAAGTTACCGACGACATTAGAAGCGCTATGAATGATAGAAAACTAACTATTCTCACGCTGCTTGATTTCAGTAGCGCATTTAATTCTGTCGACTTTGAACTTCTCCTTGAGCGACTCCGATCGCTCAATATCTCTAGAGGAGTGGTGAGTTGGTTTGACTCCTACTTGCGCGGACGCTACCAGTGTGTTAAATCGTCTGAGGGCCAATCAGACTTGCTCGAGCTCACAGCTGGTGTCCCGCAAGGGTATGTCCTATCCCCACTGCTCTTCTCTATCTTCATTAACCCGATTGCCAAGGGCTTAACTACATCCTATCATTTATATGCTGATGACCTTCAAATTTAGCTCCATGCCAGACCTGATGACCTGCCTTCTGCCGTGTCGACTATGAACTCTAATTTAGAACACATATCAAGTTGGGCCGAAATACATGGCATAATCATAAATCCAGCCAAATCACAAGCGAATGTGATTGGTGGCCAGAAACTCATGTCTAATACTAACAAAACGTCAATGTCACCCCTCAAAATAAACGGTAATATTATTGAGTATACCAAAACTGTCAAGAATCTTGGAATGGTCATAGACGAATTTCTTTCGTGGCAGGCACACGCCAACCAAATTAGTCGTCGTATTTTCAATGGCCTTCATAGCCTCCGAAGGTTACAGAGATTCCTTCCAGCAGCAACTAAGCAAACTATAGTAAGAACACTGCTACTTCCAATTCTAGACTATGCTGATGTCGGTACTATAGATATTAAAGAGAAGATACTGGATAAATTCGAACGGCTACAAAATATCTGCATACGATATATATTCGACTTGCGTAAATTTGATCACGTAAGCGAATATCGCGATGGACTTCACTGGCTTTGAATTCGTGAGCGCAGAAATCTGCATGCCCTCTCACTCCTTTATAAAGTCCTAAATAGTCCCATAGCACCTCCTTACCTTAAAGACCTCTTTCTCCCGTTAGGAAGTCATGGTGTTCCACTCAGGTCAAGTCAGGACAACACCATAGCAATTCCACTACATCAGTCTTCTTTTTTCACTAACTCATTTAGCGTCCATTCTGCTCGACTTTGGAACCAGCTTCCGCATGCTATTCGTAATGCAACATCCTTGCCCTGTTTCAAGGCGTTACTGAAAAAACATTTTCTCCCTCAAAATATCAACTAAGAACCAACCCTCCCCCTATCCCCTCCCCCCTTCCCCCTTTCGTTGGGTTGTTGACTGAATAGAAGCATAAGAACTTTGTAATATCTATCATTTTATATAAGCAGTTATTTTTATTATTATTTATCTGTAGTTTCTATGTATTTATTATTATAATATACATATACTATATTATAAATTATATTTTTTATGTATGTATGTATATTTGGATGTATGTATATGTATATTTATGTGTATATGTTTATGTATGTGAGCTGTATTGATACTTTTATTTAATATTACACGGTTGGCTGTAAGAAATCGTGAAACGATAAGCCCGCCGTTTGTACTAAGTCAAAATAGAATTTAAGTTTTCTTTACCCATGTAATATTTTTTTTGTTAGTACAATAAAGGTATTTTTCATTTCATTTCATTTTTTTTCATTTCATTTCAGATTTATAGAAACGTGCATTTATAAAAGCGTGTTTTTAGTGTTTTTTTTTAAACTTTTAATTTATTTAATTCCTCTGGTAACCTGTTATGAAATGTTAGATCGGATTTATTTTTATAGTTAGTATGTAGAATATCATTTTGTGCTCAAATGTTACTTATACTTTTAGATACTTCAATACGCTTACGTCGTCAATAATAAATTCACCCGGATATCAGCCCGCGTTTCTCTTCCCCCAAAGTTCAGTCAACGCAATCTCGAAATAGACGAAAGTCTTCGCGCGGTATCTCTGCAGAAATCTGAAACATACAGGCATCCCCCTCATATTATTATGAGACTTTATTACCTCTGTCTGGGATTAAGCAATTGCTGCTTGAACCCACCCGATGCGGACAAAGAGATTTCCCTCTCTCGCTTCTTCCCTCACCAGGGCAGGGCGGCTTCATATTTTATGATTACGTTGAACTTGCTGCTTACTAATAAAAATATACGAAGAAGGAAAACATGAGTTCTAGATAGTGACTAGGGAGATGGTTACTAATGGTTTCGTGCAGCTTGGGTAGACAAACATCTATGTTATCTGGCCTGTCCAACTCACGGTTCAACTCCTATCTGGAAGCCTCCTCGAAGAGGGGCTTACCACGTCAGGCCTCTGTGAGCTTCTGCCACGGCTGTAATCCTGCATACGGAGGCGATTGGGATCAGAAAATCAAGATAAATCAAACGAGCCTAAACATGACAGGTTTATCGTGTGCATAAGGTTATAGTTTTTGTCGAGACAAATCAAACGAACCCAATAATGCCTTTTTTTATACTGAGATTCTAAGGAACACTTTGATGAAGTTTTACCAAAATCGGTTCAGCTGTTTTTGAGCCAAATCAAAACATACAGAAGACATACATACATATACTGCCCTCAAGAATTGTATATAGTAGTATAGATAAGCAACTTAACAATCAATCATTCTTACCTTTGGTGGCACCATTGAATTGAACACTATAAAATCAATTTCGGCACCCACGACTGACTTCCCACCGACAAGTGCTTAGCTTATTGTTGAAGCGTGCGTCTGTGTGAGTGCGTTCGTTTCGATCGTTTGTACGTAGCTTCCATACTGGTTAGCTCTGTCTACTGTGATGTTGCTGAGTTGCTGAAACATGTTTTTCGCAACATTACGTCTTGCGGAGTTTACCACTGCGTGTTGAAAAGTTGCCGCTCGGCGAGCGTAAACATCAGTTTCGCAACAAATGTTGCTGTGTATGGACGCGTTTGCTACAATATGGCAGTAGTGTGGAGCAATGACAAAATAATGCAGTTAATCGAACTATTTCAATCAAAAGCAATATTATGGGATTCTTCAAAAAAAGAATATAAAGATAAAAACAAAAAAAAATGCTTTGGAAGAAAGTTTTACTTGTTTGGATACTCTGAACGTGTATGAAAGAGAACTGTATGAATCTCCAGTTGCCAGATACCGTAATGTAATAGCCAGTCTCGTTTGAGGTGAAACTGGCTGACGAATATTTGATTCGCTTTTCGCTATTGACTGACTAATCATTTCCAGAATTTGTTCGAAATCAATTTTCGACATTCTTGTAAAGTTCTTTGTATGATCCATCTGTATGACCCATCTGTCATACGAAGTATGAGGAACGCAATGACGTGACACATGATACAGTGAAGGGAGTGTGCACAGCGGTTTTTCAAAATTCGCGTACGCCGATTCAACCACCGTTATAATTTGCGTAGTAAGAGCAGCAGTTTGCCGCCTACCTGCAGAACAACGGATGAAGATTGCCAGTACTTTAGTCTACCCTGGACAACGGTGGCTACAACTTCGCCAAAACGTCGATTGCCACAAACTTCACGCAGTGAATTCTTTTTATCATATTTATAATCAATATCTTAGTTAGACCAACAACCAAAACGCCATGCCTTCCCGCCCCCCCCCCCCCCCTTAGCACTGTGGACCCCGGTGCACTTTACCACCTAATTAATAGCTACGCCACAGTCAAAGCAAAGTAAACGCCGAGCAATGGCGCACGGAACGCCATATTTCTTGTCATCTTTTTTACAGAACGCATGCTGAGCACACACGAATATCTACAAAATTTCTGAAATTCGAGCTGCTCTTTTTTTATTTTTTATTTTGTAGTAGTGTTTATTTATAAAAAAGATACAAATTACATGTCACAGTTTCCCACTAAGGCTAGTGCCTTTTCAGTCGGTAACTAACAATAATGTGTTCATATCTGACTTATATTATCTATTAGCTATTATACTTTTATTAACTATTATAACTTTTTACGTTAAGTAGATGTATTGACTTCCTAACCTAAGCTAAACTAACCTATATCTCCTATCATAACTAACTGAAAATACACTTATAAATATTTACAGTAAATAAATGCTTATCCACTAAATTATTATGCCTACTTCCTAATCTAACCTAACCTATACTAATTATCTTGGTATACTTTGTTTACAATTACAATAACAAATGATTACACTAATAAAATGATTCATACTAGATATCTATATTTATGCCCTAACATAACCTAACTTATCTTAATTATCTTAATTAACTTATCTAATTAGCTCTTCCCCACCTTCCGCGCACTGCTTTCGCATACCTACCATTCCAGTGCAACAGTATATTAAATTTGTACTTCTTTCTGTCACACCGCGTATTATTATCTCTATTTAGCACACTATTACGGAAGACTAAAATTAAAATCCCTTTACATAGACTTTTTAAAACTTTGAACTACCGAACAATTTGCTTCGTCCTCGCGGCGTCGCGGAATAAATTTCCCCTTATCAAATATTCATGGAATTCAGCTGTGCATAGAATGACGCCTTAAGAGGCGACTGAAAAATCTGCGAAAAATTGAATTTTCAGCAACAGAGAATTTCGACGCGTATATTTTCAAGTCGAACACGAGAACCCTCCCAGCTGTTAAATATATTTATAATTTTTGCATATTCTGTATTAGACAGGTGAGAAATATGACGACGTTGCATCTTCATAAAGAAGCGAAAAATATGGAGATTGAATATTATTAAATTTATGAGAAGCCTCGATTTATATAAATACATCACGTGTGGGTAGTCCTTTTTATCGTGAAACATTTATCGGAAATTTCAAAATAATACTATAGGTTAAAAACGTATTACATTGCTCAGTAAATCACTAATATTTGGCAGCTAGGATTTTACAACGAAGTGCAACACATACGTAGATGGCAATCACAATTACAAAAATTATATAATATTGTCTTATGTGCAATATGGCGGAAATAGATGGCAGTCTATATGGTATCCACACTCATATATGTTATGCTATCTCAAAAAAAAAACAATAATGTAACAAAACGAGATTTTTGAAATCATAGCTTTTATTATTTTATTATTATTTAACTAAAGGTGTAGGTGTAAAAAAATAGTACCTATGCAGTTTTCAATACGCAATAATTACGTACCTAATATTTAGATAGACTAATACATGGCATTTAATATTTCCGTATTACTTCTGTGATGTAATCAGCCAATATAAAAAAACGACAGTTGACGCTAATGATTAAGTTTTACTATTTTTATCATCGATTAAATTATTGGGTTTTTATAATAAATAATATGTATAAAAAACCATTCAATATCATTATTATTATAGATTACCAAATAAATTGCTATTGGAATCGCCGTCAATGCTATAATTTAGCTAATGCAGAAGGGATATGATATACATAAATTGTAATTTATTATATTTTCTCAACAATTTATTATGTGTTTATTTGTGAACCAATTGATCCAATTTATTCAAAAACTAATGAATATCAAGAATTGCAATAAAATTGTACGCAACGCCTTTAGAAAAACAAAAAAGGTCCTCTGCAATCGAAGACTGAAAATCCCACTTCTTTTCTCCAGTCCTAAATCTGACCCATAATTCTATACGGATAAAAGGCCTAGACTATTAAGGGAAATCATAAGAAACTTATAGAAGCATTCGAGATGTGGGCATAGAGACGTATGATGTCGATTTCTTGGACTCAGAAAGTCAGCTATGAGAAAGTTCTATGGCGTTGGCTAAAAATGCAAGCTTTCGCAAACCATCAAACAGCACAAAGCTGCATCCCTGGGTCACGTGCTTAGGCACGACATGTAGGAACTCCTACAACTCATTATGATGAGAGAAGCTGCAAGGAAAAGGAGACCTCGCCATAGATAGAAACCTATGTTGCGGAGTATTCGAGAATATTTTACCTGGCGAAGGACAAAAAGAAATATGCCGAGCTGACTGCCAGCTTTCACTAGTTAGAGAGAATATGAAAAAGAATTCAAAAACTAAGATATTCCATAGACCTTTTGGTAAATCGAGTTGTCGAACAGATGAATATCAACATCGGTCTAATCGATGATATCCAGGACAATTGACGTGCAATACGCTGTGAGGAACCACCCCTCACTGGACTCCAATTTGCTCGTAGCGAGGAGGTGGTATCATCAGGGGGTTTTCTCCGTAATGAAAGGCTCTCTTGATGAAGTGTTTATTAAAGAACTTGGTTGATGATTGCCAGATGTAACGCTTCCGAATAGTTGGGTCGCGGCGCGGAGTTTAGGTAGTGACTGCTCGAAGATTGATATCGCGGATGTGTGGTCAAAGCATGAGGCGCGGCGAGAGGCTTGAAGGATGATCGCGGAGGGTGACTACCCTAGAATGATAATGCGAGGTATGCACGCGGAAGGCGACCGCTCGAGGATGATAATTAATTGGTCGAATGTATCGGTTTATATACTGTACTACATTACGCAATGTTAAGCGCGTGGGTGAAATAAGTGTGTCGATTGAATCGATCAGAAGAAATTGACATGAGTCACCGGCTTGCGACTGCATTAATTACCGAAATAAGATGGAATTAATGGCAGTTACAAGTGTAGAATTGATTGTGTTTGCGATTATGGATTTCTTTAGAATCTAATGCTTTTGTTGACTTGATATGTAGGACGAAATTCCTACAACGCTAAAAGCTACTTCCTGCTGTAACCATTTCCGTTAAATCAAAGACCGCGAGCCCGATTTTAATTTCCCGGTCAACAAACCGACGAGGAGTGAAAGTATTGTAAACGCGCTGCCAAACCTCCACTAGTTGGAGAGGCACCCTAATATGAAAAAGATAACATGTAAATCCTAACCTAATCTAAATGCTGAATAATCTGCATGTTTATACGTAAACCTATCCTAGTACTGGCATACTTTAAATTTAGTATTTTTGAATTTCAGTTAAATTCGACGGTCACTATATTGACCGTGTTGTTTCAAAAATAAACTGAAACGTAATATAAATATACAAATAATATTTGTTTGGATTGATTTGACTACGTTGCGGTGCCTTGCTCATTTGATCTACGATCAGAAATGTCAAAAAGGTCTTGGAGAAAACGGACATGTAAACAAAGTAAACAAAAAGTTTCGTGCCAATTCAGCTTACTTTTTACAACTCTACACTAGATGGCGGTGAAATCATTAAAATCTTTAAAGAAATGTTTTTAACTATATTGAGTAAAAAATATCGGTTGTGTCACCCCAAGGCTTTCTCGGTAAACAGACAACCCCTTCGCGCGTCAAACCCCTTGAATCCCCACAAACCCTTCTCCACCCTCCCCCCCCCCCCCCCTCTTCTCACCCCCCCCCCCCACCCTTTATATTTTTCTCTTTTGACGACACATCTACAGAGCGAGAGCTTCTTTTGGACACCTAAACCCAGTTTTCAAACCTAGCCTTTGTCTCAATTTGGCGGTTACAGGAAAAACACGTTTTATATTAATACATTTTTATTTTTCTATTATGATGACATCTTTTATTTTTCTCTTTTGAGGACTTCTTTTATTTTTCTCTTTTGATGACATTTCTATAAATCTAAAGTTTTTTTTAGAAATCTCAACCAAATTTTCACACCCTGCGGTTCTCTCAATTTTTCGGTTACAGGTAAAACAAGTTTCAAATTAATATATAGATAGATAGATTGGTTCAACATATCACAAAACATTCGATCCGAAACAACATCATAACTTAGTTTTCAATATTCTATTTCTTTAATGATATCGACTCTTTTGTATTGTATACGGAAATAAAAGCAGTTATTTTTCTCCGGGCTCTAAAATGGGAAAATAAGCGTCCTTTTAGGAGGGAGTTGGGAGCAATCCCTGTCGTCGTCCGCGGCCATTCGGGCATTAGTATTGAGAAATTAGAGGGTGGGACCCGAATAAAGTGGCGAGGCGTCAGAGTCCTTTTAGACCCTCGCTAAGTACATTTTTCGCTCGGGCAATAGTGTTTGCGGAGGGTTAACGACGTAACCCGTAAATACCTCTTAACACAAAGTGACTCGGCCGGCCGCAAACTTACGCCGCACGCACTAACTGAATTTCAACGATCACTTATACATGAAAGCGCGTCTAAATTGCGTTACACATACGGATGAGTACAGGAGAAAACTCCATCGATCGACGAGTCCGTGGTTACGGAACCGAACCGGGTTGCCTAACCTAACCTAGTGTCTCTAATGTAATAATATAAATATTTACGATTCTTCTATATAATTTATGAGCAAACATTTCGTTCGTTCGTTTAATAACGGGTCCGGGTCAGGTTAGGACCTGTATCTCTAAAAGTATGCTGCCTGTATCGCCTTGTAGTTCGCCCTTGTAGGTCCTGGTGTTTGAAGGGGGTTGACAACTGCGGGCAGGATAGGAGGTGGTCTTCATCTTGTAGTGTTCTACAGTTGCGGGTGCTAATGGGCCCTGTTGGAGTTAGCTACGAAGACCCATTTGTTCATGGTCGGTCACACTCACGGGTAAACACACATCCGGCGGCCTCCACGCTTGAAGTGCGAGCCCTGGTAGGACTCTGGCCTGAGGGCTAGTTTCCCCGAGGAATCAGTCTTCTGGCGCTTCTGGACGATCTGCGCACCGTGCGTCGTCAGCCAATCGATTGTGCATTCTGACTATGAGTCAAGGGAGTCTGGAAACAGTACTGTCTTCTATAGAGCGGGGGTAGTTGTTCATTTTACGGCGACTGCTCTTGAAACGACCATCGGCTACCCGATTCCGGGTGAACAGCCAGGCAAAGGATGCCGTGGTCAGCGATAGATTCGGTGTACACCGTTTTACCGCTTCGTAAGGGAGAGGACCGCGCAAGTGACCTCGAACTCGTAACCAATCGAGAGACTGGAGTAATCTGGTCGCAATTGGAAGTAAGGGTGTGAGTGTAATCCCGCTGGGTAGCATTCCTGGCTAACTCGCGGTTAAGGCGTTGGCCTGTTACGGGCTTGTGGCGGAGCTTGATGGTGGACTGTTTTTATCCCAAGTCTTCTGCGTCCACTTCAGGGAGACAAAACGACTAATCGTTAAAACTTCCTGAGGTGACGGGCTCGCCCGCTGTAGTTGGCAACTCTAGTTAGTCACTGATTCTCCGCTACGTAAGGGAGAGGACCGTGCAAGCGATCTCCAACTCGTAACCAGTAGGGAGACCGGAGTACTCTGGTTGCAACTGGTAATAAGAGCGTGCGTGTCGGCCCGCTGGGCAACATACCTAGCTATCTCGCGTTTAAGGCGTTAGCCTTTTACGGGATGTGGCAGAGCTTGACGGTAGACTGTTTTGTCCTAAGTTTTCTGCGCCCACCTCACGGGAGACAGAACATTCAGATTTTGTTAAAACTTTCTCAGGTGACGGGTTCGCCTGTTGTAGTCGACAGCCCTAGTTGTTCTACAGTTGCATATTAGATTCTCATTGGCTCAGCATTTTCTCACACCTACCCACAGTCTGTTCAGACTACGCCAGGTCCTTTGCTTGTTGTCCTCGACAGCTTGAAGCTTTTGCATTGAATTAAGTGGTTCGAAATTGACTGCCTTGAAGCGGTTGTGTGCAGCTCAAGAATGACTTTCGAGATTTGAGGCAATTGTCGTGTGGTTCTTGACTTTTGGTTATTAGTTTATGATCAAACTTACCTGGTCGTTGCGAGATATCTTCCTTCAGCTCCAATGTATTACAGCGGGAAAGTGCGCCATCTCTGGATGTTATATGGAATGGTGTTTGCTTCTTACCCTAACATGGGTTGCAAAGTCTTTAAAACGAAGGGGTTCTTCCCATTCAGTTTGTGGCGTATACCACAAATTCAAATAAGTGTACATATAGCATGACGTAAAATGTAATTTTGTTTGCGTATATTAATGACTAATATAATTTTAAAAAATAGTTAATACCTCGAGCGCTGACGTGTGAATTGTAGTTTCTCTTAGAGAACGCGAAGAAGAAGATTACATCACAACAAAAATATAGCGTTTCAGGAAAACGACGATTACTCTGAAACTACTATACGGATCGTATAAAGAAGACCTGTTTTATGCTCCTGTAGAAATTTGCTATTAGATACGTGTAACGTCGTTTTGTAAAGCAATAAGCATTATTCAGAATTATCTGTCAAAGTTGTGGTACAGAAAAAACTGCCTTGTCCAACATTTCTATGTTTTTTCTGGAAATAAATCACCCTATGCAAGAAATGGTGAATACTTTTATAATAATTATAATATGCTTCATACAACCTATCACTTCGTTTTACTTATACCCATACAAAAATAAAATAAAAATATTCGGTGTTGAATATTGAAGTTTTTGGTTTGGTTTGGTTCAATCATAGACTAAAAAATGGCGACTGTATGAAAAATAATGAACCAACTAGTTAACGACTTAAAGGGAATTCTGAAGTGAACATAGCAAAAAAATGTAGCACAGTAAGAGTAATTTAAGTATTTTTGCACAGTAAATTTAAGTATTTTTGCAACATGCATTTACAACTTTGTATAGAGTGGGCGTATGTCGAGTCGGCATCGAGTGGGATCGTACCTAAGGCATCATGTTCGATTGATGTCCACCATCGTGAAACCCATGTGAAATCCACCACCCCAGGAAGTTTTAACGACATCGAGCATTCGTGTCTGCCATAGAATGACGTAAAGCGGCGGATAATTCACTGTGGATTGTTTTTCGTCCCAAGTCTTCTGCGCTCACCTCACGGGAGACAAATCGATCAATATCGTTAACTTTTCTGACTTAATCGACTTTTTTGCATTTTTCGACTTTTTGAAGTTTTTCGATTTTTTCGACTTTTCCGACTTTTTCGACTTTTCCGACTTTTTCGACTTTTCTGACTTTTATGACTTTTTCGAAGTTTTCGACTTTTCGACTTTTTCGACTTTTTTGCCTTTTTTGACTAATTTGACTTTTCGACTCTTGACTTTTTCGACTTTATCGACTTTTCGACTTTTCGACTTTTTTAAATTTTACCCAATCGCACGGAATGAACAACAGTTATGGATGGCGAAGCTGTCAAACAATAGGATCGCCGCGAACGCCATCTATTGAAAGTGGCCCATTTCCCATTTTGACTGACAAATGACAAATTACGATTTTTTCGATTTTCAGTTGTTTCTTTTAATTTTTCCTTAATATTTTTTTTGTAAACCACCCCTGAATCAAGGCAAACAAACGAACAAAAATATAATAATTCAAATCGGTCGAGTCATTTTCGAGATCCTGCGAGACTAACGCACGGCGATTCATTTTTATATACCTATAAGATTTCGATTTTTAATATTACGCGATACAGAGTTAGCTAGGCAGATGGCGCAGTTGGCGATCAGCTTTGCCGCTTGATTTCCGCCTTAACCCCTCACGTTGCGAGGTAAAAACTCACCGCGCCCAAAAACATCACTTTTGCGCGCGACATATTCGCGCAAAAAATCGACGCGAGTCAACGGCCTTGAGAAAAACGATCATAACTTATAAACCACTAATCGGATTAAAAAAAGATTAATAGAAAAATGATCGCATTGAAATTTGACATATAAAACATTATAACCTTATCTCGTAAAACAATTAAGATAATAATGAATAAATATTACACAATTGGCAAACTGAAAAAACTCGCCTATAAAATCATTTCGATTTTTTTGTAAATACAGTTTTTGTAAATATCAAAAATTGTAAATACAGTTATGTTCTTTATTAAATGCTTTACCAAAGCGATATTTTTTTTTTACTTATTTGCATACAAAAATACGGAAAAAATATTTATTTATTCAGCCAAGAAAAATTGTATGTATTCTCGTAAAAAAAAATTTTTTTAATTTTTAATTTGTGACTACTTATGGTATTTTTTTATATGAAATTCTTTCAAAATAACTTTATTACTACATCACTTCTTCTTAGAAATCACACCAGAACTTTGAGCTTTGTCTGATATTATAGAAAAATCTAAAGTTTTGAGAGTTTCCGACTTCCGAACCTAATAATAAACTTTGAATGCCCATAATATAAAATTCGTTAGATTTTTTCAATTATATTGTCTTATCATAGACTTATTATATGTCTAATAACTAATTACTATACTCCAAAGAGTCACATTTCATCGAAAAACTATGGAAAATCACACTTTTTTCTCTCATAGTAATTATCAAAACAAGTTTCATTTTCGCGAGCCATATTTGAAAACAACATATAATGTTCAAAATACGCCTAATTATGTGATAACTTAGGATGTAAATGAAGCAATACCTATTTTATTAGTAAATTAAAGCGACATTACGTCATGTTTCGCGATATAACGGGATATTTCACAAACATTACAAAATAAAAACGGCCATCTTTCGCGAGCCGTTACGTTTTGCCAAAGTGTTTTCTTCGAAAATTCGTGAAAAACAGCAAATGGGCTGTGTAAATTGTTTAATCCTAAGGCCTAAACTACTTAAAAATGGAAATTACTTACTTTTATCCGGTATGCACTGCACTTATATACACAAAACAATTAACAACACAACACGTCGCGGAATTATACGCCGCCGCGAATGGGCAGTTCGCGACTGTCGTCAGAAATGAGGTCATCGATTTTGTAAGGGATGTAGTAATTCATATTTCTAACATCGCATGCGGCAATCGAGCAATTTCATAGTGTTGCATATTTGGCTATATTATGGCATCATTCGATAGAATATACAATCGCATTTCGAAATTTAAACGACATTTTCGTAAGAGCCGAGCGCTATATCCAGTAGTGGACGTTTCGGAATTTCGGCGGCCGCCATTCATGTCCCCAAATGGATGTTACGTGCTCAGCGGGTTAAGTCAATCCACGACATTATGTATGACTTTTATGCCAGTATACCAATATAATTTATCTGAATCCAAATGTATTGTTTTTATTAAGCCACTCTGAATAAGAAAGTTAGCGATTGCCGAGAAAATATGGCAAATGTCCATGGCTAATCTGCGAGGTAACAGACGGGAGACAATCTTAATAAAACGCGATCGGAAGATGGCGTCGCTTCCGCGCTGGTGCAAAGTCACGTCCGAGGCATTCGTTTTACGACGAGTCAACACTCTAAAGATATTTTACTCCTGCCGTCCGTGCCGTCGTGATAAGCGACAAGTGCCGTTTTCCCCGCAGGCGAACGACGCGCAACCGCGCTGCGTCAAAGTACATAATTAATTGTCTCAAAATAGACATATTTAAGCTGGTCCGGGGCAAAGTTGATAATCCTAGCAAGCTAGCGAAAGTTTGTCTCTTTGTTTTGGATAACTATATCCGAGCTCGGTCACATAATCTATTTGCGTAGCCGTCCTCGCGAACCAACTTAAGTTGACAGAGTATTCTTGCGCATGCCTTGCGACATATACATGCGCTATGCGCTGTCGCATACATATCTTATGTATGCGACACATACATGCGCAGGGTCACACTGTGACATTTTTACAGCGAGCCCACATCCCTTTAATGTATGGGCATTGAGCTACCTATTTATGCTAGAATAAGATCGATTGTATTTTTTTGTATTCTGTTACTCTTACTATTTGTAATGCTTCAGCTTGCATATTTAATGCCTTTTTATATTTATGTATATTACATCTCAACGAATTGGTGTGTACTGTAATGTTGATATTATGTTAAATAAATAAATAAATAAATATTGTCGATGCCATTGTAATAAAATATAGTACTTTACTCATACGATTCATCTTCGGTCTACGTAAGTATTATCACGTGTCCGACTATAGGGCACAGTTAAAGTGGTTGTCAGTACGCCAAAGAAGAAATGTTTATACACTTGCTCTCCTATATCGTGTACTCTCCCAATTAACACCATCCTATCTCCATGAGCTTTTTGAACCACTAAGTTCCCACGGTCTCGTACTTCGGTCAGCCTCTGACAGTTTATTAAACCTCTGACAGTTTACTACACCGTTCATGCAGAACGGAAGAATTATGAAGGAATATGTAAAAAAGAAGAATTATGAGTGGGATTGAATTTTTCTGTTTTTTGGTTCATGTTTATGTTTTGTTCGGAATTCAAAGATCGCACGCTAATGAAAGATGAATGGACCGCTATTGGCCTGCAGCATCCAAATCCATATATTAATTTTCTTCTTTTTATTTCAAACTCATATGTAATAAAACCTTCACAAGCAACCGCCTCAATTAAACCCTCATTTATGGCCAGCAATTGCTCAACTGAATTGCTAGGGTAGGAATGTACATATTGCCTTCATATCGTTCAGCTTGGTGTGGCGGAATCTCTAGCAGCAATTGCTACATGTTGGTATCGTAGTAAATTGCTTGATGATGCGTGACGTCATATCGTGTAAAGGCACCTTAACCTGTCGAGTAGTGGCATAATTTAATGGCAGACCGCGGCAATTTATTGGAATTTCTTGCAATATCGCCGCGCTCGACAAAAAGTACTATAACTATGGAACTGCTATAGAAATCATAAAAAGAATAACTGTACAATGATCCTATTGAAAAATTTCGTATATTGACTATTGATACCTAATTCTGTAAAACTATTAGATAATTATGAATAAATATGAGAAAGCCGAAAAAGTGAAAAAAACTCGGCATTTCTAACTTGTACTTGTCTTCGGAAAAATACGGAACCCTATTTAGCAATTTTAAATACTGTCGTGGTTTTTATTAGATTCTCTGTCAAAGGTAATATTTCGTTTAGCTTATTTACGTACAAAAATATTTAGATATTAGCTCATAAACCCAAAAAAAAAATTGATTGTATCTATGGTAATAATGAGATATTTGGTTTGGATTTTGGAATGCATTCGAATTAGAAAATAATATTAGTTTGCGCTCCGGGAAAAAGCCGCCAATATTGGTCGTTACATAGTCAACGGTGTTCTGATGTGCAACAAAATTTGGTCGTTACGTAGCCGAAGTTATTGTTTATTATTCATTTTCTTAGAAACAAAGTTGGGGTGAATACTTCAGATGATATTTATTCCAAGAAATTGATCAAAGGTAGAATTCGATTTAAGGGCTGATTAGACGCTCTCATGTGGTGATTGCGTTTGATATGAGAGCAGGCAACTATTGGGAATTAAAGATTTCATTGGCAATTTCATGAAATTGAGCGAAGGTAGAAGTTATTAATTAGTTTTAGGGCTGATTTGCCACTAAGGGGATTCTATATAGTAATTTGAAACGTGTTTCTCCTGTAACCGCCATATAAGAGGCGTGGAGAGAAAGGCTAGGTATAAACACTAATTAGTTAAGGTATTTATTACTTTACTTTAGATATAACTATGAACACTACACTAGGAATCATTGTCAATTTCAATTATTAGGTTTTATTTTGATTATTTTACTTTTTACTGAATAGTTTAGTTATTATGATGAAACGTATTGTGTAGATGGCCGTAATAGTTCTAAAATGATTAATCTTGTATTATTATCGTTAACCCTTTGAATAGCGGCATAATTTCATGGCAGACCGCGGCAATTTATTGGAAATTCTTGCAATATCGCCGCGCTCGACAAAAAATACTATAACTATGGAACTGCTATAGTAATCATAAAAAGAATAACTGTGCAATGATCGCATTGAAATTTTGTATATATAATATTCAAATCTCATTTTGTAAAACAATTAGATAATTATGAATAAATATGAGAAAGTCGAAAAATGAAAAAACTCGGCATTTATTACTTGTACTTGTCTTACGGAAAAATACGGAAACCTATTTAGAAATTGTAAATACTATATTAATTTCTATCAAATTATTAGATTCTCTATCACATGTAATATTTTGTTTTGTTTATTTAAATACAAAAATATTTAGATATTAGCTCATAAAAATCAATAAAATTTCTGATGATTTCTCGAAAAAAAAAAATATGATGTTTGACAATGGAATTTTACCAGAAATATCCGCGAAATTATTTTAGCGGTCGTCTATGTATCTATGATAATAATGAGATATTTGATATGGATTTTAGGATGCGTTCGAATTAGAAAATAATATTACTGTGCACTCAGGGAGCAAGCCGCCAATATTGGTCGCTATGTAGTCAACGGTGTTCTGATGTGCAACTAAATTTGGTATAGGTACTCGCGGTATAAAAATATGTCGGCGAATTGTAGATGGCGCGCTAAACACATATATACAGTATTTAATAATAATATAACAAAAATGATTTTTTAAATCATAGCTTTTATTACTTCAATATTATTAACATAAATATGTAATTTATTATTTGCTATACAGTAGGTAATAATTACGCAACTTATACCTAGTTCAGATGGACTAATAGAATGCATTCTATCTTTCTGTATCAATTTTGTGGTGTAATCAGCCTATCTAAAAATGCGTTAGACGGCACTAATGAATGAATGGTATTCTTGTTATCATTGCTCCAATTATTAGTTTTTTTATGAATCTCTTCTTTGAAAAAACATATATTAGTAATGGTATTACAGATGGAGAAATAAATTGCCGGTGGTTTGGCCGTTAATACTATCAGTTCCACCTATATTTCACCGTTTCAGAAGGGTCTCTCTCAGATGCCTCTATTATTTTTATATTAAAATATACGAAGTAAACCTCGTATAAATAATTGTATAATGTTTGATTATTTATTACAATTATGTATTTTTACATAATATGTGATTATTGAGAATTTATCTTTTAGTTTGGTTGTTTTTAGTATTATTTTTATTGCTTATTTGTTGCATTAGTTTAAAGCAATTGATTTCTTTGATATTTTTATTACATATATATGTTTTTTTTAAAAAAATAATAATAATGCTTTATTTAAGAGAAAGTAGTACAAAAATTATGTCTTAAAAACTACCCAACTAGGTTAATGCCCATACTAGGGTAGATTCTTTTCTTTTAAATTAAGATTCGCACGTAATTTTATACTGCAATTATAGAACTACGGTAATATTTTACTTGTTTATATAATATTTAACATTATACATATAATATACTCATGTATATATAAATACATACATTTAGCTACTTGTATTATTTACATACTATTATTATTATTACGTACTATAGTTTTAAACAGTTGTTTTTATGATTTCCTACTATATTTGAAAATTTATATGAATAAAAGACTATTGACTATTTTTATCTTGACTATCTTTATTGCACGTCACTATAAGCAGTTACGTAGTAATATATAACAAAATAGTTATTTGAATCATTTCCTACCAATAACAGTCAAAGATAGCATTTCTCATCGGCTAATTCACAAGTGGTATTATTTGTGCCACGTCCATCGCATCTACGGCAGAGTGCCACGCACGTGACCCGCCTAAGAAAGAGACCAGTTCCTACACCAACGCCTCTTAGCGTATTCCGTAAACGTTTCCAACTAGCTTTCTTTCAAACAACCCAACTCAGTTTCGAGTTGAGATTACCGCCATGGAGTAGTTTTCAAAAAGACACGAGGTAAGCGTGATTTTAATGGAATTTATAAACACTTTTTCATGCAAATCAAGATATTAAGAGGTTTACGGCGTACTTCATTTCAGACAGGACCTTACTGTGTGTGGATAATCCAATGAAATAGTCGATTTCGAGTCGATTCGAGACATTAGAACACATATTTCAACACTACAAAGTGGTGTTACAGTTACACGGCACTAGCAAAGACGGCAATATCTCAGCAACTATGACACATGTGCTATATATCTATCTTTCAGAAGCTGCTTGTTTTACACGACAGCCAAAAAGGAGTGTAATGTGTTCAGTGTTCATCTATGTAAGTTTTCCGGTTTTTTTATTCCATCATAACTTCTAAACGCTCGAACCAAATCAGAATTGTGTATTATTGTTAGAATCGATATGGTATTCCAAGTATCATAGGGTACCTTAACTGTCCACATGTTGAGCAAATATATATTATAATATAAATACTAAATATTAAGCAAATATTAGGTAAATATTAAAATTTGCCCAGAGACATATTATATTCTACATAGCGCCAAAATTATATAATTCCTCAATATTTAAAACAAACCTTAATAGATGGCTACTTAACAAGGGATGTGTAAAATCTGATAAGCTTCTTCGCAACGCACGACAATTTATTTAGTATCAGTTATCTATTATTCTTAATTAAATTTTATTAAATTTAAATTATAAATGTATTTATTTATTACATAACTATGTATTTTATAAAATTAGTATATTTATGGATATATACAGGTAGTGGGTCCAAATAATTTATTTAAAAAAAAAACTTCTTTCTTAAAATTGAATAAAAATATGCACATCTAGAGACGGGCCAAATTATCGCCTAGTTAGATGTGCTATTGGCAGGAGAGGTCATGTAAGATGTGATGTAACCTCCCTAAATTTATTAATAAATAATTTATATAAATATTATAAGAAGCAAACGTTACATGATCAATGAAATGTATACCTAATCATAAAAATCTCAGTGAATAAATAAAATAAAATAAATAGTTGTCTAAATGTCCAAATGTCAATATATATATATATATATATATATATATATATATATATATATATATATATATATATATATATATATATATATATATATATATATATATATATATATATATATATATATATATATATATATATATATATATATATATATATATATATATATATATATATATATATATATATATATATATATATATATATATATATATATATATATATATATATATATATAATTGGTTTTTTGTAAAATCTTTTTTTAAAGAATTCGTTTAAAGGATGACACTTTGATGAAAAAATAAAAATAATAAAAGCCACTTACATAGCTGGAAGGTTTTCCCGGACTGGACTGGGAAATGCTTATTGTTTAAACGAGATGTATTCTTGGATGAGTACCACTTTCGACGGTACACTGTAGGTTTAATGGGATCCCTTTATCGCTAGCGAACGATCGCCCTTCATCCACATCTCAAAAACAAAGCGTATCCTTTTGCAAACCAAAATAAAATGTCTTTATTAAAGACAAATTTAAGCAAAAACAATGAAAAAAATCACAATCAATCGTCTCTTAAATGCTTTAAGTGGCTTTTATTATTTTTATTTTTTCATCAAAGTGTCATCCTTTAAACGAATTCTTTAAAAAAAGATTTTACAAAAAACCAATCGAATATTAACAATATACAATTTTATCTTATGTTTTGAACTCTTGTAAATATCATATAGCCTTAAGTATAAACTTCTCGACCAGAAATTACGATTTATATCTTATTTCATGGCAACGAGCAAATGAAGTATTTTATTTTTATTTTCATTTAATAGCTGGCTGATAGCGAGCCCAGCAATCGCATATCGTCCTTTTAAAGAGTGGATATATTCGAATTTCAAATCGAATTTTCGAAATGTCATTCCGCGTTTAAGAGACGATTGATTGTGATTTTTTTCATTGTTTTTGCTTAAATTTGTCTTTAATAAAGACATTTTATTTTGGTTTGCAAAAGGATACGCTTTGTTTTTGAGATGTGGATGAAGGGCGATCGTTCGCTAGCGATAAAGGGATCCCATTAAACCTACAGTGTACCGTCGAAAGTGGTACTCATCCAAGAATACATCTCATTTAAACAATAAGCATTTCCCAGTCCAGTCCGGGAAAACCTTCCAGCTATGTACATAAGTGGCTTTTATTATTTTTATTTTTTCATCAAAGTGTCATCCTTTAAACGAATTCTTTAAAAAAAGATTTTACAAAAAACCAATCGAATATTAACAATATTATACAATTTTATTTTATGTTTTGAACTCTTGTAAATATCATATAGCCTTAAGTATAAACTTCTCGACCAGAAATTACGATTTATATCTTATTTCATGGCAACGAGCAAATGAAGTATTTTATTTTTATTTTCATTTAATAGCTGGCTGATAGCGAGCCCAGCAATCGCATATCGTCCTTTTAAAGAGTGGATATATTCGAATTTCAAATCGAATTTTCGAAATGTCATTCCGCATTTAAGAGACGATTGATTGTGATTTTTTTCATTGTTTTTGCTTAAATTTGTCTTTAATAAAGACATTTTATTTTGGTTTGCAAAAGGATACGCTTTGTTTTTGAGATGTGGATGAAGGGCGATCGTTCG
The DNA here is from genome assembly GCA_944548615.1 of Micropterix aruncella. Classification (NCBI taxonomy): domain Eukaryota; kingdom Metazoa; phylum Arthropoda; class Insecta; order Lepidoptera; family Micropterigidae; genus Micropterix; species Micropterix aruncella. Next base: position 19,161,948 of record OX155972.1, read on the forward strand.
CTAGCGATAAAGGGATCCCATTAAACCTACAGTGTACCGTCGAAAGTGGTACTCATCCAAGAATACATCTCGTTTAAACAATAAGCATTTCCCAGTCCAGTCCGGGAAAACCTTCCAGCTATGTAAGTGGCTTTTATTATTTTTATTTTTTCATCAAAGTGTCATCCTTTAAACGAATTCTTTAAAAAAAAATATATATATATATATATATATATATATATATATATATATATATATATATATATATATATATATATATATATATATATATATATATATATATATATATATATATATATATATATATATATATATATATATATATATATATATATATATATATATATATATATATATATATATATATATATATATATAGAAATTAAGATTGAAGTTTCTTCTTTCATTTCATTAAGCATATGGAGTTTTTTTATTTTTATTTCGATTTAATGGCTCGTTGATAATAAACTCAGCCTTATTGTATCATATTTTAAATGTAGGTAGCATTCGAAATTTGAATTATTTTGATATGTCACCTTCATTTATGTCACGGCTTTGCCGAAGTGATCAATTTGTTTAATTTTTGATTTTTTCGCTTTAATTCGTCTCAATTGGAGGCATTTTGTGTTGCAAAAGGATTAGCTTGATTTTTGAGATATATGGATGAATAGTGATCGTTAGTCGACTGCAAAAGGACCTTTAAACTTACATTGCACCGTCGAAAGTCATGCACATCCGTAAGTATATCTCATTCAAATATTAGCATTTCACGATCCAAGCTGAGATTTCCTTCGCTGCTTTTTAAGTAGCTTTTACTAATTTTATTTTAAATAAAAATATATATATATATATATATATATATATATATATATATATATATATATATATTATATATATATATATATATATATATATATATATATATATATATATATATATATATATATATATATATATATATATATATATATATATATATATATATATATATATATATATATATATATATATATATATATATATATATATATATATATATATATATATATATATATATATATATATATATATAAGTATATATATATATATATATATATATATATATATATATATATATATATATATATATATATATATATATATATATATATATATATATATATATATATATATATATATATATATATATATATATATATATATATATATATATATATATATATATATATATATATATATGTATATATATATATATATATATAAATATATATATATATATATATATATATATATATATATATATATATATATATATATATATATATATATATATATATATATATATATATATATATATATATATATATATATATATATATATATATATATATATATATATTTATATATATATATCTATATATATATATATATATACATATATATATACATATATATATATATATATATATATATATATATATATATATATATATATATATATATATATATATATATATATATATATATATATATATATATATATATATATATATATATATATATATATATATATATATATATATATATATATATATATTTATATATATATATATATATATATATATATATACTATTCATCCCATACCAATTCTGAAGTTTCTTCTTTTAATTTCATTTAGCATATTATGGAGGTTTTATAATTTTTTATTTCGATTTAATGGCTCGTTGATAACAAACTCAGCCAATTGTATCATATTTTAAATGTTGAACCCAAAGCTTACAGCCCGGAGAGTCTTTCTGGATAGTGCGCAAAATGACGAAGAAATATTTGATTTCGTTAAACTGTTATAGTTTATTACGTTAACTTATTCGCAGTTAACTTATTCTCGCCGTTGCCAACGAAGACATAAAAGCAACTGAAGCGGCGTCAGAGACAATGGACTTAATGAGCAAACAAGAGACTTGTTCCTTTGCTATATTCCTTTTACCCTCCCTCTCACCCTGCCCTCCCCCCCCCCCTCCCCTTCAACATCTGATGAATATCGCCCGTCCAGCTAATATTGGTCCATGGGTAAGTTTTACTCGCGATTCAATTTGCAATTTGCGCTCTCACAAGGGGAATTTTCCAACTGACGAACGGCCAAGAAAGTTTATTAATAGTATACGAAGAAGACTTTTCATCAGTGAGAGAGGCGAAATATGAAAGACGCAGCGAAACGAGAGGATGGGTGGATTTTCTTTGATAGCTAGTATATAATAGTTCTATATTAAAATGTTGCAATGTTGAATCAATCATATGGGTTTATCACACCCAACCTATGCTCCGTGTTACAAACTTTAACCATATGCACGCCGTGTTAATATTTACAAATTTGAAAAAGAAAAACCATATTATCTTTGTTTTTTTTTATATGTTAGAAGTTGCTTAACTCGTTGTACTGTTTCACCCACCACAAGAATGTCACTAATTAAAAACTCACCTGTATAATAATATCAATAATGAATACATTCATAAAGGACTGATTGATTATTAAAAAACCTAATATTTAAATGAATAACAATAACAACATTCTAGTATTAGTGAAATATATCGCATATTATAAAGGGTGACTACATAACAAAATGATACGAAGGTAGTCCCCCTAGAACGGTCCACCCTAGAACGGGCTAGTCCCAGTTGGGTGACAGAATCAAATAAGCAAAACGTTAAGGTTTTGCCATTCGGTTCCTGTTATTTTTGTAAGCAAGTCAATATTTCATAGTAATTAATTCTTAAATAAATAAATAAATAAGTAGAGTGCTATCTATTAGTCTATTTGCCCACCAAAAAAACAAAGAATACCAAAATAAAATTTGTCGTCTTCATGTCTATGATTTAAAAATTCGTTTGCTATAACACTATTGTTTTATTTCGATGTAGGACACCGTAATAGGCGTCTTTAAAGTGCCACCTTATCACAAACGCTTACATATTGAACATAATAGACAAATATTCAATGTTTGGAACAATGTTTAAACAAAAAACGATTCATTTTCAACGTATAGATGGCCAAATAAATTGCTATTAGTGTTGCCGAACAATGCTCTCAGCGTCACCTGCATATCGCCGGTGCAGATGGGCTGCCAACACGTACTAGGGAGTAAAGCAATCTAATATCAGAAATAATCAATTGCAAAATTATAAATACCCCAAAATTATAAATACAACAATGTATATGTATTGATTTAAAATAAAATCGTTTGCGTTCGGCCTAGCTTACATTAAATCAGCCATAAAGAAGGTCAGGGTCCGAGAATGTTATGAAATCAATCCCATATAAGGGTCGAGTTTATGACACAGGAAAGTGACAATAAAAGCCGATATTGTGAAGCCGGAAAATCCCCTTTTACTACTAGTCTTCAAGGTACATACGATAAAGTGATCTTTATTGCTGTTACAGAGAATCGAAACATTTTGCTTCCAGGGCAGCTGTGATATTTCTCCGCTGGGTGCAGGTAATTGTGTCGTGACTTTTAATACCAACAAAAGGGAATATAATGGGTCAAATAATGTTTCTTCTCCGAAATGAAATAAATGTAGCCTTGATTTTATTTAATAGGTAACTATATAATTATTAAATGTTTGTTGACTATTTATTTAGAATATATAGATATAAGAATAAAAATCACAATATACAATCACCTAAAATCTCATGACCACCATGACATCACCGCGACCAGAATGGGAAAACTAGTGTAAAAAATCGATTGTGTCACCTTAAGACTTTCCGGCAAACAGACAATCTCTCCCTCCCCCCCCCCACAAAGTCCTTGGCTACTTGACGGGAAAGTCTTGGGGTGACAACCGATTTTTGTAACTCACACCCACGTGTTTTGTGTGAAGTGTACGTGTTCGCTACTGATTACCGAACGCTGTTGTTCTTCGCTAGTTGCCGAAAAGGCACATGTAATGTTCAGGATTTTTCAGGAAAGACAGAAAACTAAATAAATGTTGATGGGTATGATATATAAATATAAAAATTATATTATGGTGTTTATTTATTGACAATATACCTATGACATAGCAAAATATTCCATTTGTTTCAAAAATAAAGGAGGTAGGGAAAAATTCAATGATCAATAAGGACTGAAAGAAACGACGCGTTACCGCTGTAACTCGTCGCTGTAACCGCTGTAACCGCTGTAACGCTGCGGTCTCGCTAGACCGCACGCACTAGATTTCTTACGACGGCATCGCCTAGCAATCGGCATTAATAATAAGTATGTTTCCGTTTATTTTTGAAACATTACGGTTAATAAAGTGACCATCGGATTCGACGGGTTTCAACTAGTCTATATAATATATTAATTTGAAACGTGTTTTTCCTGTAACCGCCATATTGAGAGAACGGCTAGTTGTAAACATTTGGTTGGGGTGTGTAAAAAAAGCTCTCGGTCTGTAGATGTGTCATCAGAAAAGAAAAATAAAAAGTCATCAAAAGAGAAAATTTTTAAATATACTTGTTTAGCCTGTCCCCGCGAAGTTGAGAGAACGGCTAGGTGTAAAATAGGTTAAATAATATATAAAAAATATAGGAAATAATATAGGGAAAATTATAAATGATTCTCTTTTTGATAACATATCTACAGACCGGTAGCTTTTCTTAGACACCTTAACCTATTTTACACCTAGCCGTTCTCTCAACTTCGCGGTTACAGGCAAAACAAGTTTTTTTCTCTTTTGATGACTTTTTTTATTTTTCTCTCCTGATGACACATCTACAGACCGAGAGCTTTTTTTATACACCCCAACCAAATGTTTACAACTAGCCGTTCTTTCAATATGGCGGTTGCAGGAAAAACACGTTTCAAATTAATATATTATATAGACTAGTTGAAACCCGTCGAATCCGACTGTCACTTTATTGACCGTAATGTTTCAAAAATAAACGGAAACATACTTATTATTTATGTACAAATAATATTTGTTTGGATTAATTCGATTACGTTGCGGTGTCTTGCTCATTTGATCTACGATTAGGAATGTCACAAACGTCTTGGAGAAAACGGACAGGAACAGTCAAAGAGCGATGCGGACATGAAATGATGTGTGACAGATAGTAAACAAAAAGTTTTGCGTCAATTCAGCGTACTTTAGCAACTATACGCTGGATGGCGGTGAAATGATTGAAATGTTTATAATTGGTTTTTGTCTATATTGAGTAAAACAATCGTTTGTGTCACCCCAAGACTTTCCTGGAAAGCAGACACCCTTCTCGCGCGCCAAACCCCCTAAACACCCCAACCAACCATCCCCTGACCCCACCTCAATCACCCCCCTTCCCCCCCCCCTCCCCATCCCCCCTCCAACCCTCCCTGTCTCTCATTCTCTCCCCCTTCTCCCCCACCTCCCCTCTTCCTACCACTCTTTCCAACTCCCCCCGACCCCCCTCTATATCACCCCCCTCACCCCCAACTACCCCCTCCGACCACCTCTCCACCACGCGGAAATATAGTAGATGGCACTATCATTTTTTATTTTTCTCTTTTGATGACTTTTTTATTTTTTTATTTTGATGACATGATGACATAAGGAGAGCGTTATTAAAATACCTCAACCAAATTTTTACACCTAGATGTTGTCTCAATATGTTCGTTGCAGGATAAAACACGTTTCAAATATACGATATAGACATCGTGCTTTGTACTTGAAATCGAATAATATTGATATGCCTCTTGTGTTAATTGAAGGCGTCACAACTTGGCAATACGGCAAACTATTGTAGGAGTATATAGTCAAGCATCAATGCAATTACGTTTGTGTTCATTCCATAACAGAATGAACGTTAATTAGGTAAACATAACACGACAGGCTTTCAATAATTGATCCAATTATGCTGGTAACGTTCAATTACTAATCAATTCCATCTCAATTGCATATTGCACATCATTTCAAAAGCTGCTTTCCATAGATTTTCACTGGTTCATTAATAACGTAATGTTTAGATAGGGCCGGTAATATTATCTCATTAATCTAGACTAATATTATAAAGAGGTAAAGTTTACGACGTTGTAGGAAGTAATCTCTGGATCTACTGAACCGATTTTGAAAATTCTTCTACCAATAGAAAGCTACGTTATATGAGTGTCATAGGCTTTATATTTATCCAAAAAATGAAAAAACTTTTTCGTGGTAGTCGGATTTGCAAAGTAAGTCAGAGAATCAGCGGTCGAACGAAAACGTTTCTAACTAACGCTACCTTAATGATGAGAGATATAATATGATTAAGTTCTAGAGAAAAGTTGCAAAGTTTGATAATGCCTACAAAAAAGTTAGCGACAGCATATGTTTACCTTTTATATTTAAGTCACAAAAAGTAGTATTTTATATTAAAAAAATAATTTAAATCCTTACGTCATGTTTATTGGTCATATTATCAACAATTATGAATTCTTATCAAAATAAGTAAATTTATCGTTTCAAATGTTTAAACCAAAAGACTTTTCCCTTTTACTGCATATAATTTCTTTTACTGCATAAGTATTTAAAGAGATAATACGCTCACAAATAAGACACTGACAAGAAGACCCTCACAAATAACGGTAGTATAGTCAAATTGGCATGCAAATACATATATACATAAGCAGTAAAAATATAACCCTTCTTTTGGCAGTCAGGAAATAAATCATAGCACTCAGTACTAACCGAACCACACTCATAATTTCATCACAGGTAAAAAGTTTTACCGCCCAACGAAGTGGGCACGGGCCAGCTAGTAACGTAATATTTAGACAGGGCCAATATTACTTTCCACTATTTTGAGCGTATCATGATAAAATATTCAGTCTAGTCACGACGCAATCTATAATCATATTAGGAAATCTATGGCGATCTGTAACTTTCTAAAAATAGGCTTACAAAAAAACTCAACACAAAACAGCGATCGGTGGTTTTTCCGTTGCGACTACTGGCGGGCGGCCGACATCCGTATTAATGCAATTATGTATTATTTATTTATTTATTTCCCAAGAAAACATACAGAGTTGCTTTAAACAATTATACATAGGTGATGGTAACAATGAACGTAAGGTCGTTTACTTGTTTTCAACGTTTTACAATAAATGATTAGCAATTTTAATTAATGTTATCTAAAAGTGGAGGATCGGGAGGAGAAGGGATTGAAGGAAAATGGTTTGTATTTATACATACATACATGAACATACATACACAAATACATATATCAATAAAATACGTACGTATAAAATTAATACAGAAAATAAATACATACATACATAAGTTTACAAAAAATTCATATTAATTTAAACTCTCTGCTTATTTTCTATTGTTCTATATAATTATATTATAAAAGCAGATTTATTGTAATATTGTATATGTAATTACCTAGCTGTTGCTTGCGGCCTCGCTTCGGGTAATGTTTCGAATCGATTTGTTAATTTAAGTAGGGTGGCGTTTATTTGCAATTTTAGAAGCCACCTTTAGATATACAGTGCAATACGTCCCCCCTTAGATGCACGCTACCTAGTTCGTAGATACGCGTCTTGTTCCTCACCACCCACGCTGCCTTCCGCTGAACGCTGACCTTTCTGGGCCATCAGCCGCCGCCGCCACCTGCTTAGTATTTCGAGGTGCTTGCACGCGTTAGTAATTTCATGATATCTCTATAACGATTCCACCTAAAAACAGTGATTGGATAATTTAATCTGTATTTAACACCCGTGATAGGGGATTAATTTATTTTGATGAAAATTTTTATTTTGTTTTTAATGTCATTAAAAAGCCCTGCATACTTTTTTCTTATTTTTTTGAGAAATAAAGTAGTTATGGTAGCTTAAATATTAACGTTGGTTATATGCCGTTGCTAACTTTTTTATATATCCCTTTGAGGCCGATGTTTTCGTTATATACTGTTTTCACATATATCAAACCGTTTCGTCAGCGCACACCAATAAAGAAACTCACCAGCTTATAAATAGGATAGAAAACGAATTTACCGCGTGAAATTTGTAGGACCCGACGTTTCGGTGACGTTGCAGCCGCCGTTGTCTAGGGTAGACTGAAGAGCTGTCAGGCCTGTAAAGGATGTAATACCACTGCAAACCCCGGGTGTGTATAAAGTCGAATGCAGCTGCGGTCTAGCCTACGTTGGACAAACGAAACGGCCCATAGCCACGCGACTGACAGAACACATCAAAGCTGTTAAAAACGTTCAGCGAGAAAAATCGGCGATCTGCGAACATATATTGTATAGCGGAAGTAACCACTGGATGCAGTTTCAAAATCCCATTGCTCTATCCAAGGAACAATTCTACTTTCCTCGCATGATCCGGGAAGCCATTGAAATAAGAAGAACTCCGAACTTCAATAGAGATGACGGCTACAAACTCTCTTCTACGTGGAACCCTCTTCTTAAAATGTTCCCGCCGCCGAACGCCGAACGCAAAGACGTAAAACAGGATACAGTGAGTGTTGTGTGCAAGACGGATTTTAAAAATTCCCGCGCTCCGAGCCCGGCCCCCCACCACCGTTATAACCTACGCAGTGGCGGCAGCGGTTTGCGGCCTACCCGCAAAACAACGGACTGACAGCTCTTCAGTCTACCCTAGACAACGGCGGCTGCAACGTCACCGAAACGTCGGGTCCTACAAATTTCACGCGGTAAATTCGTTTTCTATCCTATTTATAATGTCAAACAACCGCGATAGTCTTCGATTTTATACTTACCAGCTTATTTTGCTCCGACTCGATTTACAAATATTTCGTATTGAAAATCAATACTTATCGCAATAAAATATAGCAGAACTTTCTATTAGTGAAAGAGTTTTTTTTAAATTGGATTGGATGTTACCCCTACATGCAAAATCGTTTCGGAGATTACCCCCTAAATTCAAATATACAAATATATAAAGTTAAAAAATTGCAAATATTACTTCTTTATAATATTAGTATAGATAAGTATAGATTAGTATAACCTTCGTTGTATAAGCCACCATTACACATTAGTATGCGTGCACTATTTTTTTTTTATTTGTTGTGTTGGGCTTTTCTAGGGTCTTTATGAGCCTTGCACCACTGCCACCATTGTTGATGTATTGTGTTCGCCACCTACTATAGTTTTGCGCTAAGCCTCGTGTCATTTAAGAATCGCAACAGGCTTTTGGCGCCAGATTGTTTTACCTCCTCAGGTTGGAGGTAATGATCACCAAAGTGGGTGTATCTTTTACGCATCAACGGGCCACACTCGTACATGAGGTGCAGGAGAGTTTACTCTGCCCCTTCGCAGAACCTGCACATTTTTGTGTCTCGAAGCTTGAGGTTGTTACATGTATTTGTTAAGGCCACAATGACCCGTGAGCGCCCTCACCAGTATGCGTAGACTGATCCTATTTAGCGATAAGGCCTCACGGGCCGTCTTAGGTTCGTAAGCCTTAATTAGCGCTTTGGATTGATTCAACCCTGGCGTGTTTTACCAGTGGTTGACAGATTGTTCTAAACATATTTATTTGTACGCCACAGCAAGGTTCAGGGCCGTATAACGTTCCCTTTGCTCCCGTCTTAGCAAGTTCGTCGGCTTTTTCATTTCCCTCGATTCCTGCATGGCCGACAACCCATCTTACAATTACCCTGTTCTTTTCGCCCAGGGGATTCAGTAGTGATACGCAGTTTTGCACTAGCTTTGAATTAATAGTATTCGAGACTAGTGCTATAAGAGCTGCTTTGCTATCCGATTGGATATAGATACGGTGGTTGGCGTAGTTCTTATGGAGGTTGATATCCGCATACGTGCACTAACACCCACTACAAAGAAATTCTCGAGGGTTGAAAAATGTGCCATCGTTAGTTTCATTTCCATGGCTAGTTTTCTAAAGGTTAAGACCCTGATTGATCTACCAGACAGCTTTTGACAAATGTCTGCAACTAGAGTTGCCAACTACAGCGGGCGAGCCCGTCACCTCAGGAAGTTTTAACGATTAGTCGTTCTGTCTCCCTGAAGTGAGCGCAGGAGACTTGGACAAAAACAGTCCACCATCAAGCTCCGCCACAAGCCCGTAAGAGGCCAACGTCTTAACCGCGAGATAGCCAGGAATGCTACCCAGCGGGATTATTCCAATTGCGACCAGATTACTCCAGTCTTTCGATTGGTTACGAGTTCGAGGTCGCTTGCGCGGTCCTCTCCCTTACGAAGCGTTGAAACTGTGTATACCGAATTTATCGCGGACCACGGCATCCTTTGCCCGGCTGTTCACCCAGGATCGGGCAGCCGATGGTCGTTTCAAGAGCAGTCGCCGTAAGGTCCGTAACCACCCCCGCTCTATAGGAAATAGTACTGCTTCCAGACTCCCCCGACTGTTAGTCCCAGGGGGCTAACGGGCCCATGATGAGTTGGCCACGATGACCCATGTGTTCAGGGTCGGTCACACTCACGGGTCAACACCCATCCGACGGCCTCCCCGCATGGGGTGCGAATCCTGGGTAGGACACTAGGTCAACCAGTCTCCCCTGGGAATCAAACCTCTGGCGCCCCTGGACGGTCTGCACACCGTGCGGCGCAAGCCAATCGATTGTGCTCTCCGACTAACAGTCGGGGGAGTCTGGGAACTGTATTGTTTCCTATAGAGCGGGGATGGTTGCGTACCTTATGGCGACTGCTCTTGAATTGACCATTGGCCATCCGATCCCGGGTAAGAGGCGGGCAAAGGACGCCTTGGTCCGCGATAGATTCGGTGCACTCCGTTTCACCGCTTCATAAGGGAGAGGACCGCGCAAGCGACCTTGAACTCGGTACCAATCGAGAGACCGGAGAAATATGGTCACAATTGGAAGTGAGGGCGCGAGTATCTCGAGCCCGCCGGGTTTATTCCTGGCTAACTCGCGGTAAGGCGTTGGACTCTCACGGGTTGTGACGTAGCTGGACGTATGATTGTACTGTCCAAAGTCTTCTACGTTCACTGCAGGGCGACAGAACGACTAATCGTTAAAACGTCCTGTGGTGACGGGCTCGCCCGTTGTAGTCGACACAGCAAGATGTTAGTCAGAGTGCGCAATCGATTGGCAATGCCGCACGGAGCGCAGACCGACCAGGAGCGCCAGAAGATTGATTCCCAGGGGAAACTAATCGTAAGGCCAGAGTCCTACCCAGGCTCGCACTTCATGCGTGGAGGCCGTCGGATGGGTTTTGACCCGTGAGAGTGTGACGAACCCTGAACAGAATGGGTCTTCGTGGCCAACCCAGCAAGGGCCCATTAACTCCCAGTCTGCAGTGAGAAAGATATGACGATGTAATACACGGAAATACGCATGTTTCAACAAGGATTACATATGTAATTCGGACTGTGCACCATCTGGCTACCGCTAGATGGTGCATCGTGCTAAGCGCATTTTATACTGTATTTTAAAAAACTGTTTTTTCAAATTAAAAAAAAAAACACAATATTTTGTCAAAAGTTGCTCACTTGCTCGTACTGATTCACCCCCTTCAAGGATGACGGTTACTTAAAATTCACCCTGTATATCTTATTAAATATATTTTCATCCAAAGTGGAAGACGGAAGACATGGCTTTTACTTCAAAACATAATATAAAAACGTAGACTGCAATATTATATTCAGGGCAATTGGGTCGAAGGTCATTTAAAGGAACTATTGCTATCTGGCTGGCTGGCTGGGCCGGAATTTATATCCCTCCGCTCGTAAACTATGCATAATGACATTTTTTATTCCCGACGGACGATCCGCTCATTTCGGGCCCGACCTAGTCCTACCCGGCGACGAAGTGGGGAGAGAGGGGAGTGGGGGGGGGGGGGGTTCTACTTTGGCTAATAAACTAGGGAAAAACTAAATTACGGTGCTTTAATGCAAAAGGGAGTAATCAGGATAAATAAAATAAATGCGGTTGAAGGCGAGCAGTACTCGCGATATTAGTTTTCCGTATAGTAACCGATATTATAAAAGTGATGTTATATTCGTTTTCTATGTATTTCACGATACCGGTCTACCAATCGACTAGGAGAAAAAGTATTGTAAACACGTTTAAAAAATCGAGATGAAGACATATATACACCTTTTCTCAACACCCCCCCCCCCCCCCAACCCACCGAGACTATTAGGAGTATTACCAGACTTAAGTATATCTGTGTGTGTGTGTGTGTATTCCTCCACCATATCGCCCAAGCGCTTCATACGATTGAGCTGAAATACATACGGCATTCAGGCATCATTTGGTCATGGCAGGTGTTAAAAAGATTGTGGTTAAAATCGGTCCACCAGAGGGCGCGCTAGTCATACTTCAATCTCGAAATATTGGACTTAGACTAGAAATTCGGTATACAAGTGCCAATACACAGCTATACATTTGTTTTGACTTTAAAGCTAAAATTGGAATAGTAGATTTTTGTACACATGTAGCCTAGAGAGAGAGTTTTTTTTTTTTAACTTTTTCACAAAAAAAAATATAAATTTGGATTTTAGATGTATTTTAATTTCATTGCATTATTCTACACGACAATTTCAGTTAAATACCTTTTTTTTTTTAGCTCTTTGTTATCGAGGAAAAGCTCTATTTGTGTATATTCAGATCCCGAATATTCTTTATTTTTCAGTAAACGGTAAGGACGGTAACAGTAACTGAAAGACCTGAATCGAATTTTACCCTAATTTATTTTATATAATAATGTCACGTAAAATAAAATCTCCAAAATATAAAAGTTAAAAAAGTCCAGCCTTTTCTGGATTACCCTCAGAAACCTTATGGAACTGTCTTCCACAAACATAGAAAAGTAAATTCTTTAGCCAAGAAGAACCTTCAAACCCCTCTTAGCCCAGAACTGGCAATAGGCATATTAGACTGTCTCCTAAAACAGATACCCTCAGAATTCGTGATGAATTGTCTTCCACAAACATGGTAACACGTGTGGGTGTGGGTAACAGCAATATGCAAGAAAGAGAAGAGTAAATTCCCTAGCCAAGAAGAAATTTCAAAACCCATCTCTTGCCAGAACCAGCCATAGGAATATCAGACTGTCTCCTAAAACTGATACCCTCAGAATCCTTATTGAATTGTCTTCCACAAAATTGTAACTCGTGTGAGTACCGGAAAACAGCGATATACAAGAAAGAGACAATTAAATTACCTAGCCAAGAAGAACTTTCGGAAACCCACTTGGCTCAGAACCGTCCATAGACATATCAGACTGCCTCCTGAAGCTGATACCCTCAGGAAACTTATTGATCTGTCGTCCTCAACCATGGTAAATCTAGCGTGGCTA
>OX155972.1:19175409-19306371 GCA_944548615.1 Micropterix aruncella
TTCTTTCTTAAAATTGAATAAAAATATGCACATCTAGAGACGGGCCAAATTATCGCCTAGTTAGATGTGCTATTGGCAGGAGAGGTCATGTAAGATGTGATGTAACCTCCCTAAATTTATTAATAAATAATTTATATAAATATTATAAGAAGCAAACGTTACATGATCAATGAAATGTATACCTAATCATAAAAATCTCAGTGAATAAATAAAATAAAATAAATAGTTGTCTAAATGTCCAAATGTCAATATATATATATATATATATATATATATATATATATATATATATATATATATATATATATATATATATATATATATATATATATATATATATATATATATATATATATATATATATATATATATATATATATATATATATATATATATATATATATATATATATATATATATATATATATATATATATATATATATATATATATATATATATATATATATATATATATATATATATATAATTGGTTTTTTGTAAAATCTTTTTTTAAAGAATTCGTTTAAAGGATGACACTTTGATGAAAAAATAAAAATAATAAAAGCCACTTACATAGCTGGAAGGTTTTCCCGGACTGGACTGGGAAATGCTTATTGTTTAAACGAGATGTATTCTTGGATGAGTACCACTTTCGACGGTACACTGTAGGTTTAATGGGATCCCTTTATCGCTAGCGAACGATCGCCCTTCATCCACATCTCAAAAACAAAGCGTATCCTTTTGCAAACCAAAATAAAATGTCTTTATTAAAGACAAATTTAAGCAAAAACAATGAAAAAAATCACAATCAATCGTCTCTTAAATGCTTTAAGTGGCTTTTATTATTTTTTATTTTTTCATCAAAGTGTCATCCTTTAAACGAATTCTTTAAAAAAAGATTTTACAAAAAACCAATCGAATATTAACAATATACAATTTTATCTTATGTTTTGAACTCTTGTAAATATCATATAGCCTTAAGTATAAACTTCTCGACCAGAAATTACGATTTATATCTTATTTCATGGCAACGAGCAAATGAAGTATTTTATTTTTATTTTCATTTAATAGCTGGCTGATAGCGAGCCCAGCAATCGCATATCGTCCTTTTAAAGAGTGGATATATTCGAATTTCAAATCGAATTTTCGAAATGTCATTCCGCATTTAAGAGACGATTGATTGTGATTTTTTTCATTGTTTTTGCTTAAATTTGTCTTTAATAAAGACATTTTATTTTGGTTTGCAAAAGGATACGCTTTGTTTTTGAGATGTGGATGAAGGGCGATCGTTCGCTAGCGATAAAGGGATCCCATTAAACCTACAGTGTACCGTCGAAAGTGGTACTCATCCAAGAATACATCTCATTTAAACAATAAGCATTTCCCAGTCCAGTCCGGGAAAACCTTCCAGCTATGTACATAAGTGGCTTTTATTATTTTTATTTTTTCATCAAAGTGTCATCCTTTAAACGAATTCTTTAAAAAAGATTTTACAAAAAACCAATCGAATATTAACAATATTATACAATTTTATTTTATGTTTTGAACTCTTGTAAAATATCATATAGCCTTAAGTATAAACTTCTCGACCAGAAATTACGATTTATATCTTATTTCATGGCAACGAGCAAATGAAGTATTTTATTTTTATTTTCATTTAATAGCTGGCTGATAGCGAGCCCAGCAATCGCATATCGTCCTTTTAAAGAGTGGATATATTCGAATTTCAAATCGAATTTTCGAAATGTCATTCCGCATTTAAGAGACGATTGATTGTGATTTTTTTCATTGTTTTTGCTTAAATTTGTCTTTAATAAAGACATTTTATTTTGGTTTGCAAAAGGATACGCTTTGTTTTTGAGATGTGGATGAAGGGCGATCGTTCGCTAGCGATAAGGGATCCCATTAAACCTACAGTGTACCGTCGAAAGTGGTACTCATCCAAGAATACATCTCGTTTAAACAATAAGCATTTCCCAGTCCAGTCCGGGAAAACCTTCCAGCTATGTAAGTGGCTTTTATTATTTTTATTTTTTCATCAAAGTGTCATCCTTTAAACGAATTCTTTAAAAAAAAAAATATATATATATATATATATATATATATATATATATATATATATATATATATATATATATATATATATATATAATATATATATATATATATATATATATATATATATATATATATATATATATATATATATATATATATATATATATATATATATATATATATATAGAAATTAAGATTGAAGTTTCTTCTTTCATTTCATTAAGCATATGGAGTTTTTTTATTTTTATTTCGATTTAATGGCTCGTTGATAATAAACTCAGCCTTATTGTATCATATTTTAAATGTTGGTAGCATTCGAAATTTGAATTATTTCGATATGTCACCTTCATTTATGTCACGGCTTTGCCGAAGTGATCAATTTGTTTAATTTTTGATTTTTCGCTTTAATTCGTCTCAATTGGAGGCATTTTGTGTTGCAAAAGGATTAGCTTGATTTTTGAGATATATGGATGAATAGTGATCGTTAGTCGACTGCAAAAGGACCTTTAAACTTACATTGCACCGTCGAAAGTCATGCACATCCGTAAGTATATCTCATTCAAATATTAGCATTTCACGATCCAAGCTGAGATTTCCTTCGCTGCTTTTTAAGTAGCTTTTACTAATTTTATTTTAAATAAAAATATATATATATATATATATATATATATATATATATATATATATATATATATATATATATATATATATATATATATATATATATATATATATATATATATATATATATATATATATATATATATATATATATATATATATATATATATATATATATAAGTATATATATATATATATATATATATATATATATATATATATATATATATATATATATATATATATATATATATATATATATATATATATATATATATATATATATATATATATATATATATATATATATATATATATATATATGTATATATATATATATATATATATATATAAATATATATATATATATATATATATATATATATATATATATATATATATATATATATATATATATATATATATATATATATATATATATATATATATATATATATATATATATATATATATATATATATATATATATATATATATTTATATATATATATCTATATATATATATATAATATATATACATATATATATACATATATATATATATATATATATATAATATATATATATATATATATATATATATATATATATTATATATATATATATATATATATATATATATATATATATATATATATATATATATATATATATATATATATATATATATATATATATATATATATATATATATTATATATATATATATATATATATATATATATATATATATATATATATATATATATATATATATATATATATATATACTATTCATCCCATACCAATTCTGAAGTTTCTTCTTTTAATTTCATTTAGCATATTATGGAGGTTTTATAATTTTTATTTCGATTTAATGGCTCGTTGATAACAAACTCAGCCAATTGTATCATATTTTAAATGTTGAACCCAAAGCTTACAGCCCGGAGAGTCTTTCTGGATAGTGCGCAAAATGACGAAGAAATATTTGATTTCGTTAAACTGTTATAGTTTATTACGTTAACTTATTCGCAGTTAACTTATTCTCGCCGTTGCCAACGAAGACATAAAAGCAACTGAAGCGGCGTCAGAGACAATGGACTTAATGAGCAAACAAGAGACTTGTTCCTTTGCTATATTCCTTTTACCCTCCCTCTCACCCTGCCCTCCCCCCCCCCCCCTCCCCTTCAACATCTGATGAATATCGCCCGTCCAGCTAATATTGGTCCATGGGTAAGTTTTACTCGCGATTCAATTTGCAATTTGCGCTCTCACAAGGGGAATTTTCCAACTGACGAACGGCCAAGAAAGTTTATTAATAGTATACGAAGAAGACTTTTCATCAGTGAGAGAGGCGAAATATGAAAGACGCAGCGAAACGAGAGGATGGGTGATTTTCTTTGATAGCTAGTATATAATAGTTCTATATTAAAATGTTGCAATGTTGAATCAATCATATGGGTTTATCACACCCAACCTATGCTCCGTGTTACAAACTTTAACCATATGCACGCCGTGTTAATATTTACAAATTTGAAAAGAAAAACCATATTATCTTTGTTTTTTTTTATATGTTAGAAGTTGCTTAACTCGTTGTACTGTTTCACCCACCACAAGAATGTCACTAATTAAAAACTCACCTGTATAATAATATCAATAATGAATACATTCATAAAGGACTGATTGATTATTAAAAAACCTAATATTTAAATGAATAACAATAACAACATTCTAGTATTAGTGAAATATATCGCATATTATAAAGGGTGACTACATAACAAAATGATACGAAGGTAGTCCCCCTAGAACGGTCCACCCTAGAACGGGCTAGTCCCAGTTGGGTGACAGAATCAAATAAGCAAAACGTTAAGGTTTTGCCATTCGGTTCCTGTTATTTTTGTAAGCAAGTCAATATTTCATAGTAATTAATTCTTAAATAAATAAATAAATAAGTAGAGTGCTATCTATTAGTCTATTTGCCCACCAAAAAAACAAAGAATACCAAAATAAAATTTGTCGTCTTCATGTCTATGATTTAAAAATTCGTTTGCTATAACACTATTGTTTTATTTCGATGTAGGACACCGTAATAGGCGTCTTTAAAGTGCCACCTTATCACAAACGCTTACATATTGAACATAATAGACAAATATTCAATGTTTGGAACAATGTTTAAACAAAAAACGATTCATTTTCAACGTATAGATGGCCAAATAAATTGCTATTAGTGTTGCCGAACAATGCTCTCAGCGTCACCTGCATATCGCCGGTGCAGATGGGCTGCCAACACGTACTAGGGAGTAAAGCAATCTAATATCAGAAATAATCAATTGCAAAATTATAAATACCCCAAAATTATAAATACAACAATGTATATGTATTGATTTAAAATAAAATCGTTTGCGTTCGGCCTAGCTTACATTAAATCAGCCATAAAGAAGGTCAGGGTCCGAGAATGTTATGAAATCAATCCCATATAAGGGTCGAGTTTATGACACAGGAAAGTGACAATAAAAGCCGATATTGTGAAGCCGGAAAATCCCCTTTTACTACTAGTCTTCAAGGTACATACGATAAAGTGATCTTTATTGCTGTTACAGAGAATCGAAACATTTTGCTTCCAGGGCAGCTGTGATATTTCTCCGCTGGGTGCAGGTAATTGTGTCGTGACTTTTAATACCAACAAAAGGGAATATAATGGGTCAAATAATGTTTCTTCTCCGAAATGAAATAAATGTAGCCTTGATTTTATTTAATAGGTAACTATATAATTATTAAATGTTTGTTGACTATTTATTTAGAATATATAGATATAAGAATAAAAATCACAATATACAATCACCTAAAATCTCATGACCACCATGACATCACCGCGACCAGAATGGGAAAACTAGTGTAAAAAATCGATTGTGTCACCTTAAGACTTTCCGGCAAACAGACAATCTCTCCCTCCCCCCCCCCACAAAGTCCTTGGCTACTTGACGGGAAAGTCTTGGGGTGACAACCGATTTTTGTAACTCACACCCACGTGTTTTGTGTGAAGTGTACGTGTTCGCTACTGATTACCGAACGCTGTTGTTCTTCGCTAGTTGCCGAAAAGGCACATGTAATGTTCAGGATTTTTCAGGAAAGACAGAAAACTAAATAAATGTTGATGGGTATGATATATAAATATAAAAATTATATTATGGTGTTTATTTATTGACAATATACCTATGACATAGCAAAATATTCCATTTGTTTCAAAAATAAAGGAGGTAGGGAAAAATTCAATGATCAATAAGGACTGAAAGAAACGACGCGTTACCGCTGTAACTCGTCGCTGTAACCGCTGTAACCGCTGTAACGCTGCGGTCTCGCTAGACCGCACGCACTAGATTTCTTACGACGGCATCGCCTAGCAATCGGCATTAATAATAAGTATGTTTCCGTTTATTTTTGAAACATTACGGTTAATAAAGTGACCATCGGATTCGACGGGTTTCAACTAGTCTATATAATATATTAATTTGAAACGTGTTTTTCCTGTAACCGCCATATTGAGAGAACGGCTAGTTGTAAACATTTGGTTGGGGTGTGTAAAAAAAGCTCTCGGTCTGTAGATGTGTCATCAGAAAAGAAAAATAAAAAGTCATCAAAAGAGAAAATTTTTAAATATACTTGTTTAGCCTGTCCCCGCGAAGTTGAGAGAACGGCTAGGTGTAAAATAGGTTAAATAATATATAAAAAATATAGGAAATAATATAGGGAAAATTATAAATGATTCTCTTTTTGATAACATATCTACAGACCGGTAGCTTTTCTTAGACACCTTAACCTATTTTACACCTAGCCGTTCTCTCAACTTCGCGGTTACAGGCAAAACAAGTTTTTTTCTCTTTTGATGACTTTTTTTATTTTTCTCTCCTGATGACACATCTACAGACCGAGAGCTTTTTTTATACACCCCAACCAAATGTTTACAACTAGCCGTTCTTTCAATATGGCGGTTGCAGGAAAAACACGTTTCAAATTAATATATTATATAGACTAGTTGAAACCCGTCGAATCCGACTGTCACTTTATTGACCGTAATGTTTCAAAAATAAACGGAAACATACTTATTATTTATGTACAAATAATATTTGTTTGGATTAATTCGATTACGTTGCGGTGTCTTGCTCATTTGATCTACGATTAGGAATGTCACAAACGTCTTGGAGAAAACGGACAGGAACAGTCAAAGAGCGATGCGGACATGAAATGATGTGTGACAGATAGTAAACAAAAAGTTTTGCGTCAATTCAGCGTACTTTAGCAACTATACGCTGGATGGCGGTGAAATGATTGAAATGTTTATAATTGGTTTTTGTCTATATTGAGTAAAACAATCGTTTGTGTCACCCCAAGACTTTCCTGGAAAGCAGACACCCTTCTCGCGCGCCAAACCCCCTAAACACCCCAACCAACCATCCCCTGACCCCACCTCAATCACCCCCCTTCCCCCCCCCCTCCCCATCCCCCCTCCAACCCTCCCTGTCTCTCATTCTCTCCCCCTTCTCCCCCACCTCCCCTCTTCCTACCACTCTTTCCAACTCCCCCCGACCCCCCTCTATATCACCCCCCTCACCCCCAACTACCCCCTCCGACCACCTCTCCACCACGCGGAAATATAGTAGATGGCACTATCATTTTTTATTTTTCTCTTTTGATGACTTTTTTATTTTTTTATTTTGATGACATGATGACATAAGGAGAGCGTTATTAAAATACCTCAACCAAATTTTTACACCTAGATGTTGTCTCAATATGTTCGTTGCAGGATAAAACACGTTTCAAATATACGATATAGACATCGTGCTTTGTACTTGAAATCGAATAATATTGATATGCCTCTTGTGTTAATTGAAGGCGTCACAACTTGGCAATACGGCAAACTATTGTAGGAGTATATAGTCAAGCATCAATGCAATTACGTTTGTGTTCATTCCATAACAGAATGAACGTTAATTAGGTAAACATAACACGACAGGCTTTCAATAATTGATCCAATTATGCTGGTAACGTTCAATTACTAATCAATTCCATCTCAATTGCATATTGCACATCATTTCAAAAGCTGCTTTCCATAGATTTTCACTGGTTCATTAATAACGTAATGTTTAGATAGGGCCGGTAATATTATCTCATTAATCTAGACTAATATTATAAAGAGGTAAAGTTTACGACGTTGTAGGAAGTAATCTCTGGATCTACTGAACCGATTTTGAAAATTCTTCTACCAATAGAAAGCTACGTTATATGAGTGTCATAGGCTTTATATTTATCCAAAAAATGAAAAAACTTTTTCGTGGTAGTCGGATTTGCAAAGTAAGTCAGAGAATCAGCGGTCGAACGAAAACGTTTCTAACTAACGCTACCTTAATGATGAGAGATATAATATGATTAAGTTCTAGAGAAAAGTTGCAAAGTTTGATAATGCCTACAAAAAAGTTAGCGACAGCATATGTTTACCTTTTATATTTAAGTCACAAAAAGTAGTATTTTATATTAAAAAAATAATTTAAATCCTTACGTCATGTTTATTGGTCATATTATCAACAATTATGAATTCTTATCAAAATAAGTAAATTTATCGTTTCAAATGTTTAAACCAAAAGACTTTTCCCTTTTACTGCATATAATTTCTTTTACTGCATAAGTATTTAAAGAGATAATACGCTCACAAATAAGACACTGACAAGAAGACCCTCACAAATAACGGTAGTATAGTCAAATTGGCATGCAAATACATATATACATAAGCAGTAAAAATATAACCCTTCTTTTGGCAGTCAGGAAATAAATCATAGCACTCAGTACTAACCGAACCACACTCATAATTTCATCACAGGTAAAAAGTTTTACCGCCCAACGAAGTGGGCACGGGCCAGCTAGTAACGTAATATTTAGACAGGGCCAATATTACTTTCCACTATTTTGAGCGTATCATGATAAAATATTCAGTCTAGTCACGACGCAATCTATAATCATATTAGGAAATCTATGGCGATCTGTAACTTTCTAAAAATAGGCTTACAAAAAAACTCAACACAAAACAGCGATCGGTGGTTTTTCCGTTGCGACTACTGGCGGGCGGCCGACATCCGTATTAATGCAATTATGTATTATTTATTTATTTATTTCCCAAGAAAACATACAGAGTTGCTTTAAACAATTATACATAGGTGATGGTAACAATGAACGTAAGGTCGTTTACTTGTTTTCAACGTTTTACAATAAATGATTAGCAATTTTAATTAATGTTATCTAAAAGTGGAGGATCGGGAGGAGAAGGGATTGAAGGAAAATGGTTTGTATTTATACATACATACATGAACATACATACACAAATACATATATCAATAAAATACGTACGTATAAAATTAATACAGAAAATAAATACATACATACATAAGTTTACAAAAAATTCATATTAATTTAAACTCTCTGCTTATTTTCTATTGTTCTATATAATTATATTATAAAAGCAGATTTATTGTAATATTGTATATGTAATTACCTAGCTGTTGCTTGCGGCCTCGCTTCGGGTAATGTTTCGAATCGATTTGTTAATTTAAGTAGGGTGGCGTTTATTTGCAATTTTAGAAGCCACCTTTAGATATACAGTGCAATACGTCCCCCCTTAGATGCACGCTACCTAGTTCGTAGATACGCGTCTTGTTCCTCACCACCCACGCTGCCTTCCGCTGAACGCTGACCTTTCTGGGCCATCAGCCGCCGCCGCCACCTGCTTAGTATTTCGAGGTGCTTGCACGCGTTAGTAATTTCATGATATCTCTATAACGATTCCACCTAAAAACAGTGATTGGATAATTTAATCTGTATTTAACACCCGTGATAGGGGATTAATTTATTTTGATGAAAATTTTTATTTTGTTTTTAATGTCATTAAAAAGCCCTGCATACTTTTTTCTTATTTTTTTGAGAAATAAAGTAGTTATGGTAGCTTAAATATTAACGTTGGTTATATGCCGTTGCTAACTTTTTTATATATCCCTTTGAGGCCGATGTTTTCGTTATATACTGTTTTCACATATATCAAACCGTTTCGTCAGCGCACACCAATAAAGAAACTCACCAGCTTATAAATAGGATAGAAAACGAATTTACCGCGTGAAATTTGTAGGACCCGACGTTTCGGTGACGTTGCAGCCGCCGTTGTCTAGGGTAGACTGAAGAGCTGTCAGGCCTGTAAAGGATGTAATACCACTGCAAACCCCGGGTGTGTATAAAGTCGAATGCAGCTGCGGTCTAGCCTACGTTGGACAAACGAAACGGCCCATAGCCACGCGACTGACAGAACACATCAAAGCTGTTAAAAACGTTCAGCGAGAAAAATCGGCGATCTGCGAACATATATTGTATAGCGGAAGTAACCACTGGATGCAGTTTCAAAATCCCATTGCTCTATCCAAGGAACAATTCTACTTTCCTCGCATGATCCGGGAAGCCATTGAAATAAGAAGAACTCCGAACTTCAATAGAGATGACGGCTACAAACTCTCTTCTACGTGGAACCCTCTTCTTAAAATGTTCCCGCCGCCGAACGCCGAACGCAAAGACGTAAAACAGGATACAGTGAGTGTTGTGTGCAAGACGGATTTTAAAAATTCCCGCGCTCCGAGCCCGGCCCCCCACCACCGTTATAACCTACGCAGTGGCGGCAGCGGTTTGCGGCCTACCCGCAAAACAACGGACTGACAGCTCTTCAGTCTACCCTAGACAACGGCGGCTGCAACGTCACCGAAACGTCGGGTCCTACAAATTTCACGCGGTAAATTCGTTTTCTATCCTATTTATAATGTCAAACAACCGCGATAGTCTTCGATTTTATACTTACCAGCTTATTTTGCTCCGACTCGATTTACAAATATTTCGTATTGAAAATCAATACTTATCGCAATAAAATATAGCAGAACTTTCTATTAGTGAAAGAGTTTTTTTTAAATTGGATTGGATGTTACCCCTACATGCAAAATCGTTTCGGAGATTACCCCCTAAATTCAAATATACAAATATATAAAGTTAAAAAATTGCAAATATTACTTCTTTATAATATTAGTATAGATAAGTATAGATTAGTATAACCTTCGTTGTATAAGCCACCATTACACATTAGTATGCGTGCACTATTTTTTTTTTATTTGTTGTGTTGGGCTTTTCTAGGGTCTTTATGAGCCTTGCACCACTGCCACCATTGTTGATGTATTGTGTTCGCCACCTACTATAGTTTTGCGCTAAGCCTCGTGTCATTTAAGAATCGCAACAGGCTTTTGGCGCCAGATTGTTTTACCTCCTCAGGTTGGAGGTAATGATCACCAAAGTGGGTGTATCTTTTACGCATCAACGGGCCACACTCGTACATGAGGTGCAGGAGAGTTTACTCTGCCCCTTCGCAGAACCTGCACATTTTTGTGTCTCGAAGCTTGAGGTTGTTACATGTATTTGTTAAGGCCACAATGACCCGTGAGCGCCCTCACCAGTATGCGTAGACTGATCCTATTTAGCGATAAGGCCTCACGGGCCGTCTTAGGTTCGTAAGCCTTAATTAGCGCTTTGGATTGATTCAACCCTGGCGTGTTTTACCAGTGGTTGACAGATTGTTCTAAACATATTTATTTGTACGCCACAGCAAGGTTCAGGGCCGTATAACGTTCCCTTTGCTCCCGTCTTAGCAAGTTCGTCGGCTTTTTCATTTCCCTCGATTCCTGCATGGCCGACAACCCATCTTACAATTACCCTGTTCTTTTCGCCCAGGGGATTCAGTAGTGATACGCAGTTTTGCACTAGCTTTGAATTAATAGTATTCGAGACTAGTGCTATAAGAGCTGCTTTGCTATCCGATTGGATATAGATACGGTGGTTGGCGTAGTTCTTATGGAGGTTGATATCCGCATACGTGCACTAACACCCACTACAAAGAAATTCTCGAGGGTTGAAAAATGTGCCATCGTTAGTTTCATTTCCATGGCTAGTTTTCTAAAGGTTAAGACCCTGATTGATCTACCAGACAGCTTTTGACAAATGTCTGCAACTAGAGTTGCCAACTACAGCGGGCGAGCCCGTCACCTCAGGAAGTTTTAACGATTAGTCGTTCTGTCTCCCTGAAGTGAGCGCAGGAGACTTGGACAAAAACAGTCCACCATCAAGCTCCGCCACAAGCCCGTAAGAGGCCAACGTCTTAACCGCGAGATAGCCAGGAATGCTACCCAGCGGGATTATTCCAATTGCGACCAGATTACTCCAGTCTTTCGATTGGTTACGAGTTCGAGGTCGCTTGCGCGGTCCTCTCCCTTACGAAGCGTTGAAACTGTGTATACCGAATTTATCGCGGACCACGGCATCCTTTGCCCGGCTGTTCACCCAGGATCGGGCAGCCGATGGTCGTTTCAAGAGCAGTCGCCGTAAGGTCCGTAACCACCCCCGCTCTATAGGAAATAGTACTGCTTCCAGACTCCCCCGACTGTTAGTCCCAGGGGGCTAACGGGCCCATGATGAGTTGGCCACGATGACCCATGTGTTCAGGGTCGGTCACACTCACGGGTCAACACCCATCCGACGGCCTCCCCGCATGGGGTGCGAATCCTGGGTAGGACACTAGGTCAACCAGTCTCCCCTGGGAATCAAACCTCTGGCGCCCCTGGACGGTCTGCACACCGTGCGGCGCAAGCCAATCGATTGTGCTCTCCGACTAACAGTCGGGGGAGTCTGGGAACTGTATTGTTTCCTATAGAGCGGGGATGGTTGCGTACCTTATGGCGACTGCTCTTGAATTGACCATTGGCCATCCGATCCCGGGTAAGAGGCGGGCAAAGGACGCCTTGGTCCGCGATAGATTCGGTGCACTCCGTTTCACCGCTTCATAAGGGAGAGGACCGCGCAAGCGACCTTGAACTCGGTACCAATCGAGAGACCGGAGAAATATGGTCACAATTGGAAGTGAGGGCGCGAGTATCTCGAGCCCGCCGGGTTTATTCCTGGCTAACTCGCGGTAAGGCGTTGGACTCTCACGGGTTGTGACGTAGCTGGACGTATGATTGTACTGTCCAAAGTCTTCTACGTTCACTGCAGGGCGACAGAACGACTAATCGTTAAAACGTCCTGTGGTGACGGGCTCGCCCGTTGTAGTCGACACAGCAAGATGTTAGTCAGAGTGCGCAATCGATTGGCAATGCCGCACGGAGCGCAGACCGACCAGGAGCGCCAGAAGATTGATTCCCAGGGGAAACTAATCGTAAGGCCAGAGTCCTACCCAGGCTCGCACTTCATGCGTGGAGGCCGTCGGATGGGTTTTGACCCGTGAGAGTGTGACGAACCCTGAACAGAATGGGTCTTCGTGGCCAACCCAGCAAGGGCCCATTAACTCCCAGTCTGCAGTGAGAAAGATATGACGATGTAATACACGGAAATACGCATGTTTCAACAAGGATTACATATGTAATTCGGACTGTGCACCATCTGGCTACCGCTAGATGGTGCATCGTGCTAAGCGCATTTTATACTGTATTTTAAAAAACTGTTTTTTCAAATTAAAAAAAAAAACACAATATTTTGTCAAAAGTTGCTCACTTGCTCGTACTGATTCACCCCCTTCAAGGATGACGGTTACTTAAAATTCACCCTGTATATCTTATTAAATATATTTTCATCCAAAGTGGAAGACGGAAGACATGGCTTTTACTTCAAAACATAATATAAAAACGTAGACTGCAATATTATATTCAGGGCAATTGGGTCGAAGGTCATTTAAAGGAACTATTGCTATCTGGCTGGCTGGCTGGGCCGGAATTTATATCCCTCCGCTCGTAAACTATGCATAATGACATTTTTTATTCCCGACGGACGATCCGCTCATTTCGGGCCCGACCTAGTCCTACCCGGCGACGAAGTGGGGAGAGAGGGGAGTGGGGGGGGGGGGGGGTTCTACTTTGGCTAATAAACTAGGGAAAAACTAAATTACGGTGCTTTAATGCAAAAGGGAGTAATCAGGATAAATAAAATAAATGCGGTTGAAGGCGAGCAGTACTCGCGATATTAGTTTTCCGTATAGTAACCGATATTATAAAAGTGATGTTATATTCGTTTTCTATGTATTTCACGATACCGGTCTACCAATCGACTAGGAGAAAAAGTATTGTAAACACGTTTAAAAAATCGAGATGAAGACATATATACACCTTTTCTCAACACCCCCCCCCCCCCCAACCCACCGAGACTATTAGGAGTATTACCAGACTTAAGTATATCTGTGTGTGTGTGTGTGTATTCCTCCACCATATCGCCCAAGCGCTTCATACGATTGAGCTGAAATACATACGGCATTCAGGCATCATTTGGTCATGGCAGGTGTTAAAAAGATTGTGGTTAAAATCGGTCCACCAGAGGGCGCGCTAGTCATACTTCAATCTCGAAATATTGGACTTAGACTAGAAATTCGGTATACAAGTGCCAATACACAGCTATACATTTGTTTTGACTTTAAAGCTAAAATTGGAATAGTAGATTTTTGTACACATGTAGCCTAGAGAGAGAGTTTTTTTTTTTTAACTTTTTCACAAAAAAAAATATAAATTTGGATTTTAGATGTATTTTAATTTCATTGCATTATTCTACACGACAATTTCAGTTAAATACCTTTTTTTTTTTAGCTCTTTGTTATCGAGGAAAAGCTCTATTTGTGTATATTCAGATCCCGAATATTCTTTATTTTTCAGTAAACGGTAAGGACGGTAACAGTAACTGAAAGACCTGAATCGAATTTTACCCTAATTTATTTTATATAATAATGTCACGTAAAATAAAATCTCCAAAATATAAAAGTTAAAAAAGTCCAGCCTTTTCTGGATTACCCTCAGAAACCTTATGGAACTGTCTTCCACAAACATAGAAAAGTAAATTCTTTAGCCAAGAAGAACCTTCAAACCCCTCTTAGCCCAGAACTGGCAATAGGCATATTAGACTGTCTCCTAAAACAGATACCCTCAGAATTCGTGATGAATTGTCTTCCACAAACATGGTAACACGTGTGGGTGTGGGTAACAGCAATATGCAAGAAAGAGAAGAGTAAATTCCCTAGCCAAGAAGAAATTTCAAAACCCATCTCTTGCCAGAACCAGCCATAGGAATATCAGACTGTCTCCTAAAACTGATACCCTCAGAATCCTTATTGAATTGTCTTCCACAAAATTGTAACTCGTGTGAGTACCGGAAAACAGCGATATACAAGAAAGAGACAATTAAATTACCTAGCCAAGAAGAACTTTCGGAAACCCACTTGGCTCAGAACCGTCCATAGACATATCAGACTGCCTCCTGAAGCTGATACCCTCAGGAAACTTATTGATCTGTCGTCCTCAACCATGGTAAATCTAGCGTGGCTATACGCAAATATGTCATAAATTGATTGTAATAACATCGTAGGGCCGTAAATAGGACTCAGATAGTAATAACCCTTTAGTAAATTTTATGCTCGACTTTAAAGAGTCCATATAATTCGGTTATCATCGGTGAGACAGTGGTTGTAGAGAAGTGGTTATGTGAGTTATTATAGGTCGTCGGAGTGGCGCGGCGGTGCCCGGCAACCTTACATAGCCAAGAAGAACATTCGGAAACCCACTTGGCTCAGAACCGTCCATAGACATATCAGACTGCCTCCTGAAGCTGATACCCTCAGGAAGCTTATTGATCTGTCGTCCTCAAACATGGTAAATCTAGCGTGGCTATACGCAAATATGTCATAAATTGATTGTAATAACATCGTAGGGCCGTAAATAGGATTCAGATACCTAATAACACTTTAGTAAATTTTATGCTCGACTTTAAAGAGCCCATATAATTCGGTTATCACCGGTGAGACAGTGGTTATAGAGAAGTGGTTATGTGAGTTATTATAGGTCGTCGGAGTGGCGCGGCGGCGCCCGGCAGCGTGGAGAAGAGGCATCGGCGGCGATGCCGTCGAGATAAAGAGGACGTTAGCTACGTGTGATTGCGTTTCGATTTCCTCTTTCCACCCTATCTTCCTTTCTCAATTCATCCCCTAGCAAAGGCGAACGAACGGACTGGCATGTGACACATAACATGTTTGGATTCAGGGTGGAGACAAATGCAGTAACTACCTATAATACACTGAAAAATATTGGATTGCTTCTTACATACATCACCACTTTGTTATTACGAGTTTTTGCAGATAAACATAATTTTGTTGAATTAATAGTTTTTTTTTGAAAATCCATTACTCGATTATATGTATAAAAATTTTCCTTGCGGTTTAAATTACAAAATTAAAAATCGTATACAAAAATTATGAGACACATGCAAGGGCTATGTTTAGAGATATCTGCCTAATGACGCTGCAGTCCATTTACATAATTGAAGTAGCGCTGTATATTCGCAGAAATTTAGCCGATTGCAAAATGAATGGTGTGCATCACCACTATCCAACAAGACCCAGAAGCATGATACGTTCAGTGAGTCATGCATTATCCAAGTCGGAGAGTCTAGCTTATTTCGCTAGTCCACCGGTTTACAAAAAACTTAGTGATCTCATTCGTGAGGCGCAATCATTTAATGTGCTTAAGAGCCGCCTTAAAAGTACCCAACAAATAGGGCGTTTAACTCACTGGAGGAAATTACTCGTGTAGGGAGTAAAACGCCTGATGACTAAAGCGTTTAATGGTTTTCCTTGCAATGTATCACTTAGCATTATTCCTGAAATCCTCAATTTTATATTTATCTTTGTTTTCCCTTGCGTTTTCTTCGGCACCGTTAAAAGTTTATTTATGGATAACAGCGCTGCATCATCCGCATAATATGACACAAGCCGCGCGGTGCTCTCTTTTGTAACAGGAAGATTCTTTTACCGGTTGCGGCATTTCCCCAATATAGTCCACAGGTCACTAATGAGCTGAAATACGCAAAATATACTGATTTGAAGAATAGCGCGTTAACAGATTTCAGGAAACCCCGTCGTATACCGTTATATGGCCTGTGCTTATTGCTGTAGGCATCTTGAATTTTCCCTGGATAGATAAACATAATAGATAATTATGCTTAAAATTGACAGATGATAACAATTAACAAAATTTTAAGTTTATACGTATTATTAATATGAAAAATCAAGTGGGTAATACTTTTATTATATATAAATTAAACAATACTTTATTTAAGTACTTATTATTTTCATTTATATTAAATCGAAAAAAAAAACTTCTTTAAAATTTAAGCAACTTTAAAATTTAAGCAAACTTCTTTAAAATTTCGTGGGCTTTTATCACAAATCAAGTATTTCAATTTGTTAGAAGGGTAACTGGTCGCTCTTTCTGATGGTGTGCGGAAACCAGGCTTCCAATCTTACGTGATTTATAACTCAGCGGACAAGAGAGAGAGAAACACAAACTAATATTTGAACAATTTAATATTCGATTAATATATACAGAGAGACGCTTACCAGAGTAGTCGATGTCAGTGAAAGAGTGATTTTATATATGAAAAATTGCGGTTTATAAAGCCAACATTTTGACGTCGAAAAGCTCAGAATGACGGCAGGCGGTACATTCGTATACTGAAAGAAACGTTTAAAAAATGCTGAGCGCGAAAGACACGTTTGTGAATTCTGATTAATTGTGCTAAAAATTAGGTCAAACAGAATTCTTGCGAAAAATGTTACCGTGTGAATTAATTGGTAGTGGCAAAATTATATATGTTGCTAACCGTTACAGACGATTATCTAGCTTTTTTACATAAGTTTTAAGTAAATAGTATAATTATTATATAACAATCGTTTTTTTTAATCAGTCTAAAACAGCCTTTGGCTCATGTTAATGTTATATTCTCGAAATAAACATTTTTCTCGTCTATATTATCCTTGCTTTGCTGAAATATTCTTTGCATGAAGTCCTGGTGGGTACCCGACACATGCTGTGCTGTGCTCTTATTTACAACAGGAAGATCTTTTACTGGTTGCGGCAACTCGAATAATACTCCATAGCTCATGATTGTTTCTATTTATTTATTTATGGTAACGTACATAATATTAAACGAGCGCAACACAAATTATAATTAATATCTACACTTAAACCGGGAATTACAATTCAACTAAAAATTATAAACCCACAGCAAGTTATGTCATGCTTATATGTGATTATAGTCCCATGCCGCCCAACTAAGTAAAAAATTGTTCCAGGGCAGGCATTTTAAACATAGGCAAAATAGGGCCAAATATCATACATGTTTCTTTAAAAGCAGAAACTGATATACAAAAAGATTTAAAAAAATAATGTACCTAATCAGAATATCGCATATAAATGAAAGTTGCATTTTTTTAAATAATTTAAAATCGTTACAGATAAAAAAGTAATATTGAAATAAATAATTGAAGAAAATATATAATAAAATATATAATAAAATAACATTAATAAATATAATAATAAAAATAATCGCAGAGGTAGTCAAATAGAGCTAGCTAATGGATAGTCCTTGGTATATTATGGATATTCCAGGCCCAAGCATTCCAAGAAACCAGTTTTTTCTTAAATATTGATAGACTAGGGCTGATCTTTATGCCTTTGGCCAAATGAAGTATTTCTTCGGAAAACTGTAACGTAGTCACTAATGGCACGTCTTGTGTGTTTAGCTTGTTGATATTTATTTTTTTCCTTGTGTACTAACCGGCCAAAAATCAGTTTCACTTGCATTTCCTTAAATATGAGTTCAGATGGATACGTGAAAAATTTTTGGAATATTATTTTGATCAACACTTTTTGCGCGTTAAGAAGTGGTTGAAGAAATGTTTTCGCACATCCTTCCCAACCAATAATACCGTAGTACAAAAAGGACTCGCATAAAGCACAATACGTCGATTTCATTGTAACACGTCATTCATACGTCATTGTAACATTTCATTTCATACGTCAATTTCATCTAAACACGTAGCCAAGTTGTCTAATTTTTTGTGATTAAATAATCAATACTCCCAGACCAGCGTAGGTTTTCGTCGATTACTACCACAAGATATTTAATAAAGTTCACCCTTTCTACGTTCAAACATTGGAAATTCAGCTTATTGTCGCAGTCATGTATAATTAGATTAAGATTGTATGGTGCTTGTCCAGGGTAATGAGATGAATTACGCAAAAAATACTGATATGAAGAGAAGAGCTAAAACGGACGGATCACGGTCAATATGCTACTCTAGGAGTCTATATGTTTTATTCACTATATAGCCTATTCTTATCGTTTTGCATTAGAGGGCACTGCTATGGCGAGAGTGAATATCAGCATTAGTTGCAGTATCTGTTAGATGCTGTCTGGCATACAATAAGCATTGCTATATGGATGTCGAAAACAGAATAATTATTCTTGTTTTACTGAAATATTCTCTACATGATGTCTTAGTCTTTACCTGACACATGCAGGGCAGGGCTCTTTTGCATCAGGAATATTATTTTACTGGTTGCGGCATTTCCCCAAAATAGTCAATAACCCTCCAACCACGGGCGATTTTTTTATCGATTTGGTCTATATTCTACGATACAGGTCGTAACTTGTCCGTTTCCGTTAGCCCTGCGACTCGAGGACGTGGAAAATGCGACTTTCGATATTATAGAGCAACAGAAAAAGATTCAACGGGGAAATAGCGAAAATACAGAAATTATATGCAATGCGATAATAGCGTACAGAATCGTATGGAAAGAGCTAAATGCACAGAGAACGTCTCCCGCGGTTGGAGTGTTAAGGAGTTTGTGGCAACTACGTCACACACAATGTAATATTTCGTTTGTTCCGCCAGATAATAATTCAAACTTGCTGCTGCAGTATTATGCCATTGCGTATAAATGCCGAGTGAGAATAATAGAATTGCATCGTTGTAAACACTGAACGTTTGAGCGCATTTCCCGCTCACAACAGTCATAATTAAATCGTCAAACAGGGAACATACTGTCTTTTACTTTACCGACATGAGCCGAGCCCTAGCGCGAGCCTCCGCGCGTAGTACCGCGGGAACGAAAGACACATTCCTCACAGTGGTGACTCCGACGTGATAGTGACGTGAAAGACAAGGTAAAACAGATGGATCACGGTCAATATGCCACGCTAGGAGTCTATATGTTTACAACTTGACTCTATAGTCCAGAAGCCTTTACATCTTGCATAATATGACCATATTCGCATAATAAGATGCACAGCTCATAAGAATATTCCGGCGATAAATTGCGGGGCAATGTCTCACGGCGGCGGACATAATATAACCGAGCCAAAATACCGTCTGGCTGCATGGCCATAATTTTATTAGGCGAAGAGTTACGCGCGTCCGCCCGCGCGGCCCGAGTATCTCTCTCCGCTCTCCAGATATGCCGGCGCAGTTACCGTTTCCTCCGCCGACCGACCCATTCACTTAACTCTCGCTTCCAGCCGCCGAAAGTTTGCCGGAGTTTCTGCGACACAAACACATACCACTATTGCGGTGTCGCATCGCACTAATGGAATTGGAAAGCTATGTAGAGTCGGTCATCGAATTGACCGCAATATTCACCGCCAAAAATAACCTCTCAGGTTATACACTTATTTTTTAATCGCATACACTTAGAGCCATTTTCCACTAACAGGCTAGCCGCAAGCGACCTCAGCCGCTAGCGGCTAGTTTTTGAAGCGAATGCGTGCGCGACTGATCGCCCGCAGCTGTGAATTCTACAAACCACCTCATTTTCAAAATGGACGTCGAAGAAATAACATATCTTTACTTGTTAACAAAAATAAAACGAAAACATAGATTTTGGATTCATTTTTTATTCAAAAAACGCACTACAGCACTAAAGGTGCATTTTATTCATTCTATAATGAGTTATGGGAAGATACAAAAGTGTGTAATTACACACAGTATCGGTAAATTCCTTTGATGGATTGTTATCAAAGCTGAGGACACTAATAACGGTTACTATAACTCGAATGAGAGAGTGCATATCTGCTAAAGAAAAACTACTGGTCACAAGCAAATTTCGGTCAGAGTATTCCGAACTCTCCATGTTCTATAATGCTGGCAAAGACTGAATGTATGTTATAAATTCTTTCGTATTCTTGTCTTGCCACGATGCCACGATGCGTACTGACAACAAATACCGCCAGCGGCCGCTTAGTCGCGCGCGGCTTTATTTATTTTATTTTCGGGAAACATACAGCGCTTCATTAATTATTACTAATTATTCTAATACAGTGTTTCGCTAGCCGATTAGTTGTTTACAAAATTATTTTCTTATACGATAAATCAAAAGTTGCATTGCACTAAATTAAATTAAATTAAATTACAATCGAACTATTGCAAGGATAGGAAAGGAGAGGGATGGGATATATGTAGGATAGGATATAGGTATTCAAATTATACTCTTTGCTATTCTCATTTTCGCTTTGAGTGTTTTGAAACAATTTGTATCCTCACTATATCATCACTTCTTAGACGCCTAGTGAGCTAAGGACAGCCTCGCTGAATTTAGGTTAATTCAAGTAAAAAATGTCGATATCTTCGAATCAACTGTTATATGTGCGGTGCGGTGCATATCAAGCGGTGCATAACAGAGTTTTGGGCGTAACTAGTGTTCACACGAGGGATTTCGAACGTACGAGGAGAGCTAACCCTTCGTGGTGGAACCAACAACGACAGTTTCTTTACCAAATGAGGGCTATCAATTTTGTTATGTATTATTTTAGGCAATAATGTCATATCAGCCGCTGTGCGGCGGTCTTCCAGTGAACAAATACTGAAATAGTTCAGCCTGCTCTCTAAAGTTCCAAGTCCCAAGTGCTCACGATAGTCCAGGTATCTAATAAAACGTCTTTGGACGCCCTCCATCCTATTTTTATACACGCCATATTGCGGATTCCAAATCTGCGATGCGAACTCTAAGGTGCTACGAACATAGGAAAAGTAGAGCGTTTTAAAGATGTTAATGTTCGAGAATGGTTTACATATTCTATTAACAAAACCCAGAGTCCTCAACGCCTTGCTAACAATACTGTTTATGCGTTAATCGAACGTCAGATTTTGATCCAGTTGTACCCCAAGATCTCGAATGCACTGGACTTCAGGAATATATTCACCATTTACGCGGTATTTGAAATTGATGTTTTCCTTTTTGCGACTGAATATAATGCTATTACATTTAGTAGTATTTAAAGTGTGCTTATTTTTCACACAATAATCAAAGAGTCGGTAAATATCTGTCTGAATATGGAGACAATCGGCCATGCTATCCACTTGAGCATAAACTTTGAGATCATCCGCCTATAATATATAATTTCCTCTGGTGGAGCATAAGCCAATGTCAAATATATAAACGTTAAACAGTGAAGGACCCAAATGAGAGCCCTGCTGAACTCTAGAAGGGACTGTCGCGAAGTTAGACCTGAAACCACCAACCGCTACAGCTTGGTGCCGGTTTGTGATATAAGAGGAAATCCAACTAAAAAGGTCTCCGTGCACTCCCAGCCTCCTTAATTTACATAATTTCCTTTAATTTTATAGTCGCGGCAATGGGTATTGCGCAGTCATTTTACGTAGATATTGATTCGCGCGCGGCTACTCGACTCGCGTGTTCTTTTGCAGTCGCGGCCGCTTCAGTGGGTAGGGTGATACTAAGTAAAACTGATATTAAGTAAAATGGCCCTTAAGGTGACACGTTATGACACGTTAACCTTGGAGCGACCATATTTAAAGAACTTAGGTTTCAAGATTTAAAAAAAAATATAAGCATTAATTTAAAAATATATCTATCGGATTCACCCATTGTAATCGAGAATCCTCAATGAGCGTCACACAGCCCGGAGACCTGGGTCGTCAATATGTTTCTCTTCAGACACCGAAGCTATCAGGCGGTTGCTTCACTGTCATCCGCCGCCCCTAAGAGACCAAAGAAAAAGAGGAAGAAATTATGGAGTATTTTACCCCTCCTATGGCGGGGTAAAATTTCTGCCCGGGATAGTTTTGCGCATAACTTTTAAACTACTATACGGATCGTAAAAAGAATAACTGCAAAATGATCACATTGAAATTTGAAATATTATAAAGTTACAACATTATCTCGTAAACAGTTAAGATAATAATGAATAAATATTACACTTAGCACAGCGCGGAAAGCGTCTAACCAAACATGGTTAGCTCACATAGGAAGGGTTAATAAAGACTATAAACTATTTCGTTGTACCTTGAAACCAAGTAGCCCCTTGAAGTTGCACACTGACTAATTACTGAAGGAGTGTGGAGACTGTGATAATATGCTGTCTCTTAAGCAGCGGGGGTGGATGTTGTCATGCCCCTCTTGAAACAACCTTTAGGCCACCCGATCCTGGGTGACACTACGGGCAAAGGATGCACAGGTCCGCGATAAATTCAAATTGAATTATCGTTGTAATACACCAGGTAGAGGCCACGCAAGCGACTTCAGTCCGGAAACCAGTCAGGAGGACGGAGGTATCCTGAAGGTTAATTCGAGACGGAGATATTCTGCCAAAACTGGTAGCCAGGTGGCGAGGTAGCCCACTGGGTTACATTCTTAGTTCCTCGCAGCAAAGCGTTGGTTTCTGGCGGGTTCGTGGCTTTACTGGACGGTAGATTTGTCTCGTTTCAAAGTCATATACGTTCACCTCACGGGAGACAGAACGATGATTATCTTTAAAACTTCCTGAATTGGCGGGTTCGCCCGTTGTAGTCGACATCTCCAAATAAACCTTTCCCTTGAGGTTTTACTAATCAAAATCACTTTAAACCCTTATTAGGTTCGGAAATCAGTATTAATTCTCTCGTATAAGGTCGTTATTCCCAATGCCCTCATGTAATATCAACTGGCGAGGGTCTGCTGGGTACTTTAACGTGAGTGGGTATTGCCGCTTATTGTTTCCCTCGGGTATAACTCATTACGTTCGGATTACGGCTAATCCTCGTGTATCGCGCGGCAACGAGCGACCGCCCGTTCGTCCCAGCACCCGACCCCCTTCCTCCATACTGCCTCACCACCCCATCGCTGGCTTTATTGCTTTTTATGCAATTTTCAGCCAGCTTAAACAGTTTATAAGCACTCAGGTCTGGTTTATTGTAGCGGCACATGGCAAGCGCCCACTTCACTCCACTATAAAATGGAAAATTGAGGGAGTAAAACGGTCAACAAAACTGTTGATATTAAAAAAAATAACTGTCTAGTTCGTCGTCTGTAGGATGCCACGCGATGGTTTTCTCATAGTGAGCCTAAAAAATAAAAAAAAGATATTGTTGCTTTATATATGAGACCTACAGGTACATCGAAGGGTTGAAGTGCTTGTATAACAAGGCCAACAGATAATAATAATAATAATAATAATAATAATAATAATAAAACTCTTTATTCTTAAGAAAAGGCGAGCTTATTGCCTGCAGGCAATATTTTAGAGCTAACCTATACTATTGTAAGAACATTATTTGCGAGTAGACTACATAACTAAACCTATATAAAGAGTATGACAAATAATATAGAGGAGGATAGAAAGAAGTATATACTTTACTCTTTGTGGGCACAGATTTGCCACATCAAAATAATCTAACACCTATAAGGACGCTAAAGTTTTGAAAGGAGGGGAATGGGAGGGGAAAGGGAATTTATCTGGAGGATTTCAAATGCTCTCTGAGTCTGTTTTTAAAAGTTGTTATGCTTGGCGCGGTTCTCACATTTTTCGGCAAAGCATTCCAAAGACGGGCTCCATGCACGGTGAAAGAGAATGAGAAGAAGTCACTGCTGTGACTAGGGATAGAGAGTAGCAGGTTGTTTTTCGATCTCAGAGGGCGTTCATGAGCCGATAGTGCAGTAAATCTGCCGGTAAGATAATTGGGAGCGACGCCATCCAAGATCTTGAAAAGCATACAGAGAACTCGCATGTCTCTTTTCTCCCGGGTCGACAGCCAGTGAAGCTTCTCTCTGTACTCCGTGATGTGGTCAAATTTTCTGAGGCCATGGATATACCGAATGCAAACATTTTGGAGACGCTCAACAGATCAAGAACAATAAGGCACAGGAGAAGACGTAATCACGGCAAAGCTACTGAAGGCGGGTGGAACACTGGTGCTTAATGTCATTCAGAAGTTATGCAATTCCATCATCCGCGAGGGTACAAAGCCAGAGGCGTGGCGCAAGAGCGTGGTGGTACTGTTCTTCAAGAAAGGTGACGACACCCTATTAAAGAACTGCAGGCCTATTTCGCTGTTGTATATTAGAAGTTTTCGAGAACAATTACAAATCCTCTCGCTCGACGACTTCCAACCCCGTGACCAAATAGAGTTGTCAACTACAACGGGCGAACCCGTCACCTCAGGAAGTTTAATATCCCGTGAAGTGAGCGCAGAGGACTTGGACGAAACAGTCCATCGTAAAGCTCCGCCAGATGCCCGTAAGAGGCCAACGCCTTAACCGCGAGATAACCAAGCGTGTTACCCAGCGGGTTTACACTCACGTCCATACTTACAATTAACACCACATTACTCCGGTCTCTCGATTGGTTACGAGTTCGAGGTCGCTTGCGCGGTCCTCTCCCTTTAATTAATTCCTCGTGAACAACTTGGGTTGTCGACTACAACGGGCGAGCCCGTCACCTCAGGAAGTTTTAACGATTAGTCGTTCTATCTCCCTGGAGTGAACCTAGAAGACTTGGGACAAAAACAGTCCACCATCTAGCTACGTCACATGCCCGTAAGAGGCCAACGCCTTAACCGCGAGATAGCCAGGGATGTTACCTGGCGGGCCGACACTCTCGCCCTTACTTCCAATTATGACCAGATTACTCCGGTCTCTCGATTGGTGCCGAGTTCGAGGTCGCTTGCGCGGTCCTCTCCCTTACGAAGCGGTGAAACGGTGTAATACGAATCTATCGCGGACCACGGCGTCCTTTGCCCGGCTGTTCACCCAGGATTGGATGGCCGATGGTCGTTTCAAGAGCAGTCGCCGTAAGGTCCGCAACCACCCCCGCTCTATAGGAAACAGTAGGTACTGCTTCCAGACTCCCCCGACTGTTAGTCAGTGTCGAAGGAGTCTGGAAGCTGTACTGTTTACCTTTTTTGTGTGTAATTTTGAAGCACCCACCTGCACTAATTTTGAAGCACTGTTAAATAATAGTCACAGATATTTATAGAACGATTAAATTTTGCTAAAACTTCCTGAGGTGATAGGTTTGCCCGTTGTAGTCGACAGCTCTAGTTGGTAAATAATAGTTTGATAAGCGTTGAGCTCGCTGCGCCACCCAGCGGTAGGTAAAATATTGCGAATATAGTTTATTTGAGATATTTTACTTACCGCTAGACAGTGCAGTTTCTGTCTTGCTCGCATTGATTCACCAACTACAACGATGTCACTAATAAAAAGTCACCCTGTAAATTCGTTTTCATCTCGAAAAAAAAATTACGCGTTTACAATATTTTCCCCCAGCCGTGAAAGAAAAAATCACAATATTTTTAATTTACAATGGGTACAAACTACAAACGAATACCAAAACTCTTATTGATATGTGGTCTACGGCTAAACCACGGGCTAAATCTCGTCAAATTATAAAATCGAAGATTATTGCGGTTGTTTGACATTATAAATAGGATAGAAAACGAATTTACCGCGTGAAATTTGTAGCACCCGACGTTTAGGTGACGTTGCAGCCGCCGTTGTCCAGGATAGACTGAAGAGCTGTCAATCCGTTGTTTTGCGGGTAGGCCGCATACCGCTGCCGCCACTGCGTAGGTTATAACGGTGGTGGGGGGCCGGGCTCGGAGCGCGGGATTTTGAAAATCTGTCTTGCTCGTCTCGTCAAATTAGTTAGTGTTCCTTTATCTCTGTGTTCGCCGACCTCCAAGTTAAACGTTTTAACCGATTAACTTAAAATTTGAAACATAGACTCCTGAGAGGTTAAGTAAACAGCAAGACTCGAGTTTGAAAAAAAAAGATTTTAATTCAAAAATGTACAAACGACAAAGGAATAAGGAAAAAATAGATATTATAGTATATTTTTAATATACTTCTAATGCTCTATTCGATAGATCTTTCAATTATAAACCAAGTTTTTTTATTGTACATAACAAAATCCAAAACCACTTCAAAAGAAAATCAAGCCCCTACTTGACATGAGCAAGAAGAACCTTATAACCACTATCGGTCTCCTCACTGGGAACACGACCCTTAGAGCACATCTATTCAACCTTGGCTTGACCGAGAGCAAGGACTGCTGAATATGTGGCGAAGAACCTGAAGACAGCATACACATAGTTGGTCGCTGCCCAAGCCTCGCCGCAAAAAAAACAAAGTTTACTGGGACGAGCCTTTCTCGAACACAGCGATCTGCCCAACTTGAAGGTCAGTGATCTGCTTGGACTGGTAAGAAGTACAGGGCTACTAGCTGGTAGTTACAAAAGATCTTATAGATCCAGGTGACATCAAGGGCGGGAAACAAGCCCCCCACACCGTTTACTACTACTACTACTAACAAAATCCAACATGGCTGCTCTTGTGGTTTTGTGTTAGGATAAAGTGATTTCACTACTGCCAGTTATAATTTCGAGCCGCGCATCACTTACATTAGAGACAACCAAAATTCCGCCCCACCGCGAAACTCATTGGATTATTTCCAAGAAATTGAATTACTTACTGTGGGTGTACGAAAGGCTACGGTTATTTTCCTCGGCATTCTTAGCTCCGTACCACAGATTAAACGGATTGGTGTATGTAATCTCAACAGAGGAGACACGGGTGAACTTTCTTCCAATGGACTTCACCCCCGATCACTGCATACATAGAAGCAGGCTGTGCTGTTGTTGATATACGACATAACTGATTGAGTTGTCCATGAAGACCTATTTGTTTCGGGGTCGGTCACACTCACGGGTCAACACCCATCCGGCAGCCTCCACGCATGAAGTGCGAGCCCGGGCAGGACTCTGGCCTGAGGGCTAGTTTCCCGCAGGAGTCTATCTTCTGGTGTTCCTGGACGTTTTGCGCACCGTGCGGCGTAAGCCAATCGATTGTGCATTCTAATAGTCGGGGTAGTCTGGAAACAGTACTGTCTGCTATAAAGCGGGGGTAGTTGTTATCCTTACGGCGACGGAATCGGGTAGCCGATTAGTCGTTTCAAGAGCCTTAAGGTGAAGAACCTTAAGGTGAACCTTCACCTTAAGGTGAAGAACTACTCCCGCTATAGTGGAGAGTAAGTACTGTTTCTAGCTCCCCCGACTGTCAGTAGGGAGGTGTCGACTACAACGAGCGAACCCGTCACCCCAGGCTGGTATAACGCTATAGATCGTTCTTTCAGCCGTGGGATGAGCGTAGAAGACGTTTTTTTCAGAACTTTATTCATCCTGAAAACTTGGTCTATTTTCTTTTAAGTTAAAGCATTCTAGACAGCATATTTTTAGCTAATATATATTTTTGTTTTGTTTTTGTTTATTAAACAATTTTTATAACATTTTAGCTTATAACATGGAAGAGTCAAGAGAAAAGTGTTTATTTAGAGGGTTAGGTACGAGTCTACAATCGATGGCAAAAACCTTTTAGAGAATTTTGTTTTAATTCTGTCGATTGAATGCAATCCCAAAACACACTTATACACATGTTATAATCCTGTGGGTTTTTCCCCACTGCTGAAGGGATGGTTTCTTGTTGACTGTAATTGTTATTATAACCTTCGCGTTCTCTCGTCTTACCCGGCCGCCGACGAGTCCCGTCCGTATCTGGTTCACACTCTATTTGATGATCACACAGTGAAAGAGTTTATTTTAAAAGAACGTTTATTGTTCCTCAATTTACACGTGAGTTACAGAAATACACTTAATTTTATGCGCGCGAGTACGTGCCCAGCCAAACGAGCTGCCGTATGTACTACTATTATCTCGCCGCTTTAGAGTCGTTCGGTCGCGACCCCGGTATTTTTCTGACTGCTTGATCTTCCAAAATCATTCAATTTGCTCCGCTGAAGCCACGCCACTCTGACCGGCGATTGGGTAAAATGCAATGGCGGCGGTAAAGGACCGACCCACTGAGGGTTAGGGGTGTGGCTTAAGCTAGAGTACATATTATAGAATCAGACTTACATTTTTAACTTAATTTAAATCTCAACCTTCATTGAAGGTATTTTTTTATAATATATATATTATTATTACATTCTCATTAGGTTTATAGCGAGAATAGTGGATTAAACATTAACAATACATCATGTTTAGTACTTAAAATTACTTTGAATAGTTAGCATAATTATAAGTATATTTTATTTTATCCAAGTTTTACAGTCGAGTAATTAATAGCCTCTTAGTTGCCCCAAACGGTGCGATTATTTAGTGATTACCACCAGAGGCGTAGCTAGGGGGGGGGGGCAGGGGGTACATATGTCCCTGGGCGCCACAGCTTAGGGGGCGCCAAAATGAGGATGGATTTAAACTAACTTTTGTATTTTAATCTTATAAAAATGAATGTATTTTAAAACGTGAGATGTTAGTCTTTTGGCTGAGACAAACATCGAATCACTTCAT
The DNA here is from genome assembly GCA_944548615.1 of Micropterix aruncella. Taxonomy (NCBI): domain Eukaryota; kingdom Metazoa; phylum Arthropoda; class Insecta; order Lepidoptera; family Micropterigidae; genus Micropterix; species Micropterix aruncella. Next base: position 19,204,641 of record OX155972.1, read on the forward strand.
CAAAATTGTTTACATTTTGGAAATTTCTACGACACCGACGTCAATGGTCACGAATTGTTCACAGAAATCGGAGACTCCTTTAGACCTTCTTGGTTTTATTGTATCTTATGGAGATGACGTGTTTCCCAATATGCGTATTTCACTGCTAATTCTTTTAACCTTGCTGTTTCAATTGCAAGTTGTGAGCGGTCTTTCAGCAAACTAAATCTTATTTTATCATATTTACGTGCTTCAATGGGACAAAATCGTCTGAGTGATCTTGCACTCCTTAGCATCGAAAGACAAACCCTTGATTCTATTAATTTTGACAACATAATCGATGAGTTTGCGACAGTCAAATTGAGGAAGGTCAGTTTATAGTAGAAATCCAATTCATATATACTACACATACACACTCACGGACCAGTACAATAAATATGTATAGAATTTAGTTTTTATTAGTATTTGGTAATTTAATAATTAATTAGTATTTATTTTAGTATTTTAATGTTTATTAAATAAATTGTTTCAATCCATAAAAAGAATTTTTAGTTTTTATCCTATTTATGAACCATATATTACGGAACGCCGATTTGGTAAAAACTAAAGTCCTATTATCCCATTACAATTTAATTGTATTTAGAAAAAAAAATATTGCAATGGGATATTAGGACTTTTTTTTTCCAAATCGGCGTTCCATAATATAAACTGAAAATAAAAAAAAAATTGGGGACTCCGGCCCGAGTGAGTCTTCAGATTCTCGATACGAGAAGGGGCGCAGATTTTGTGTCTTGTCCCCGGGCGCAAATTACCCTAGCTACGCCACTGATTACCACACTTGTTAGAATATAAGACGATTGCGCGAATCGCCTTGTCGCGTTTAAAATTGTTATTTTCGTTCGACACCCTCGCTATATCCGCTGCGAGAATGACAGGCCGATAATTAATTAGGTGTCTTCGGCCCTTGAAGAAGGCAATATCTTATTTCTAGGACCTTTCAAGGAATGTTGTCCTGCGTATTTACTTAGGACTTCCTTGCGGGATGATTTTAATATTTGAATGAGCCATATTTTGTTTCAGTGGCAGTTCAAACGAATTTATGTCTGTTATGGGGTGGCTTGAGCGTGTGAAATATCAATGCAAGCTTCTAAAAATCGATATCTGGCGGCCACCCGTATTAGAGAATACAAGTATCAATTCGTCCACAAACAAACATAGAAACAAAGCGATTTGAAGAAAGAGTGCTATCTAACTTTGAAAGATTACATTTTAGTAATTTTTATGGTGATAATAATTATGTGGCGGCTTAAATTGCGCTAATGTAACCCGCTTCGAAAGACATCACATCTGGTGTACTTAGCAATTTCAGCATAATCTGTGTCCTTGGCCGACGCACGACGATGGCTGACATCTGCGCCTGACACGAGCACTTTGCCAGCAGCAACCAACTCGTCGCCTTCAACTTTTATATCAAAGGGGAAAGTCTTTGACTCCAGCGTGTCCTTTCTCGACGAGTCGACTGGGTGAGATGTTATTTTATTTATAAATCAGTTTCGGGAGTTGCGCAATATTGAAGTTTTGTTGGGTGGAGTGATTTTTGGGCGAATAACGCGATTTGCTTTGACGTGATGGTGAAAGAAAGGACACCCCATCTAATAGAATAGTGAAGTAAGTCTGTTCTTTTTTTAGGAAATATGAATAGTGAAAACAGAATTTTAAATAAACGGCACAACATTACTTAGTATTATCACAATCTAATATTTTATTACAATGTATATTGCCCAGGAGATCTACATCGTTTAAACAACATAATTATCATTACTTTGCTCGGAAATTATTGAAAATTTTAGGAAAACACCTCGATATTTCAAGACCGATACATGTGGTTAAAAAAAAATGCGTCATTTAGTGGTTAATTAATAACCCAGGTGCTGCTGCAAAAAAGTTACATGATGCGCCTGGTGGGGTCTGTTGGACCCCAAATATAACGTATGTTTTTGTTTTCCCTAAAGTTTTTTTAATGTATATACGATATACTTTAGAGAAGCGTACTCGAAGTCAGCAGCAAAGATCAACTCAAATGGCGGAAGGGACGAACTATGTAATTCCTCACGTACATACAACATTTGCCCAAAGACAGTTGTATTTCATCGCCCCAAAAAATATCAAAATGTCCAAAATTTTGGGAGCTAATGGGCCCTTACTGAGTTGGCCACGAAGACCCATTCTGTTCAGGGTTGGTCACACTCACGGGTCAACACCCATCCGGTGGCCTCCACGCATGAAGTGTGAGCCCGGGCAGGACTCTGGCCTTAAGGCTAGTTTGGCGTAATCCAATCGACTGTGCACTCTGACTAACAGTCGGGGGAGTCTGGACGCAGTACTGTTTCCTATAGAGCGGGGGTGGTTGCGGACCTTACGGCGACTGCTCTTGAAAATACCATCGGCTACCCGATCCTGGGTGAACAGCCCGGCAAAGGATGCCGTGGTCCGCGATAGATTTGTTATAAACCGTTTCATCGCTTCGTAAGGAAGAGGACCGCGCAAGCGACCTCGAACTCGTAACCAATCGAGAGACCGGAGTAATCTGGTCGCCATTGAAAGTAAGGGCGTGAGTGTAAGCCCGCTGGGTAACACTACTAGCTATCTCGCGGTTAAGGCGTTGGCCTCTTACCGACATGTGGCGGAGCTTGGCGGTGGACTGTTTTGTCCAAGTCTTCTACGCTCACTCCAAGGAAAGTAGTGCTATCCAAAGAACAATTCTACTTTCCTTGCATGATCCGGGAACCCTCTTCTTAAAATGTCCCCACCGCCGAACGCCGAACGCAAGGACGTAAGACAGGATACTACTATATAAATATATTAATATATTTACTGTGATACAGTGAGTGTTGTGTGCAGGACGGATTTTGGAAATTCGCGTGCTCCGAGCCCGGCCCTAAACCACCGTTATAACCTACGCAGTGGCGGCAGCGGTATGTGACCTACCAGCAAAACAACGGATTGACAGCTCTTTCAGTCTATCCTGGACAACGGCGGCTGCAATGTCACCGAAACGTCGGGTGCTACAAATTTCACGCGGTAAATTCGTTTCTATCCTATTTATCACACATCTCTGACAATATAATTAACCTATACCTATTTATACAAGACTGAAACCAGTTTTTTATTTTTATTTCGTATTTTTTGATTTGGATTTTTTTTATTATTATTTATTACCACATTCTTTATTTAATAATGATTTAGATTTTTTAATGATCATTTTGCCAGTTTGTTTTATTTCACTACTAGCTGACGCGACAAACGTTTGTGATCGTTTTGTGAATTTGTGAAATGCTATTGGAATATGTAAAGAAAGTAAAAAATCGGTTATGTCACCCTTTTACTGTTATGTTGATTAGTAATAAGTGAATAAACAAAAATAAATAAATAAATAAATAAATAAATAATAAAAGACTTGTCATAATACCTTGTTTGATATCATCAAGCTTTTGTCTTCAGTTAATATCAATGCATCATCGTGAATTTACTTTTTCAGTTGCAAATCTGGATTTGATATTCTGCTACGCATTTGATACAAAATGTCATCGGATATGTTATTTTTGTATTTGGTCCACAAATCAACCGGTTTGGATGGGAAGTACGTTGAAATAATTATCGAGAAAAATGTTCCTATTTGATGAGCAATTAACTAAATCACAGCTGAAATCAAACGACTTGTTTGCAGGGCTGAAGATATTAGACATCAGGCAGGTACATATATGCAAAAACAGTCTTTCTTAACTACCTAAAAAGTAAAGATATTCACGTTAAAGCTGAGCATAAAATTTCAACAAGGAGCGCCACAACCTGTACAGAACACCCGAACATCCTTCGCCCAAAGACACTTTGGCTTTATAGGACCAAAAATTTATAACCATCTAAAAGAATCTATAAAAACATGCCAACACACTAAGTCAATCCAATTAAAATCTAAAATTACACAACATTTACTTCAACTTGGTAGAAATGAGGTGGAAAAGGCAATAAGTCATATTTTAAAGTAAAGGTTTGCATTATTATTATTGTCATGCATTGCACTAAACTTTACATTTTAATACTATTGATTTATTTGTTCTACAAACTTTATATTAGGACCTTTTTATATTAATATGTATTTCCATGACCATGTCTATTTTATATTTTATCATATTTTGTATTTTTCATTTTAATATTATGTGCACATGAATAAATCTTTGCCATACATAGAGTTTTCCCTGGTACGGGCTATGGCCTAGTTAGGCAGATTCTGCAACTAATACAATTGTGAATTTATGTTTTTGAATGACTACAATTATTATTATTATTATTTCAGATGGTGTATTCCCAATAGGTGTCATTCTATAGCAATAACAAACGTTGACAGGCTTCTCTATAATATGTGCCACACAATCCATTATTATCAGTAAGTAGATGTAGAAACGTTGTTGGCTTGAATGTAGATACGTTGTTGTTGGCCACGAACTTTGACTAATAGCAAACGCAAATAGAAACGCTCGTGGTTACTTGGATGGACTGAAGAAAATAACCTAATACATCGGCGAAACATACATGTGGGTAACGTGAAGTTGGTTTCCTTGTTTCCGTCGGTAATATTTTTTATACAGTTGATTTTTAAGTAAGATATCTGTGCATATCTTTGGATAGACAAGTCACATGCATGAGCAAGCGGTAAAATGCTACAATGTGCAGTTATCTGTGGCTTTCTCAAATGATCCCTACTTCAAGTTCGTGGTCGCTTAAGAAATTAATGCGTACCGTGCAAAAACTAAGTATTTTTCAATAAATCTACGTATACAATGTCTGTCCTGAAAGTAATGTCAGTAAGTCTATTAAAAATCATTTATTGAATTTATCACTACAAGTGCTCAAAAATCTTCAAAATGGTTTCGTTTTGCGTCGATAAATTGGCCCCAGTGGGACTTCCAGCTCTTAAATGAGTTGCGGGAGTCCTCCTCCGAAATGTCGTTTAATGCTACGGTGCAAGCTGCTTTGATCCCGTCCACTGTCCCAAAATGCTTACCTTTCAGGGGTGTTTTGAAGCGTAGAAACAGAAAAAAGTCGGCGGGAGGCAAGTCCGGGATGGACGGGTGCGGGGGATCGTTGGCACCCCTGCTTTCACCAGGTAGTCTGTGACGATGAAGGCACTGTGGGCCAGCGCATTATCGTGGTGTAACTTCCAGTTGTCTGCGATATCCGGGCGGATGCATTGAACCAAGCGTTTCAGTCTTTTCAGTCAATTCGGAGTTCACAATGGTTCCACGTTGTACAAACTCGCGATTAACCAGTTTGGAGATGCCATAAAACACGATGAGCATGATCATGATCTTTGATTTGCTCATCCTGGCTTTTTTCTGGCTAGGGGACGAAGCAGTCTTGGGAGGGAGTTCTTTGTTAGCAGTTTTGATCATAGTAACATTTTCTGTACCAGTCTTGCCAAGTTTGACGCAAAACTTGATCGCAAATCTTTATTCTAACGAGCGCTGCATTTTCACTTGTACAAGATCAAAACACTACGCTCACAGATAGACCCGTCCTCACTCTCCGGATGCCCGGAGCTTACTGAGCGGAGCGGCAGAGCGCTGCTTAGCTGGGTTCCCCCACTACGGGTTTCAACCGGTTAGACCGCGCTCTGACGTATAGTCACGTCACAATAAATTCACTGACATTACTCTCAGGGCAGACCCTGTACAAATTGTACATAATTTTGATTGTTTAAAACTGTGCACTTTAACAAAAACCCAATTTAATTGATAAGTACTGTACCAGCTGTCAAAAACACATTTACAATTAATAAGTTTAGCAAAATTCAGTACTACCCAGGCAGGGACTCTACGGAAATCAAAAAACACAATTAGTTGTCTATGAGATAAAACAGTTTGGGTACCTCTGATCTAGATGCAATGCCATCTATTGATAGCATTATATATTACATAAAACTTGTGAAAAATGTTACTAATAATTGAATATTATTATTTTTATAGCTTGGCATATGTTGGGTTTTTATAATCAGTAGGTTTCATATAAAAATAAATCATTATAAATGTTATTATAGATAGCCAAATAAATTACCTCCTCCTTTAATGGCGCTGTCAGCGCCACTTGTATGTTGCCGTCAAAAATATCTGCCAAAATGTCCTATGAAGCTGAGCAATTTAATACCATATATAATAAATACGGTAACGTAATATCCACGGTTCATTGTAAATAAATAGCATTATCTTCTTGTAATAAGATAAACATGGTCGAGTTATGGGGTAAACTCGAGGACATCGCATGTAAAACATAATAACATTTCCTCTCGACGAGGAAAGTAGAGGCATGTTACGTCAGACATATTACTTGACTTTATTACTACCCTCAAGGATTACGCCACTTCTGCTTTAATCTTGTATAAAAACGAAAGGAGACTGCAAAAAATTTCTAACCACTGGATTAAGATAAGACTTAAAGCACGTACAACCAAACAAACAGCAATATATTACTTTAAACGTTATCTTATGCGTACAGACTGATGAAATGTGTCATGCAATGTAACGTGAAAGGAGCATTTCATCAGTATGGACGCAGCGCGTGCACGAACCGAACATGTACCTTCTCGCATCTGTTTCCGGTGTGCGCGCGAACGTAGCGTCAGTCTGCTGAAAACACGCGAAGAGAATGAAGTGTGACGACCAATTTTGTGGATATGGCCTGTTCTTCACTCCACGACTCGTCCGTAGCTGTATCCATACGTGGTTCAGTTCGTGTTCGCGCGCGTCTCAACACAATCCGTCCAGACTGGCGCTCTGTGTGCGCCCATTTGTGTTCGTTCGAAAAACCGACAAATCACGAATCGCTCCGCGAGCGACTTGAGATGCTCCAAGCGTGCGCATGAAATGCACAGTTTACTCGGGCAAGGAGTCCACACTATGAGAATTTGTTACAAAGTGATACATTACATGATACGTTGCAATAATATGAACTGCAAATTCTTTCATTTCATGTTACCTTTCGTCAGTCTGTAGTGGACTGTTAAATAAGGATGACCGATCAGCAACTGGTTTGTTTATTGACATTAAACTGTCTATAATCAATTTAGCCTTCTACTTGCTCGGCCCACCAACCGACGAGGAGGAAAATCATTGTGAAGGCGCTAATTTTTCTTTACTAGATGAAGAAGCAAATATCTATTTTGAGACGATTAAGACCATTTCAGGATTGAAGTCTGTCTGTGGGTCTGTCTGTCTGGCTGTCTATCTGTGTGCATTCCTCCATGATAGCGCCAAAACGCTTAATCCGATTGAGCTGAAATTTGGCATAGGGAGACTTAACAAGGTTGTAGTTGAAATCGGTCCACTAATCATATTTTAATACTCCCGATTAGGGAGTATTAAAATAAATCGGCTACAAAAAACTACAACCCTCCCCCTACCCCTTTTTAAAAAAGGGGTAGGGGGAGGGTTGTAATTAGTGGGTAGGGGGAAGTTAAAGGGGGTAGGGCAAGGGATGGTTGAAGGTGGGGGGTGGAGGGTGAGGGTGAGGGTTTGGTGGGCTGAGTGGGGGGAGTGTGGGCGGAAGAGGGTAGTTGGGAGAAAGGGGAAGGAATGGGGGGGTTTAATGGGAGGAAAAATGTGTGGGGGAAGGGGGGTAGGTGTGCTGAGGGGGGCAGATAGGGGTTGTGTTGGAGGGGATTTAGGGAAGGGGGGATGGAGGGGTCAGGGAGAGAAGAGTTAGTGTAGGGAGTTAGGGGCAGGGAGAGGGTGGTAGTTGGAGGGGTTTGGCGGGGAGGTTTGAAATTGGAGTGGAGACGGTAGGGTTCGGGGGGTTAGAGAGAGGTTGGTGGATTGACAAGGAAGGGTGGCACGGAAGGCTGGTTGTTTGGTGGAGTGAAAGGGGGTGTAGAGAGATGAGTGTTGGGGAGAGGTGGGCTGATGAGGGGTAGGGTGGGCGGGAAGGGGTTAGTTGATGGTGTTGGGGAGTGGGGTGTTGGGGTCTACGAGGAGAAGACGTGTAAGGGGATTTTAGGGGTTTGGTACGCGGGGTGGGTTACCTGCTTGTCGGGAAAGTCTTGGAGTGACATAACCATTTTTTTCGTTTTGTCACTATACTGTCAATTTATTTTTGACACCGGACCACTTTCTTATTCCTGAAAGGCTATTGGTCTACTGTAAGAATAATATTGATCGCATTGATTCTGATTTGTGAGTGTAAATGTTATATTTCTTCGTTCATTATTCTGGCTTAAACTCGTATAAAGCACATTTTTACTTGCCTTTTCAGTAATATTGTAAAGTGTTATTGTTCGTATCTACACAAATGAAACACAGTTTATAGGATGCGGAATTCCTTAATGCGATTTTATAATGGTAAAAAAAAGAGTTAGCATATATTTATAACTACGCTTACCAAATACCATATTCTCTAGTACTATGCTACTTAGCATATAAGATAATAAACAACGAAGTACCTTGGAAACTCTATGACAAAATGGTTTTCTTTAAAACTTAACATGGCTATGGGCAACAAGTAAACATATTAAAAATATTATAAAACACGACTGCTATTACAGAAAGTAATTTATTGTATTTATAATACATGTATATTTCCAGGATGTACTAAAAATCAGACCTTTTATTTGACATTAAACACGATATATATGTTAATTTACTGTCATTTGAACACATAGACTTACTTGATAATTAGACAGTTAATGACATAACGATTCTAAAAATACCACATACTTCTACGTCCGTTAAAGCGTTTAGAAGTTATGTGGGAATAAAAAAACGCTTACACGCATTACACTCCTTTTTGGTTAGGCATTCGTGTAAAAATACGGGAGTATCTCTCATTACTTCCGCGATAGGTAGATGAAGGCAATTTTAAATTTGTCCGAAGGATTTAATTCCATAATTTCATCAGTTTTTCCTTTTGCTTCCATGATATCATATTGTATAGATAGATAAAAACCCATATTAATAAAAAGAATATTTAGGACACTAAAAAAAAGCAAAGAATATTCGTTCTTTCTGCTTTTCCATTCACTCTTCAGAAAATAGCTGAAACAAAAAATAGTTTTTAAAATAATGTTGAGGTACTGCGCTAAGATCAATAAACAAGAATATTGAAATATTTTACCAACCTTGATGGGATGTTTGCAAACTTCTGCGTGGTTCATTTTGATACTCAGTACTTCAGGTATCTTGCCGCCATTCCAGTGGACATTCATCGCTAAAGTGTCGAATGTGTTCGCATCCAGCTCGCTGACTGTGACCATAGTCTTCTCGTCCTCTGTCTTCGTTTGGTCCACTTTTACGTTAGGGACATCGAGCTAGAATAAAATGTACATACGTTTTAACTAGGAGAATAAAAAGTTTTGTTATATCTTAGACTTATAAACTGGTCAAATAAGCTCATAAAATGTTATTGCCAAAAAAACTTCTATTGAGACACGAATAAGATCTTATTCTTCTTTGGATGCCTCTCCACCTAGTAAAGATTGGCATTCAGCTCTGCATACTTCATTTTGCCCTATCCATATGAAGCGGAGTATTAGAGAAAATAGCGCCGTGGTTTCCCGTTGCCTTCTGCACCAGAAATTTCGGAGAATATTTGGTTCTCAAAGGCATTGAAGCCTCTTATTGATAGTTGCCCTGGGTGTTAGGTTATGCCGCCTAAGTTAGGTCGTTATTGCCTTTTTTGTTGTCTACTAGCGAACACCGCGACGATCCTGGGTCGCCGACGCCAGCTATTCTGAAGAGAACCCCACCACTGCAAGCAGGCGAGGATGACAATTGGGCCGGATAAGATGTTGTTCTGTTCTCCCCTTTTTTATTTTTTTATTTGTTGTGTGGGGCTTTTCTAATGTCTTTATGAGCCTTGTAACACTGCGACCATTGCTGATCTATTGTGTTCGCTACCATAGTTCTGCGCTAAACCTCCTGTCATTCAAGAACTGCAACAAGCTTTTGGCACCAGATTGTTTTACCTCCTCAGGTTGGAGGTAATGACCACCCAAGTGGGTGTATCTTTTACGCATCAACGGGACACACTCGGACATGGGGTGCAGAGGAGTTTCCTCTGCCCCTTGGCAGAACCTGCACATATGTGTGTCTCGGAGCTTGAGGTTGAACATGTGTTTGTTCAGGCCACAGTGTCCCGTGAGCGCCCTCACCAGTATGCATAGAATGTTCCTATTTAGCGATAAGGCCCCCGGGGCTTCTTACGGTAGTAAGCCTTAATTAGCGCTTTGGAATGATTCAACCCTGGCTTGTTGTTCCAGTGGTTGACGGATTGTTCTAAATAAATTTGTTTGAGCATTAGGTTTGCAAAGCTTTTTGGTACGCCACAGCAAGGTTCAGGATTGTATAACGTTCCTTTGCTCCCGTCTTAGCGAGTTCGTCGGCGTTTTCATTTCCCTCGATTTCTGCATGGCCGACAACCCATCTTAGAATTACCCTGTTCTTTTCGCCCAGGGAATTCGGTGGTGATACGCAGTTTTGCACTAGCTTTGAATTAATGGTATTCGAGGCTAGTGCCATAAGAGCTGCCTTACTATCCGAGTGGATATAGATACGGTGGTTGGCGTATTTCTTATGGAGGTTGATATTTTTTTATTTTTTTTTTATTTTATTCCAACAAAAGAGAGAAACAGCGCTCGGGTCTTAAGTTAATAAATAATAATAACAATATTACGGCCAAAATAGTCTCCTGATAATATACATTTTAAATGAGTGATTTTGTGTAATAATATTTATATATTATGTCATATAATCATGTTCTCTCGATTTGTGAGTGTGTATGATAGAGTAGGATGAGTGTGTTTATATGTGTGATTGTGATGTGTGTTTAATGGGTGTGTAAGAACGTCTACGTGTATGTGTCATAGTTGTGTATATATGAGAGTGTGTGATTCTGCACAGGTATGTATCTGTTCAAGCTTTTATGGTCTGGTCTATTACCGCTCTGATAAACTCGTTTTTGCTCATTGAGAATATGTCTAGTTCCTGAAACGATTCATCGTAGGCTTCCATATCCGCACGTTCAATAATGGACAATAATGGGTTCTCCCCTTACTCCATTTTTTGCTTTGCTGCTTCAGTAATATTCTTTGAAAAGAAACTACGCTTTCCTTTATTGATGCGGTTCTCCAGGTTATCAAAACTTTTGCTTCCCATAATAATTAGACCGATACGCATTCGGCAGTCGAGTACATTCGGGACGCGTCCTGTATCAACCGCAAATGAACCCGGTCTGCAGAATTGAACATTATTCACTATTTAATATGTATAATTAATATATACCTAGGTATTATTAAGATTTAAAAAAAATATATGCTATCACTAAATTGGCTCAGGTATTGACATTATTCGTCTCTTGGTCCCATCAATATGGTATACTAATTAATCCTACTAAATCTTGGCCAAATTTAGATCCTATAAAATCAATATAAAGAAATACTCTAATAAATTATAGAATCAATTGATTATTAAGTGCATTCCTTAAACATAATGATGTGTGAACGAAATTATGTAAATTTTATTGCTGTTTGAATTACATAATATTGAATTGTGAACATATTTAAATTGATTTAATCATAAGGAAATGAAAACTTTTTGTAAATCCATGTATTTAAATTCCTTGTGTCCAAAGTATGAGGAAATTTGATCTTCATAATATAGATAAGGCATCAAAGAAAGAGTAAAGTAGATAGAGAGAGGTAAATAGGTTCAGTGTATGTAATGAAATAAATATTCTATATATGTACATATGCAAACTTTATGTTAAAATAGACAAAAATATCTATTATAACATTATTAAAAATAGGAAATACTGTTGGAAATTCACAAACTTACACGCAAGCGAGCCGAGCAATAAAAACTAAATTTCGCACTTTGGCGTTGATCTAGTCAATGATTTTCGAAATTTATAATCTCTGTGCCATATTGTGAGATTTCAGAAAATTGGAAGGCTCAGGTAGTTATGGACTCGTGAGTTTAATTTAAATTGAAATATTGTTCAAACACAAGTTTAATAACTTAATAATAAAAACGCCTTTTCAAAAACAAGCTTTTATTAAAACGCTCTATCCCGAGACAACCTTGGGTGCAGCAGACATCTCATAGTGGAACTTAGAATGGGCTATCATAATTAAATGATATACAGAATTTCGTGGTTTTGCTGTTGACCATTAAAGAGTACCCTCGTTGGAAGCCAACCCTGGGTGCACCATCGCGTTGAAACATAGAACGGGCTATCATAATTGAATGCGTATACAAAATTTCGTTTCTGTGCTGTCGGCCGTTAAGGAGTCTCCTCGTTGGAAGCCAACCATGGGTGCAGAAGCACTGTCGCGATGAATCCTAGAACGGGCTATCATAATTGAATGCGTATATAAAATTTCGTTTCTGTGCTGTCGACCGTTAAGGAGTCCCCTAGTCGAGAGCCAACCCTGGGTGCAGCAGCCATGTTATGGTGAAATGTAGAACGTTCTATCATAATTGAATACGTATACAAAATTGTGTGTCTGGGCTGTTAACTGTGAATAGTAGCCTTGTCGGAAGCTGATCCTGGGTAGAATCAGGTCATGCTCGCAATAAAAATACGTTGCCATCGGAACTGAATTAATAGTAAAATGTCAACTTCATACGACCAGAGGAAGTAATTTAGATTGCAAAATTTGACCTAAATAAACTAATAAACTAAAAAATATTGTAAGGTAAACAAAAGCTTTTAATAAAATGATATGGTCGAGAAATTTAAATGCCTTAATTTAAATATATGAGATATATCCCAAAAAATATATATACTCACCAACGTGTACACGTCTTTGCTATCACCAGAATCAGAAGCCTTCTTTGAATCAGGTTGGGACAGTGACAAGTCGAGATGGATTATAAAGCTGCCACTCTCAGCACCAATGATGTCCTTATCATACTCCAGGATCACTCCTTTGGTGCCTTTGCAAGGGTAAGCGAATTGTGTTTTATGCGGTTTCTTAGCTGGCTTCGCCAAAACTACAGAAACCATACAAAACACTACAAACAAATGACAAATTGTAATCGAGTGCATTATACTTAGTATTAATAAGTCTTTAGAAACACGAATAAAATGCTTGTGACCTTCCGCGCTGACTTTCGAGACCGTTATGCTAAGGCAAATTACAAAAATTAAATCACAACTAAATGTTTCCGCAAAAGCTGACCCATTATTCATCTAAAGTAGGACATTTTTATTTCTGGCATTTTCCGTGTGCGATCGTTTGGCATTAGGCATTTTCAAATTATGGTTCGCGGTTCAAACTGTACGTATTGGTTATCATATATATGAAACACCTTTATGGAATTATATTTAGCAAGGTCACAAATGTTTAAATACTCCTGCAGCGTTCGTAAGAAACGTTTTCATTCGACCGTTTTTTCTTCGACTTACTTTGCAAATCCGACTACCACGAAAAAGTCTTTTCATTTTTCGGATTAATATATAGCCTATGACACTTACAACTAACGTGGCTTTCTATTGGTATAAGAATTTTCAAAATCGGTTAAGTAGATGCAGATTACTCCCTACAACCTCACAAACTTTACCTCTTTATAATATTAGTATAGATTATTATAGATTATTATTCAAATTTGAATAGTTGTCGTCCTCAATAAATTATATAATTGACTAATTTTATTGTAATATAATTCGTTAAATTTTAAAATATTATCGTGTTGACATTTGAAAAGTCTAAAACTTTGAAATTTTCATCATAAGTTACGACAATGTTTTTAAAAGCGTACCTATTCTAAAAAAAAAAGAAATATTAATGTATCTCAGCAATTATTTATGTAAATTGAATCGATTAGTATTCGGTTATCCATTGGCGCACAATTTAAAATATAAATCAAATCGATTTTGATTTTTATGTGAATCCGAAAACAGTGCCAGAATATTAACTATGTTGTTATGATTGGATACTGAAAATTATGATGTAATGGAAAACCCGCAAATATACGCGCTTTGCGATAAATTGGGTTGAATATTTATAGAAATATATATCGCTTTGCGATAAAATAAAATAGAAATATATTTTGTGTCCGACTTGCAGCTGAAGGCTTGAAATTTGGTACTCGGATGCCTTGTTGGACTGAAATCGCGTTGTAAAATTTTGGTTCGAATATCTAGTATACAAACGACGAAAAAAAACGTTTTTTTTTTAAATAAAATACATATTTTTTTTAAATAACATTTTATTACCACGGAAATATTACAAAATACTAAAATATGCTAGTTTTGCTATTATACTCACTCGACACAATCTCTATCGGGTGGGGGTGAGGGGTGTCTCTTGGTGGGATAGTTTTGGGGTGACACAACCAACAGAAACACAATAATGGTGAAACCTTTAAACAATAAGTTCCCATTGAGCGTCAAGGGTCATGGAGCCGTTCAATTTAAGAAAAAGTTGCAAAAGATTCTTATTAAGAATCAAATTTATTCTATTAAGGACCTCAACAGCATTGAATTTTCTAATCTTGGATAATTATATATTTATATTTTTTTTTCACTATTGACCTTTATATAACTAAATCCAATCATCTATCCATCAAATATAATAATAAATGTGACTATTATTATCGCACCACTTTTATTGTGGTAATTTTAAATTTGTAATATTTCTAATTTGACTATTTAATAACCGACTATTCGTTTACATATATTGACAATCTGTATTCTTTATTTATAGATACGTATTTAGCCAACTCAAATATTATTTTGAAGTATCAATTTTTTTATATACAATACAATGGGGTCGATTCTGCAACCACGCCTGCTTATATACGTACGCCTGTGTATACGCGTATCACTGCTTATACACGGCTTTGCTGTTAACGAAATCGTTTAAATTGGTATTCTCCAACACTCTTGTCAACAGCACGTCTGCGGAACGATGACGTCATACATACGCGTCATAGTACCAACACAATATTAATAAATTCGGAGATTTTACTAATTTTTAGATTACATAATGAAATATATAAAAAAACATTACAAAAAATATAGATATTTATAAGAATATCAACATCAAATAAAACAAAAATCCGTGGGAATTGCCATATTTTGGTTTTTATCGAGTTGCAACACTTGCTCTGTCTCAATCCAAATGACAGCCGTAGGTATGAGCACTTGAAATTATAAATAACCGGTTACCTTGTTTTATCATCATCATCGATATAGCTTTTTGCAATTTAATTAGGTAACATCCCGCAAGGGATGCATAATATGCAGTAGCGGCGCTAGTGGGGGGGGGGGCGGTGGAGGCGGTCCGCCCCGGGTGCCAAGCGCACCAAGGGGTGACAGTGGCTCTGCGCTCGCGTCCGCCAGGCGTCCGTATAAGCCAACGTATCCAAATAGTAGAAAGAGCTACTTCTTATGCAATTAGAAAATGTGGGGACTTGGATATTTCAATGGAAAGAAAAAGGAGGAGGAAATTAGAAGCCAGAGACGCTGGACTAACATTGCAAGAAGAGCTGCAGAGATCAATGTTGGAATGTCTTGATAGATTTCACAAAGAACTTTATCATCGTTACAGAGCAATGGATGTCTCGTAACATTTGGTGTTGTGCAGCCTAAAGCTCTTCTTTCATCAACAGAAGAGGAACTTCGTGATATAGTTCGAAATTTGACGAAAATGTATGCTGAATTTTCTGGGGAGGATATTGTTTTGGAGATTGCTAGGCTGCGTCGGCACTTGGAAGCCGCCAGCATCTCTTCCCAAGTGGCGGTCAAGTGGACAACCTTAAAGTTCCTGAGGTTTATTGTAAAATGGGACTATTCTGAGTATGTTCCGAGTCTAGGGCTCTGTCTAAGAATTTTCTTAACCATTTGCGTTTCGGGCTTCATGTGAAAGGAGCTTTTCAAAACAAGTTTAGTATTTATTATTTTATTTTGGAGGGTGCCCAATAGAGAACCGCCCCGGTTGCTAACCTATGTAGCGCCGCCACTGTGCATATGTAGTGTCGCCAAATTACGCAACATCCCTTGCGGGATGCGCGCGCCACCGTCTCTTCTTTCCTAAAAACTTTCCACGACAAGGAGATCTACGGAGACATAAGACTCCGTACATCTAAATTAGAAGAAATATGTTTGCCAGGAATGTAAATAAGCCTTTTCAGAACAAAGAATTCTGAAGAAACATGTAGACACTGTAGATCTAAAATTTAATAAATATGTTTGTCAAGAATGCGGTCATGCGTTTTCACAACGAGAACATCTACAGGGACATGTCGACGCCGTACATCTAAAGTTAAAGAAATACATTTGCCAGGAATGTAGTCGTGCGTTTTCACAACAAGGAAGTTTAAAGAATCATATATAGATGCCGATACATCTAAAAGTGTAAAAATTCTCTTTTGCGGAATGCGGCCGTTCCTTCCCACTCAAAGGAACTCTAAAGACACAAGACATATTTCATGTAGTCCTATAGAATTCGTCTTGTAGAATTGGGATCGTGTTCATAAGCAAAAGGTCGATCTATAATGGTATTCAGATACAAATGGTGGAAAACCTGACCCTTATTAATGAAGATAGTTCTAGAGAATTTTATTTTTAATTATTATAAGCCATAACATATATTTTTACTAATATGTAAATAAATGCAAATAATAAAAAAGGTTATATGTTTTTGTACGCTCTCTACCGACTTTACAATGAAAATGTTGTATGCTCTCTCTCTAATTTATTATTGTGAATAATTAAAAATGTATGTAGGTACCTAAATAATGTAATGAAGCAATTTAAAGAGCTAGTACCACCACTAATCTATTTCAATAGCGAAATTTATAATTTATATGCGATGAATGTTAAAATGCATTTGTACACCGGTTATCATTGATAAATCACATCAGTGATATTCATTGGAAAATAAGGAACTGCGTTTCTATGAATTGTGATCAAGCATTTTAATCGCCGTAAGCAGTGTTTTATAAAATAAAGATATGCAAATATGATAAATGTAGCGCGAATTTCACGACACTTGCCGTTCATTTGCTATAATGGATGTAATCAATGTAGTAATCTATAGAACAGAATAACTTTATTGAGGTAAAATAGCAAGAAACATTACATAAAGAAAATTACATTGCTTTTAGAAAATAAAAAAAATAATGCACAAATGGCGGACTTAGCGATATCTTACAGTCAACCATTTGTTAAATTAATTTTAAGATATATCAGCAATTCTGCTGCCTGTCTGTAAACCTAATAATAATAATAATATGGCGTTACTTAGAGTAACTGGTTACTTTTCCGTATGCTTATCTCTCGGCCGGCTGTCACTTGTCGGTTTGGCGAGCTTGCTTCTTGTGTGCGGTAACAAAAGTAATCTAAAATGTCTCGAAAAACTTTAATACACAAGGAGACGATTATTGAAGGGATCGCTGGCATCACGCAATTGCCGACGATACAAGCGGTCGTCTGCTCTGAAAAATATAGGTCACAACACTATAGTTAATCGCAGTCTGCTTTATCCTACATTCATTTACGATTTTTGGATCGCAATTTAATTAACAAACCTTGCGAGGTACTCGTCGTATTGTTCGAAGAACTCCATCATTTCGATGCCCGCGTAAAGCTCATGAAACTCCATAATAACCTAAAAAACAATGCAACCCCCGTATTAGGCAAAGAAGTTACAGAAAAGAACAAATTTCCATTATTTAAAGCTTTGCAAAGCTTAAAATGTAGCGAACATACACTTTGAGAGCTATTTTTAAAGCTTTGCAAAGCTTAAAATGTAGCGAACATACACTTGTGTGAAAAACACAGGAATACACTCAAAACTATATTAAACACTGTGAAAATGATTTTACCAGTTTCAAAACACTTTACGGACACGAAAACTCGAAAATAGACGACTGAATTTAATATTTCGGCTCAACGCACCGCGAGAAACACGCAAAAAAGCAGCTGTTAAAATTCGCAGGGGTAGCCACGTGACTGCTCTGCGCGCATGCGCGAGATATGTCAAATGCTGCCTACAGAATAGCATTTTTACACCGCTACGCGTATGTCGTCATCGTTACGCAGCCGTCCGTGTATTCGCAGACGGACGTCTGCCTAAGGAATACCATTTATGTGTCGTCCCTGCTTTTTCGCGTATCATACGCGAAAAAGCAGACCTACGCGAAAAAGCAGTACGTCAAAATGCCTAGAGAATCGACCCCATTGTATGTTTTAAAATAAAATTACCTGTGACCGTTTGAAGTCCGTAGGCCATTCGATATCTTTATAAGAAAGCAGTTCGATTGTTAACAGGCCAACACAGCGGGTCCCAATATTTATAATAAAATCTCGCCAGATTTTATAAACGAAAAGATAAAGTTTTTTTGAAAGCTCTATCAAGATAAACTTAATTGAAAATGCGTTGTATTCTCAGGGTGAATTTTGGTCAGTGTCTTTCTATCCACGGCCCGGTGGCATAGTGGTCAGGTGGCCTGATCTTACAATGTAAGGTTCGGAGTTCGATTTCCGGCTGGGTCAACATTTACCGTTGGGATAGAATGTGCATTATATTGCGCGTGACATTACACCGATGCGTAATAGCTACCGACAAATATGTAACGGCGTATTTACAGGGACTTCATTTTTGTGATATGTATGGAGTAATGCTGACGCCGCGCATTTTATTGTTAAGCATTCTGACCACTTGTGTCTAGTTCTGTATTGCATCCACTGTCTACGGATTAATTTTCAGCTTTTCCAAAACTTTTTGGGGATAATATTTATATTATGTTAAAAATTATTCTACGTAGACCATATCGCCATCCCACTAATGAACTGTATAAGGAAGCTAAAGTTCTTGATTGTAGGCAACTTTTTCTAAAAACTTCCCTCTTAAGGCTATTTTTGGACAATAACTCAAATTTAGGAATAATTCAGAACCGGCGACCAACGAGACAAGTTGTAGAAAATAGCTTAATAATACCCAGAAGGAAAACATCATTTGGTCAAAGACATTACTCTTTCATTGCGCCGAGATTTTACAATCTGATCAATATGGAAATAAAAATGAATTTGACATTTAGGGAATTCAAAAATAAATTAAAGAAATGGTTATCGAATCATGACAGACTAACCATACATCAAATGTTAGAAATAATAGTATAATAAAACTTAGGTGCACAAATTATTAACATATTTTTAAACATATATGTTAAGTATTTTTTAACATTGAACTAACTACCAAAAAATATTTGACTTTGACAATGAATTATACTTTTAGACTAGGTATTTTTATATTAAATCTTATATTACTTTACATAATATTAAATATTAATGACTGTTTCTTTCTTTTCTCACATATAACTTTATTTATATTATTTAATCGAATTTTATATTATATTTATTGCCGATTTAATAATGGAATTGCATTTTATTTATTATATATTTTTATTTTTTTTTATTATTATTATTTTTTATTTTATTCTGAAGACCACATTTTAGGGCAATTTAGTGTCATTAGCTTTTTACTAAAACTTGTACATTTATAGGTAACCAAGCAATCAAGCAAACTTCATTGTAATATTGGAGTCCAGTCCACCCTAGAACGGGCTAGTCCTAGTTGGGTGACAGAAACAAATAAGCAAAAGGTTAAGGTTTTGCCATTCGGTTCCTGTTATTTTTGTAAACTAATCAATGTTTTATAGTAATTAATTCTTTAATAAATAAATAAATAAATAATACTAAATAAAATTACACGTTTCCTAGTATACTAGCGCCAGGTGTCCCAAGATCTGGCCGCTGACTCTACACCAGAATTCTATGGTCAAAATACTGTCTGATCTGAAAGTTCCAGCTTTTCAAAACGCACTTTTTTGTCGCTGGCTCCCCAACGATATTACTACATGGACAGTATTCATTGGATAATTATTATTCATTCATTCATTCATCATTTATTTAGATAATTATTAGGTATTACGGCTTTGATGAGACCTTAATGTCAGTTAAATGGATACATGACAATTATTTGGCAATGGGAAATAACAGTGGTGAGTTGTCATTTACAACGGGAGAGGCCGTCACCCCAGTTAGTATAACGATATTGATTGATTTTTCAGCTTGTCCACCTTCTAGCTATGCTAACATGCCCGTCAGGGGCAACGCCTTACTTCAAGCAAAGTATACATAGCATTAAATGCTATGGCTGTAGCTTCTCTTAGAATAAAATTGAAATTCAAACGATTGACACCACGACTCCTAAGGACATGCATATTGACGCCAATAGTCGCTAATTCGACGACGCAGATATTCAAAGTTTCGAGAAATTAGCCAACTTCCACACGCACATAATCCCAACCAAAGGCACCCGCCGATACGTATCCCAAAGCTCACATCCCTCGTTCCCTCTCCCCGCATCGCCCTGCCGCTTGAGAGTGCGCTTACTGTTATAACGGTAAACTGTGCCGCGAGGCAGTAGGAAGAGAACCCAGCAGACCGTCCTCGCTCCCTATCTACCAGTTATGGCCGGATTTATCTGTCTTCCCGACTGGTTACTGGTCCAAAGTCGCTTGCGCGGTCTCTACCTGATGTAATTCAGCGGTAATTCAGTGCGAAATTATCGCGGACCATGGCACCCTTTGCCCGTCTCTTGGCTCGGGATCGGGTGACCAGTTGGTCGTTTTAAGTGCGGCTGATACCAGGTCAACAACTGTTTAGGAAACTGCTGTTTAGGAAACCGTATGTCGTACCCAGACTCCTCCAATTATTCTACGAAGTACACAGCCGATTGGCTGATGCAGCACGGTGCGCAAACCGCCTATTAATGCGGCCTATAAATAAACGCCTAATAATTTATGATCTATTAATGCATTTATACCAGAATTCATACAGAATATTATTATTGATTAAATCGTGTGTTGATTATTAAATGCAGTACTACGATTTGGCAGTTAGGATTTTACTACGAAAGGCAACGTGTCAAAGTCAAAACCATTAGGAAAATAAGAAATATAGAGAGCTGTCCCCTGTATTTAAACACCATAAAACCACCATCTGTTAAACCACTTACGATCTAGCAATAGCCCCATTTTTCTTCTTAAAGTGCCATCTCCTATCAACGGTCGACGGTCATTATGGCCACTTAAGCCCGTAATATTGCGGCGTGGAACAACTCCGTGGTGATTGAGTTACACCATTCAGTGAGGTTTTGTAGTCAGTAGGTTCTTCTTCGGCCAGGTCCTCCGCAGCCCTTTAATCTTTCCTTGCAGTATTAATTAGAGAAGGTGGTATTTTTTAGCACGCATTATGTGGCCAATGTATTGTAATTTCCTTAAATTCTCTTTATGGTCTACAGTAATTTCAATCTGTTGTACATTCTTTGCAGTACCGTCCCATTTGTGTCTCTATCCGTCCAATATATTTTCAGTATTCTCCTTTAAGCCAAATTTCGAAAGCATCTAGCCTTTTACATAAAGTCTAGGTTAGTGTCGACGTTAACACTCCCCTGCACCTCATGTGCGAGTGTGGCTTGCTGATGCGTAATAATTCTATTGTTTTATATTTAATAACTCGTTTATCACTCACAATGCTACTTACTAAATAAAATTAATCTCCGTGTTCCTTCCAGACTCAATAGATTTAACCCTGTTCTTTATGTTCCTCATGCTGGTACCAACTATAAGCAAAAATGCATTTCTGTGGCGAACAAGTGACAATTTCAAAGATTTTATTAAACGGTTTGACTTTGATCTATTCTGTACGAGTATTAACTCAGATACTAACTAACTGAATTCTTTAGCATTAATTGTTGAATATTTTTTTTATGTATTTTTAATCGATAGCTTTAATTAAAAGGTCACATATTTTTTCTACAACGTTACTTAAAAGTGAAAACCTTTAATTGGCTCTCAGTTATCCTATTCCGTCTTTTTGTAAAATTATAATTAGCTGTTGTTTTTCCTAAAAATAAATAAATAAATAAAAGTAAAAGATACACCCACTTGGGTGGTCATTACCTCCAACCTGAGAAGGTAAAACAATCTGGCGCAAAAAGCGTGTTACGGTTCTTAAAAGGGGTGCGATGGAGGTCTACCTCCCCGTGTGCAAGTTTTATCTCACTCTGGCCCAGACTATTCCTAAAAGTCTAGGATGGGAAAGTAGTGAGTGGGCGTGCCGGTGCACCCTGGAAACTCCGGTCAGCTACAACAGGGAGAGATCCCTGAAGTTGATGACCTGGAGGCCAAAAGACCTCCACCCCAAGCTAAGGTGTTACCCGTACCGTGCCGACGGCTGCGTGGCTGAGGGAGAGCTCAGTCTCTAACGGTGGCTTTCCGAAACCGGGGCGAATCGGGAAGTAGAAATGCCCTTTGACCGATAACAGGCTCTGTCGATTTTTGACGACCCTTTCCTGACTACTCGTGGGAACAAATATGGACTCAAAAGAAAATAAAAATTCCCCTCTAAACTTCGACCAGGACGGTACCGTCCGGGAAGGAAACAGTTCGGAGCCATGGAGCACGACTCAAACCGACTCTTTGCCCGAAAAAATCTCAGCTGTCGCAGGGACAAGCAAAGGTGCAGACAGAATAGGAAACGACTCTGCTATGCCCAAAGAAAAGGACCAAGACACTGAGACACACGAGAAGCACAGGACAAAGTTGTCCGGTGCTGCTCGAAAACGTTTCAGGATGCTGAGGGCAGCAAACGTGAGTGCTAGAGAAGCCTCGGTAGCATGCCTCAGGCCCTGGAAAGATATTAAGAGCCTGACCCATCAGAGCACTCCCATATCTGATGACCAAAGGGCGTCCAAACGCACACGGTCGGAGGAGGAGTCGCCAAGGGAAAACTCAAAAAAGGCTCCTAAGATATACCCAGAAGAAGGCATCAAGCCAAACTTCAGGGAGGTGGTGGGTTCTTCACGTGTGGGAATAAAAAATGAAAGCCCGATGGAAGAAAACCAAATGCATTTGGTGCACCGCTCGCTACTGACCCTGATTAAAAACATCACTGTCAGAGGCTCGGGCCCAAAATTTCTGGGTTTCACTCACAGGCCTGGCTGGGTCCTGATCACATGTGAAAATCAGAAGAGCCAGGATTGGCTTGTGGGAGTAATCCCAAACCTCAAACCATGGCCCGAGGCAAAGCTGTCTATCATGACGGAAAGCGAAATGCCCAAGGCACTAGTTTGCACAACGTTCTTCCCCAGCAGCGAGGCGGCGAACATAAAGGACGCCCTAAGTCTGCTGACAAACCAGAACGAAGGCATATCTCCAGAATACTGGAAAATACTCAACAGCAGGGAGGAAAAGAATGGACACCACGTGACCTTCTCAATTGACGAGCCCTCTTTGGAGACCCTTCGGAAAACCGACTACAGGGCCACCCTTGGTTTTGGAAAGATTTCTTTGAAAATCAGGGGTGAGCCCACGAATCCCCCAGGAAACAGGGCTATCCCGTCCTACTCCAACAAAGGCAGACAAACGCCTGCTCCCATACAGCGAAAGAAAGAGCCGGCAAATCGGCCTTCTCCTGCTGACGAGAGTACAGGAGCGCCTAAAAAGGGGAAAAACCCGGGAATGAGCAAGGCACATCCCAATCCAAACATGGACGGTCTCGTCCTCCATTGGAGAGGGAAAAGCCTGCGACAGAGCCCACAACCCCTATGGATCACTGATGGCGAACATAGGCAACTCTACGAGGATTCTCCAGATCAACCTCCACCACGCCATTGCCGCCAGCGCAGTGACGGAGTGTTGCTTCACCAAAGGAGAAATCGACATCGCCCTCGTACAAGAACCCTGGGTAAATAACTTAACTATCCAGGGCTTAAACGCTGCGGGTAGAATCCTCTCGTACCCGGGAGGGAAAAAACCCAGAGCATGCATAGTGTTCAAGAAAAACATTAACTTCCTGCCTGTTACAGAGCTATGTACTAATGACCTGTCAGCAGCGTATATAAATCTCAAAGGATGGAATGGATCCAGAGTCATCTTATGCTCAGCCTATCTATCTGGAGAGAAACAAAATCCAACCGAAGAGCTGGCAAACCTGGTGGAGTACGCCCGTACCCAAAAGGCTGAGTTACTGGTTGGATGTGATGCAAACGCACACCACACCGCGTGGGGGAGCTCAGACATCAACAATAGAGGTGAGTTACTTAATGATTTTATCACAACCAACTGCCTATGCCTATTAAACAAAGGCTGCATGCCGACCTTTGTGACAAGTGCAAGACAGGAAGTTTTAGACATTACTTTTGCCTCTAAAAATCTAGCCAGACACATAAAAAACTGGCATGTCAGGGATGACACTTCAATGTCTGATCACAGACAAATAACCTTTAAACTACTAAACACCGTAGACTGTCAAACCACAACTTTCAGGAATCCTAAAGCCACCGACTGGGACGCTTACCGTACCACACTAAGGCTTAACCTTGAAACAATACAAAAAAATATAAAAACACGCGAGAGTCTAGAATTGGCCGTGGCGGATACCACAAAAGGCATTATAAACGCCTATGAGGAAAGCTGCCCACTCAAGACAAAGACCTCCAAAAGAAAAGTTCCATGGTGGAACCCGAAGTTGGACAAACTACGGAAGGAAACCCGGAAACTATTTAATAAGGCTAAACAAACTCTCAACTGGGAGGAATACAAAAAAGCCTTAACCGAGTACAACAAAGAAATTAGGAGAGCCAAAAAAGCAACATGGAAAAGCTTCTGCGAGGACATAGTGGAAACGCCTCAAGGAGCCAGAGTACATAGACTGCTCGCAAAGGACAAACCTAACCAAATTGGTCTTCTGAAAAAACCAAACGGAACCTTTACAACAAATGAAAAGGAAACTTTGGAGGAACTAATATCGACCCACTTCCCAGGTGCTGTGACAACTAGCAACGCCGCCACTGCTCCATACAGACCTCGAAACGAGGACTGGAGTAGGGCTGCTAGAATCATAAGGCCCGATCAAGTTAAATGGGCCGTAAAATCCTTTAAACCTTACAAATCATGCGGGGACGACGGAATCATGCCCGTGCTTTTGCAACAGGGTATCGACATTCTAAACCCATATCTGGTTAAAATCTTCAGAGCAAGCTATGCCTGGGGACATATACCAGAAGAATGGACCAAGGTCAAAGTGCTATTCATACCCAAGGCTGGCAGGAAGGACTACGCACTGTCAAAGTCCTTCAGGCCAATTAGCCTAACATCCTTTCTACTGAAAGCGATGGAAAAGATACTGGATAGCTATATCAGGGAAAAAATCCTAACGGTCAACCCTCTCAGCTGTAACCAACACGCCTACCGCAGAGGCAAATCCACGGAAACCGCTCTGCTCTACCTAGTAGACAGAGTGGAAAAGGCGTTGGAAGACAAACAAATCGCAGTATGCGCATTTCTAGACATTGAGGGCGCCTTCGACAAACCCCCAATTAAATCACTGGTGAAGGGGCTAGAGTCAAAACAAGTTGACAACACCACAACCAGATGGGTGAAAGCGATGCTCTCAAACCGCACGGCCAAGGTAGCTCTTCACGGAACAAACCTTGAAGTCACCACTACAAGAGGCTACCCGCAGGGAGGCGTACTCTCGCCCCTACTATGGACTCTTGCAATAGATCAACTCCTGCATAGGATGGCAGAGGCCAGGATAGACACACAGGGCTATGCTGATGACCTAGTAGTCATTGTCCGGGGCTTCTGCCAAAACACGATTTCACACATAATGCAAAAAGCGTTAACAATCGTTAGCAATTGGTGCAGAGAGAACGAATTATCGGTCAACGCCGATAAGACCGTCCTCGTGCCATTTACCAACAAACGTCAACTAGGTGGACTAAAAATGCCAATCTTAAACCACAGGCAGATTCCTTTCTCCAAGGAAGTCAAGTATCTGGGAGTCACGCTCGACCAAAGACTCACCTGGAACAGCCACCTAGATAAAACAATTCAAAAAGCTAAAAGTGCTTTGGGTATAAGCAGAAGACTGGCGGGGAAAAACTGGGGCCTTAACTCCAAGATCTCCCACTGGCTATACACTGCCATTGTGAGGCCGATAATCTCGTACGCCTCGGTGGTATGGTGCAACAAAGCCAACCAGAAAACTGTGATTACCAAACTAAACAATATCCAAAGGACGGCGTGCCTCATGACAACTGGCGCAATGTCCTCCACTCCTGGAGCAGCTCTAGATGCACTGCTGAACTTACCGCCCCTACACATTCATTTGCAACAGGTGGCGAAAGCCAGCATGTACAGGCTATCTGCCCGAGAGAAGGTAAACTGGATCTCACAAGCACTAAGATCAGTTCTTGACTCAGTCAGTGAAAATCCAACCCTCAACATTGTATCAGACACCATGCTCCCACTCCTAAACTTTGGAAAACTTTTTACAGTGGAACTGCCGCCCAGAGACGACTGGCTAAAAAGCCAACTGCAATGGGAGGCCGGTAGCCTTAAATGGTATACTGATGGGTCCAAATCGGGACTTGACGTAGGCTGTGGTATATATGGAGAGCGACCAAACTTCGAAAGAAGTGTAAACTTGGGAAAATACGCCTCCATATTCCAAGCGGAGGTTTACGCCATTATTGAATGTGCGGATATCAACCTCCAAAAGGACTACGCGAACCATATTATCTATATCCACTCGGATAGCAAAGCAGCTCTTATGGCACTAGCCTCGAATACCATTAATTCAAAGCTAGTGCAAAACTGCATATCACTACTGAATTCCCTGGGCGAAAAGAACAGGGTAATACTAAGATGGGTTCCCGGCCATGCAGGAATCGAGGGGAATGAAAAAGCCGACGAACTTGCTAGGACGGGAGCAAAGGGAACGTTATACGGCCCTGAACCTTGCTGTGGCGTACCAAAAAGCCTTGCAAACCTAATGCTCAAACAAATGTGTTTAGAACAATCCGTCAACCACTGGAACAACACCCCATGGTTGAATCATTCCAAAGCGCTTATTAAGCCTTACGACCGTAAGACGGCCCGTGAGGCCCTATCGCTAAATAGGAACAATCTACGCATACTGGTAAGGGCGCTCACGGGCATTGTGGCCTGAACAAACACATGTTCAACCTCAAGCTCAAAGACACAAAAATGTGCAGGTTCTGCCAAGGGGCAGAGGAAACTCCCCAGCACCTCATGTGCGAGTGTGGCCCGCTGATGCGTAAAAGATACAACCACCTGGGTGGTCACTACCTCCAACCTGAGGAGGTAAAACAATCTGGCGCCAAAAGCCTGCTGCGGTTCTTGAATGACACGGGGCTTAGCGCAGAACTATAGTAGGTGGCGAGCACAATAGATCAGCAATGGTCGCAGTGTTACAAGGCTCATAAAGACCTTAGAAAAACCCCACTCAACAAATAATAAAAAAAAAAATAATACGGTTCTTAAATGACACGAGGCATAGCGCAGAACTATAGTAGGTGGCGAGTACTATAGATCAGCAATGGTCGCAGTGTTACAAGGATCATAAAGACATTAGAAAAGCCCCACACAAAAAATAAAAAAATCGAATCCACGTTTTTAATACGTTCAGTAGGACTACAAATATGTAACATCGCACGAGGCGGCATCTAGTAGAGAGTTGAGATTACGGTTGCAGAGGAGTTGGCTCATTTAGATAAAAGCAGCTCTAGCTTGTTCGATTCGACATCTGACTTCCATACTATGGTCTCCTTGATGATTCACAATACAGCAAAGGTATTGTCTGTATTGTATAAATAGTCCCATAAATACTAGAATTAAAAGATTATAATGATATAAAATTTGCTTGAATAATCAGTTAGTCAAACATGTCCTTTACAAACTGGACGACTTTTATGATATTGCTTCCACAATTGCTTGATTAGAAATAACCATATTATGACTATACTTTCGCACTAAGTTTTATATTTTATTGACATTGTTTTTAATTACGCATGTTTCAGAATTTTTCTTTTTTATTGTATTGATTATTATTTATTGTTTGATTATTGATTATTTTGTAAACTTGACTATTTTTAAGTAATCACCTCTGATTACAATTATTTTTTTTCCTTTTAATTATTATTAATCAAAGCGGTTTTATCATCCAGTAAAATATGATTGTAAAATCCCTTACAGCTCATCTAACTATTTCAATTTATGCAAGAAATTCCATATCCTCCCCTTGATTAAGCAGCGTGAAACCGCGGACTTAACCTTTTTGCGAAAAATTACCTCCAATAATATTAACTGTTCTGACTTACTAAATAAAATTAATCTCCGTGTTCCTTCCAAACTCAATAGATTTAACCCTGCTCTTCATGTTCCTCATGCTGGTACCAACTATAGGCCAAATGCATATCTGTGGCGAACAAGTGACAATTTCAATGACATTTGATCTATTCTGTACGAGTGTTAACTCAGCTAGGCAGCGGCTGAACAGTGAATTTTTTAGCATTAATTGTTGAATAATTTTTGATGCATTTTTAATCGATAGCTTTAATTGAAAGATCACATATGTTTCTACAACGTTATTTAATAAACGTGAAAACCTTTAATTGGCTGTCTGTTATGTTACTCCGGCTTTGTTAAATTATAATTAGCTGTTGGTTTTCCTGAAAATAAATAAATAAATAAATAATTAAGTAAAATTTGACATGTTCCTCAGTATTGTGAAATGCTTTTATGGAATGAGTAAATGATGATGATGATGATGATGATTATAATATGAAGCCAATGGTATTATTAAATTCTCCCAAATTGGTCTGTTTCACGTCCAGTTTCGCATCGTGATATAGTGTCGAAACCCTAGGGCGGTGGACCGGGCGACCCAACAACGGGCGACTGCGCAGCCCGCGCCGCCCGCCCCCATATATTATTTCAATAAGACGAAAAGTCAGCGCCGCTGCCAGAAGCGATAAATCCGATTTTATTGTAATGGAGTCGATGGGAATTTGTCCAGTCCAAACAATTTCCCCGAACGCGGGGAAAAAGAAAGGGGAAAAAGAAGTGGGGCGAGGGAGCAGGCGGTCGGGGGGGAAGGCCGTCGTTCCGTTTAATGTTTCCTCTTCTCGCGTTAGCGAATTTCCCGACGTTTTCCCCCGGCAATTCGCTTTTCTTTAATCTGCCGTTTCTGGGAAAATGGGAAAATCGCTAATTAGGAGTCATTTTTTTCTTTTACAAACCGGTGTATGATAATAATGAATCCCTGTAATGAAATATTCTGTGTGTAATGGCCTGCTATGCTAAGTCGCACTCAATTTATCGCTTCGGTCGCTATGATGCCATTGCCTTTGAAGCCTATCCTTGCGAACTCCGAAGTAACCTTAATAAATCTATGTATCTAACGGCTCCGTGCAGTTTGGGCCTGATGACATGTTTGTTTAACTTGAGTCGACTTAACTTACGGTTACACATTCATACGGAAAACTCCTCGAAGTGGGGTCAACCTGGAAAGTACTCTGTGAACCTGGAAAGTACTCTGTCACAGCTGTGTCGTGGACAAGTGGGAGCTAATGGGCCCTGTTGGAGTTGGCCACGATCACCCATTCGTTTAAGTTCGGTAATACTCACGGGTCAACACCCATTCGGCGGCCTCCACGCAGAAGAAAGAGCCAACTAGAGTTGTCACCTACAACGGGCAAGCCCGTCACCTCAGGAAGTTTTAATGATTAGTCGTTCTATCTCCCTGCAGTGAGCGCAGAAGACTTGGACAAAACAGTCCACCGTCAAGCTCCGCCACAAACCCGTAAGAGGCAAACCGCCTTAACCGCGAGATATCCAAGAGTGTTACCCAGCGGGCTTACACTCACGCCCTTACTTACAATTGCGACCAGATTACTCCAGTCTCTCGATTGGTTACGAGTTCGAGGTCGCTTGCGCGGTCCTCTCCCTTACGAAGCGGTAACACGGTGTATACCGGTGTTGTTCCAGTGGTTGACGGATTGTTCTAAACATATTTGTTTGAGCATTAGGTTTGCAAGGCTTTTTGGTACGCCACAACTAGAGTTGTCAACTACAACGGGCGAACCTGTCACCTCAGGAAGTTTTAACGATTAGTCGTTTTATCTCCCTGGAGTGAGAACAGAAGACTTGGACAAAACAGTCCACCGTCAGGCTCGCCACATGCCCGTAAGAGGCCAACGCCTTAACTGCGAGATAGCTAGGAGTGTTACCCAGCGGGCTTACATTCACGCTCTTACTTCTAATTGCGACCAGATTACTAAAGTCTCTCGATTGGTTACGAGTTCTAGGTCGCTTGCGCGGTCTTCTCCCTTACGAAGCGGTGAAACGGTGTATACCGAATCTATTGCGGACCACGGCATCCTTTGCCCGGATGTTCACCCAGGATCGGGTAGCCGATGGTCATTTCAAGAGCAGTCGCCGTAAGGTCCGCAACCACCCCCGCTCTATAGGAAAGAGTACTGCTTCCAGACTCCCCCGACTGTTAGTCAGAGTGCGCAGTCGATTGGCTTATGCCGCACGATGCGCAGACCGTCCAGAAGCGCCAGAAGGTTGATTCCTAGGGGAAACTAAACCTAAGGCCAGAGTCCTACCCAGGCTCGCACTTCATGCGTGGAGGCAGTCGGATGGGTGTTGACCCGTGAGTGTGACCAACCCTGAACAGAATGGGTCTTCGTGGCCAAATTAGCAAGAGCCCCTTAGCTCCCAGAAGAAAGAGCCAGGGTAGAACACTGGCCTGCGGTCCGGTCTCTCCTAGGAGTCAACCTTCGGGCGCTCCTGGACGGTTTGCGCACCATGCGGCGTCAGCAAATCGATTGTACATTCCCACTAACAGCCGGGGGGGGGGAGTCTGGTTACTTTAATTTTACCTATAGAGCAGGGGTTTAACCTTATGGTAACTGCTCTTGAAACGACCATTCGGCCACCTGATCCCGGGTGAATAAGCCGGGCAAAGGATGGCGTAGTTCGCGATAGATTCGGCTGACCCCGAATCACCGCTTCATAAGGAAGAGGAACGCGCAAGCGTACTCGATCCTGCAACAGCCGGGAGGCAGGAGGTATCCTTAAAGGTAATTCCAGACGGAGATATCTTTCCAAACTGGTAGTCAAGGGGCGAGGCTGCTCGCTGTTTACCGTTCCCGATGTTAGCCTCTGTCGGGCTTGTAGGCGGAGCTAGATTGAGAGATTGTTTCGTCACTAAGTCTGCTACGTTCATCCCAATGCCGAAAGAACGATCATATATCGTTATACCGGCCTGGGGTGACGGGTTCGCCCGCTGTAGTCGATACCACCCTACTATCGTGGACAAGTGGGACCGGTTGCTCCAATGTGTTAGAACTCCTAGAACGATACTGTGCGGTTTGTGCACCGTGCTACGTCAGACAATCGTCTACATGATCCGGCGAATAACCAGGGAAATGAAACGTACGTTTCTAAGAAGCGGGGTGAGTTGTTGACCTAGCGTCATATCGCACCTACTATCAAATACAGTAATAACTTTTCAGTTATGTTGTTTCTTTATTAAAAATTATGGGCAATTCTCATTTTACACTACCAAAAAGAGTTATAACTGTTACTTCACTAATTCGTCGATGGCAATAGCGAAGTAATAGTTATGATATTTTGGGAGTAAAAAATCAGAAATGGCGATAATTTTTATAAAGTAATACCGTAATTGTAATTTTTTAAATGATTAATCTATTTGATAGGAGGTGCGAATATATTTTGAGAAACGACCCCATGTGAGCTTGAAGTGCAAGAGCGCCTCGTTCCGCAATAAATTTGAATTTAAATTACCGCTAAAACCAAGTAGAAGCCGCGCAGGCGACTTTGTCTGTCTCCGTCCGTCCAAGTCTGATAGTAGGGGCGAGAGGAAAGGCGCTACGTGGAACTTCCCAGGGCCTCGCTGTAAGGCGTCGAAGTCCCTCAGACCGTTGGCGTAGTTTGACTGTGGGTTGTGTAGGTGAGTTGTATAGGTGACTGTGCTAGGTGGTGAACGGTTTCGTGCAGCTTGGGTCACAAGATCCATTTTGTTCTCGGATCGGCTCAACTTACGATTCAGCTCCTATTCAGAAGCCTCCTCGAGTGGAAGGCTACTCCGGGTAAGACTCCTGTGTCTCACGCCTCATAGCTGGTGGACCGGTTTCTCCCGGCGGGATTGCATCCCGATGCCACTGGATGGTTTGCGCACCAGTCGGCGAAGCCAATAGGTTTTGAATTCTGACTAATTGCTGAAGGGGTCTGGAGAATATGGAAATACACTGTTACCTAAGGAGCGGGGGTGGATGTTTCACCTGATGTCATGCCACTCTTGAAATGACCTTGGATATCCTGTGTGGCACTACGGGCAAAGAACGCCCAGGTCCGCGATAAATTCAAACTGAATTACCGCTGTAATACAACAGGTAGAAGTTGCGTAAGCGACTTCGGACCCGTAACCAGTCGGGAGGACGGAGGTATCCTGAAGGTTAATTCCAGATGGAGATATCTTGCCAAATTGGTAGTTAGGGGGTGAGGCTGCCCGGTGGTTACCTTTCCCGGTGCCTCGCCGTAAGGTGTTGGACTCTAACGGGTTGCTGGTAAACTAGACAGAAGATTGTCTTGTCCCCAAGTCTTCTACGCTAATTACATGGCTGAAAGAACGATCTATATCGTTATACCAGCCTGGGATGACGGGTTCGCCCGTTGAAATCGTCACCGCCATCCTGTGGGTTGTGTAGTCCACAAATTCTGAGTTTCACTCCAATTGCACGATGTCGTTCACCCCTTGGGGTAGCCGATTCGCCCATACTAAGTGACACACCTCTATGTTTTCACTAAACATGTTCTTCGTATTTGGCTTCTACTGAAACTGCCCAAAGAAAATATGTTTAATGGACAGCTACTATGTACGACGGGGCGACGGCTAAGGCTCTGGTCATACGATGCGGTTTAGCGCCGCACCGCAAAGCTGTCGCCTATGCGAGTGGCGCGGCGCCGGAACGCACCATGTGGCACACCATGGATATTTATTTATTTATTTATTTAAAGAAAACCAACAGCCATGTAAAATATTAACAAACAGAATACTAACTGATAGCCAATAACAGGATCTCACATGTAGAAATAATTTAGAAAACATGGGATGCCAGCAGAAAAGCACGTCAGGGTCAAACACTATTTATTTATTTATTATTTATTTATTTAAGAATTAATTACTATAAAACATTGATTAGCTTACAAAAATAACAGGAACCGAATGGCAAAACCTTAACCTTTTGCTTATTTGTTTCTGTCACCCAACTGGGACTAGCCCGTTCTAGGGTGGACAGGACTCCAATATTACAATCAAGTTTGCTTGATTGCTTGGTTGCCTACAAATGTACAAGTTTTAGTAAAAAGCTAATGACACTAAATTGCCCTAAAATGTGGTCTTCAGAATAAAATAAAAAATAATAATAATAAAAAAATATTAAAAATATATAATAAATAAAATGCAATTCCATTATTAAATCGGCAATAAATATAATATAAAATTCGATTAAATAATATAAATAAAGTTATATGTGAGAAAAGAAAGAAACAGTCATTAATATTTAATATTATGTTTTAAGTAATCTAAGATTTAATATAAAAACACCTAGTCTAAAAGTATAATTCATTGTCAAAGTCAAATATTTTTTGGTAGTTAGTTCAATGTTAAAAAATACTTAACATATAAGTTTAAAAATATGGTAATAATTTGTGCACCTAAGTTTTATTATACTATTATTTCTAACATTTATACTTATACACGTAATACACTATTTATACACGTAATACACTATAGATTAGTGTATTACGTGATTTACATTACGTACATGGAAAAGAGGCAAAAACCACAAAACAGGATCAAGAAATTGAATACAAGCAATAATAACATTAAACAAGAGAAAACGAGGCTTAAAAGAAGTTGTTACTGAGGATACGTCTCGCTGTTACAACGTTAGTGCTAAATAGATCAATATCACAGTCGTCGCAAATTACTTTATTGATGTTATTACTCGCACGCCACATAAAGGTGTTTTGCATGTAATTAGATGATGCCACAGGTAGCCGAATTAGTTTGTTGTGTCTTAGGGACTTAACGGGGACATTGAAATAGAGATTTGACAGTTCGGGACAATCCAACGAACCTTGTGCAATTTTTTGCAAGAAAGTAATGTCAGCAATTTCTCTCCGTTTTATCAATGGTAACCGAAGGTGTTTTTTACATAATTTAACATTGTCCTCCGAACTGTATTTAGCAGAAGAACTTGCTTCAGAATATCAGATTTCAAGGCAAAAACCACAAGAAGCTGATATACCAACTACAAGAGACACGGTTCCTGTACGCAAATATGGTCAAATAGGATATTGCAATAACAATAAGACTACAAATATTTACAATACACCCAAAAAAAGTGTATGCGGAAAGTGTACACAGCAAAATCTACATATTAATATGTAGAAATTGTGACCAACAAACTGTAAAAAATTAAGAGTTTTGTTATGTGACAAATGTCTATAAATCCATGTATCTTTTACAATTAATATTTGTCAACTTTTTTTTCATTTTTTAACCCCTTGAGTAGTCTAATTTTGTAAAACAATTATATAATTATGAGAAAGTCGAAAAAGTGAAAAAAACTCGGCATTTCTAACTTGTACTTGTCTTACGGAAAAATACGGTACCCTATTTAGAAATTGAAAATGCTATCCTGACTTTATTA
The DNA here is from genome assembly GCA_944548615.1 of Micropterix aruncella. Taxonomy (NCBI): domain Eukaryota; kingdom Metazoa; phylum Arthropoda; class Insecta; order Lepidoptera; family Micropterigidae; genus Micropterix; species Micropterix aruncella. The sequence continues at coordinate 19,239,295 of OX155972.1, forward strand.
GATTCTCTATCAAAAGTAACATTTCTTATATACATACAAAAATATTTAGATATTAGCTCTTAAAAACCAATAAAAATTTTGATGATTTCTCGACAAAAATAACGTTTTTAATTTGCAAATACGCCGAAATATGTATTTTGACAGCGAATTATGCAGACATTTCGCATTTGTAGAGTTATTTAACGCAAAAAACTCAATAATTAATAATGACGCCATAGCGCCGCACCCAATTTTTCATTGGGTGCGGCGCCGATTTATTGAGGTTATTACTCGCACGCCACATAAAGGTGTTTTGCATGTAATTAGATGATGCCACAGGTAGCCGAATTGGTTAGATGTGTCTTAGGGACAACGGGGACATTGAAATAGAGATATGACAGAAGTTCTGGGCAATCCAACGAACCTTGTGCAATTTTTTGCAAGAAAGTAATGTTAGCAATTGCTCTCCGTTTTATCAATAGTAACCGAAGGTGTTTTTAACACGCTTTTATTAGGTCGACCTGTATGTAACTATGTAATGGAATCTAAGGTAACTAATTTAACCATCTTCCAAGGATCGTAACGTCATGAAAATTGGCAGCTGTATGTAGTTCTGATGACAATACAATAATATGGTACTGTCGAACTGATCTGGTGATGGAGTCGGAAGTTATGAACTGGAACTTCATGATGGAACATCGTATCATAGCTGTGTTTGGACTTGTTAGAAAAGTCTTGGAATGAACTTTGACCGCGATTAGGTTTCAAGGTCTGATGATGTGGATTTTACGTGAATTTATAAAAGCGCGTTTTTAGTGTTTTTTTTTTTAACTATTAATTTATTTTAACACGCTTTTATTAGGTCGACCTGTGTAACTAACTATGTAATGGAATCTAAGGTAACTAATTTAACCATCTTCCAAGGATCGTAGCGTCATGAAAATTGGCAGCTGTTTGTACTTCTGATGACAATACAATAATATGGTACTGTCGAACTGATCTGATGATGGAGTCGGAAGATATGAACTGGAACTTCATGATGGAACATCGTATCATAGCTGTGTTTGAACTTGTTAGAGAAGTCTTGGAATGAACTTTGACTGCGATTAGGTTTCAAGGTCTGATGATGTGGTTTTTACGTGAATTTATAAAAGCGTGTTTTTAGTGTTTTTTTGAAACTATTAGTTTATTTTAACACGCTTTTATTAGGTCGACCTGTGTAACTAACTATGTAATGGAATCTAAGGTAACTAATTTAACCATTTTCCAAGGATCGTAGCGTCATGAAAATTGGCAGCTGTTTGTACTTCTGATGACAATACAATAATATGGTCTGTCGAACTGATCTGGTGATGGAGTCGGAAGATATGAACTGGAACTTCGTGATGGAACATCGTATCATAGCTGTGTTTGGACTTGTTAGAAAAGTCTTGGAATGAACTTTGACCGCGATTAGGTTTCAAGGTCCGATGATGTGGTTTTTACGTGAATTTATAAAAGCGTGTTTTTAGTGTTTTTTTTTAAACTATTAATTTATTTTAACACGCTTTTATTAGGTCGACCTGTGTAAATAACTATGTAATGGAATCTAAGGTAACTAATTTAACCATCTTCCAAGGATCGTAGCGTCATGAAAATTGAGAGCTGTATGTAGTTCTGATGACAATACAATAATATGGTACTGTCGAACTGATCTGATGATGGAGTCGGAAGATATGAACTGGAACTTCATGATGGAACATCGTATCATAGCTGTGTTTGGACTTGTTAGAGAAGTCTTGGAATGAACTTTGACCGCGATTAGGTTTCAAGGTCTGATGATGTGGTTTTTACGTGAATTTATAAAAGCGTGTTTTTAGTGTTTTTTTTTAAACTATTAATTTATTTTAACACGCTTTTATTAGGTCGACCTGTGTAACTAACTATGTACTGGAATCTAAGGTAACTAATTTAACCATCTTCCAAGGATCGTAGCGTCATGAAAATTGAGAGCTGTATGTAGTTCTGATGACAATACAATAATATGGTACCTACTGTCGAACTGATCTGATGATGGAGTCTGAAGATATGGACTGGAAATTCATGATGGAACATCGTATCATAGCTGTGTTTGGACTTGTTAGAAAAGTCTTGGAATGAACTTTGACCACGATTAGGTTTCAAGGTCTGATGATGAAGTCGGAAGGTAGCCACTGGCATTCCATGATGGAATATCGTATCATAGCATTTGTATGTAAATATCGTATCATAGCCTAAAATTGTGTTTTTAGTGTTTTCTTTTTAAGCTATTAATTTTTTACATAATTTAACATGTAGTATAACATGTATTTGCATGTAGGACGCCGCAGCGGCATTGCAACAAAGCAATAAAAGCCAATAAAATATATATAATCAAACGGTTAATGAAAATGTCCTCAAGTAGTACTTCAACAAAACGATAAAATACCAATAATAACTCGGTTTATGAAGATGGTTTATATAGCACTACACAAAAGCGAGTAAACATAATATAATAATTATAATCACCCAGTTTATAGAAATAGTCCATAAATCACTGCAACAATAGCTATATAAGACAATAAAATACCTAGAATTACGCGGTTTATAAAAATAGTCCATATAGCACAGCAACAAAAACAAGAAAAGCCAATAATCAAATGGTTTATGAAAATGGTCTATATAGTATTACTAGCTGACCCGTCCCCACTTCGTTGGGCGGTAAAACTTTTTACCTGTGATAAAATTATGAGCGTGGTTCGGTTAGTACTGAGTGCTATGATTTATTTCCTGACTGCCAAAAGAAAGGTTATATATTTACTGCATATATATGTATGTATTTGTATGGCAATTTGACTATAATACCGTTATTTGTGAGTGTCTTCTTGTCAGTGTCATATTTGTGGGCGTATTATCTGTTTAACTATTTATGCAGTAAAAGGGAAATTATATGCAGTAAAAGGGAAAAGTCTTTTGTTTTAAACGTTTGAGACGATAAATTTACTTATTTTGATAAGAATTCATAATTGTTGATAATATGACCAATAAACATGACCTAACGATTTGAATTATTTTTTTAATATGATATACTACTTTTTCCGACTTAAATATAAAAGGTAGACATTTTCTGTCGCTGACTTTTTTGTAGGCATTATCAAGCTCAACAACTTTTATCTAGAACTTAATCATATATCTCTCATCGTTGGTTAGAAACGTTTTCGTTCGACCACTTATTCTGCGACTTACTTTGCAAATCCGACTATCACGAAAAATATTTACATTTTTCGGATTAATATATAGCCTATGACAGACACAAATACGTGGCTTTCTATTAGTAAAAGAATTTTCAAAATCGGTTCAGTAGATCCAGAGATTACTTCCTACAACTTCACAAACTTTACCTCTTTATAATATTAGTATAGATTACAAAACTACGTAGTTCATGACCTACCGAAAGGATTTCGAGAGAAAAATTAAAATGATATAACTCTGGCAGGCTGTGAGCTATAATTCAGCGGCAGCCGATCCCTCCGATGCCCGCCGAAAATATATTGCCAGTAATTTCTTTGTCTAAGTGATATATTGTGTTTGGAGGACAAGTCTATTTATTACTTGAGGGAAGATTGAATGTGCACGGCGCTTTGCCTCGCAGCTAGCGCTACGCCCCATTATCGATAATCCGATCCGGCCAATGCCACGTCAAAATAAGATATTGAATGTTTGTTCATAATAATATAGCTTTCGTTTTTTGGATAGGTGGGCCAAAAGTAAGGTATGTAGCAAATACGTTCAAGTAGTTTTTTTTTTAATATTTATATATAAGAAAAGGAACAATGATGTACTATTTTGCGGAAAAAAACAGTTGATAATTTTACAAGAAAATTTTGAATTTTGAATAGGTGTATTATTTAAATATTTTCACATACGACAATTTGTGAAATTATCCAATAATTTTGATTGATTATTAGTACTACTACAGGTCACGCGATAAGAGCTGGCACGTTCACAGTACTCACACTAATGCAATGTCACTATACAGTGACTAAGCTTGACCGCGAGCGAGAGAGACGGAAAGACTTTTTATGATGCGCATCAAGTGAAAGTCACGTCGCGCGTCACGACATTGCATTAGTGTGAGTACTGTGAACGTGCCAGCTCTCGCTGCGGCACCTATAGCCATATGAAAGTCTAGGAAATTATGTAAGAATTTTGATTTTAAAAAATGGAAGATTTTATTTCCTTTATAGTTATATTATAACAGAAAATCTGCGATTTTATATATAGGTAGATAGGTACGTAGGTAGGTATATGTGTAGGTTAATATGTGTGTAGATGCGTAGGTATTTAGGTGTCTAGGTAGGCACGTATTTGTTAACGTAGATGTTTTTTGTAGATGCGTGTTTGTTAAGTACCTACTTTAACTTACTAAAATTTAGATATTTCGAACACATGTATCAAGTGATGAATACTGTCACACAAAGTCAGCATTAACTCATATATTATGTTACAGTAAAGTTTTGGGAACTGTCTTTATCTACAGACCAAAAATACCTAATCGTAGATAATAATTATAAAGATCTGTAGTTCTGCTTTGATGGGCTCACATCAATTGTGGTGGTTCGGCGAAGCGTAGTTACTTATTTCGAAAACGGGTTCAAGATGTCCTACTGTTCTTATTCTACTATGCTTCGGATAACGTCGCCTATAAGTATGATAGCAGAGCGCGCTAGGGGCCGCGAGAAATAGTCCAAAAGGAAGCGACAAAAAAGTGCAAGAGTTTTGTAAAAGCTCATACTTTTAGATCAGACAGTATTTTGGCTGTAGAATACTGGGGTAGAGTCGGCAGGCCAAACTCCAAGACACCTGGCGCTGGCGTACTAGGAAAGGTGTTCTTTTTATTAGTACCCCCAAAGTGTTTCGGAAAAGCTGAAAAATCATCAGTACGCAGTGGATGCAATACAGAACTCGAAACAAATAGTCAGACTGTTTAACAATAGAATGCGTGGCGTCAGCTTTACTCCATACCTATATGTCACAAAAAATATGTGTATTGTATTGCACGGCACATTAGACCGATGCGTATTTGCAGGGACTTTATTTTTGTGACATGTATGGAGTAATGCTGACGGCACGCGTGGGCCTCAAGCTGAGTCGTATCTACAAATGTGCAATTTACAGGAGAAATGCTTTTTGACCCTGTTGAAATTATGATTACAGAAAAATGGTATGTTACTTGTTTTTCAAAAATAGACATCTAATTTATCAAACTATAATGCTACGCGTTTTCATTATGTTCTACATTAGTCAAAATAGGATGATTTGCCCCAAAAAGACGATTTTTCCAAATTTTACATTCCGCGTAATGATTCGGTACCTTCTACTCATACAATAAAAACATAAGTTGACAACTTTGAAGAAACAGGCTCAACGCTGAAGAGACGAACTGGGAAAGAACTGGATTCGGGAAGAAGGGCCAACAATTCCTACAGCCACACTTCAAAATGTGATGAATAACCTTAGCTTACGATTGCAGGAATGTATGGAACCAAATGAAGGACATCTTCGGGATGTTATCTATACTAATATTATAATCTATACTAATATAGGTAAAGTCTATACATAAAGAGGTAAAGTTTGTGAGGTTGTAGGAAGTAATCTCTGGATCTACTGAACCGATTTTGAAATTTTATTTACCAATAGAAAGCCACGTTATTTGTGACTGTCATTGGCTGTATATTAATCCGAAAACTGAAAAGACTTTTTCGTGGTAATCGGATTTGCAAAGTAAGCCGGAGAAAAATCGGTCGACTGAAAACGTTTATAACTAACGCTGCCACCCGCTCTATCCGTAACATCCATTTGGGGACATGTATGGCGGCCGCCTAAAATCCGAAACATCCGCTACGGGATATCGCGCTCGCCGCTGCGAAAAATGCAATTTACAATTCGAAACGTCGTACTTAATGCTTTCTGACGGCGGAACGACATGGCCAAATAATCTTTAATTCGGCGGCCAACGGCGATAAAATCGATCGGCGATTTAAAAAGTCAGCATAGACGTCAAAACGGCGGTCTCGATCGGCCAGCGCCGCGGCTGCGTAGTTCCGCGAAATGTTGGTTTTGTGCAGTGTTTTGTGGATAACAGTGCAGTGTTTACTGGATAAGAGTGAGTAATTTGCATTTTTAATTAGTTTAGGCATAAGGATTAGTCAATTGAGATAGTCCATTTGCTGTTTTTCACGAATTTTTAAAGAAAACACTTCTGCGACAACAAACGGCTCGCGAAAAAATGGTTGTTATTATTTTGTAATGTTTATGAAATATCCCGATATATTGCGAAATATGACGTAATGTCGCTTTAATTTACTAACAAAATAAGTATTGTTTCATTTACATCCTAAGTTATAGCATAATTAGGCGTATTTTGAAAGTTATATCTTGTTGTGTAAAATGAATCGCGCAAAGAAACTTGTTTCGATAATTACTATGAGAGAATAAAGTACGATTTTCCATAGTTTTTCGATGAAATGTGACTCTTTGGAGTATAGTAATTAGTTATTAGACATATAATAAGTCTATGATAAGACAATATAATTGAAAAAATCTAACGAATTTTATATTATAAGCATTCAAAGTTTATTATTAAGTTCGGACGCGGAAACTCTCAAAACTTTAGATTTTTCTATAATATCAGACAAAGCTCAAAGTTCTGGTGTGATTTCTAAGAAGTGTGATGTAGTAATAAAGTTATTTTGAAAGAATTTCATATAAAAAAATACCGTAAGTAGTCACAAATTAAAAATTAAAAATTTTTTTTTTTACGAGAATACATAAAATTTTTCTTGGCTGAATAAATAAATATTTTTGTATGCAAATAAGTAAAAAAAAAATATCGTTTTGGTAAAGCATTTAATAAAGAACATAACTGTATTTACAATTTTTGCATATTTTACGTATTTTGTGACAAAAAAATCGAAATGATTTTATAGGCGAGTTTTTTCAGTTTGCCAATTTTGTAATATTTATTCATTATTATCTTAATTGTTTTACGAGATAAGGTTATAATGTTTTATATGTCAAATTTCAATGCGATCATTTTGCTCTTTATCTTTTTTTAATCCGTTTAGTGGTTTATAAGTTATGATCGTTTTTCTCAAGGCCGTTGACTCGCGTCGATTTTTTGCCCGAATATGTCGCGCGCAAAAGTGATAGGTGAGTTTTTACCTCGCAACAGGAGGGGCGATGAGAGATATATGATAACGTTATAGGGAGCTGTAAGTTGTAGAGCTTGGTAATGCCTACAAAAAAGTCAACGACAGCATATATCTAAATTTTATATTTAAGTCACAAAATGTAATTTTGTTATATTAAAAAAATATTTTAAATCAGGTCATGTTTATTGGTCGTATTATCAACAATTATGAATTCATATCAAAATAAGTAAATTTATCGTCTGAAGTGTTTAAAACAAAAGATTTTTCCCTTTTAGTGGATATAATTTCCCTTTTACTGCATAAATGGTTTAAGAGATAAGACACTCACAAATAAGACACTCACAAGTAGACACTCACAAATAACGGTAATAATATAGTCAAATTGGCATGCAAATATACACATATATGTGCAGTAAAAATATAACCCTTCTTTTGGCAGTCAGGAAATAAATCATAGCACTCAGTACTAACCGAACCACACTCATAATTTCATCACAAGTAAAAGTTTTACCGCCCAACGAAGTGGGCACGGGTCAGCTAGTTTTTAAATAATTGTAATAATGTAAATTTCCATTGGTACATTTACAGTTAATAAATCTCTATTTTCAAAATTACTGTCGGTTTTTTCATAATCGCCCAATTCACTGCCGTACCCTGTATAAATCTTGCAAAAATAAAATATTTCAAAACAAGGTCGCTAGTGAAGGGTTAAACATTTCCACGAATTCATTGCCGCATAAAAAGACTGCGATAATTAACGAATACAGCCTTCCCACAGAAAGAAGTGTCTATATTTGGCGCAGAAATTCATTAACGTCACATGGAAGGATTCACACACTCCCGGCGATGTCCCTTGGGCGTCTATTAGCGGTGACATACAATACTCGCCATACAAAAGGACGAGTGTGTGTATCTACAAAGTGGAGGGGGTGGCAGTTTGTTTCCTTGTCGTCTTCGTTAATGGGCTGAGCCTACACCGCTACTGTGACAAGCCATGCCGCACGGAGCGACAACGCTGCTTACGCATCAGGGTTTATATTTATTAGAACCTTAGGGTTTATATTTATATTAATGTTTATATTTATATTTTTATATACATCAGGGTTTATATTTATTAGAACCTTAAAACAGGTCCCGGCCTAGTTAGGTGACGTAGCCATTTGACTATGTGATGTATTCATTTTCGGTTAATGATTCAATTTTTTACCTATTTTTAACACGCTTTTATTAGGTCGACCCGAATGTAACTAACTATGTACCTAATGGAATCTAAGGTAACTAATTTAACAATCTTCCAAGGATCGTAGCGTTATGAAAATTGGCAGCTGTATGTAGTTCTGATGACAATACAATAATATGGTACTGTCGAACTGATCTGGTGATGGAGTCGGAAGATATGAACTGGAACTTCATGATGGAACATCGTATCATAGCTGCGTTTGGACTTGTTAGAAAAGTCTTGGAATGAACTTTGACCACGATTAGGTTTCAAGGTCTGATGATGAAGCCGGAAGATAGGCATTTTTTGGTTTTTACGTGCATTTATAAAAGCGTGTTTTTAGTGGTTTCTTTTAATTATTATATTATTGTGCATAGTTCCTAAGGTAATATTATTTGCTGACATATTTATATGACTAAATAAATAGATAAACAAATACATAATATGTATATACACTGTCGGCCAAAAGATTTAGACCATCTACATCAACGAAGGAAAATTAAATAAAACTCAAAATACGAAGCAAGAGGTTTAATTATTAATTATAATTCTTATTTTCTTAATACTTATTTACACTTACATACAACAAGAAGAAAACAAGAAATATCAATAATTTACATTAAAATGCGTTCATATTTTAAACAGATTTTTCGTCTAAAAACCCTCCCTTGCATTTTATTTTATCGTCTCGGCATACGAGAAATCAATATGTCAATTTTATCTTGTGAAATATTGTTCCAGCTTTCTTGTAAAGTCTTCCACATGTCTTCTTGCGAGGAGGGAGAACAACTGCGCACATTTATATCAAACTCTTCCCACAAAAGCTCAATTGGGTTGAGATCCACGCTCTGAGGGGGCCACACCATGTTTTTTAACACCTGTGAGGGACCACCCCTCACAAGACTCCAAATTGTTCGGTGTGAGGTGGTGGTGTCAACTTGAAAGGCGTATTGAAAGGCGGTTTTGAATGAAGTAGAAGGAATTTATTTATCAAAGGTTTGAATATTGCCAGTATAACGCTTTCCGAATAGTTTACGTTGACGCGAGTGTATAGATGCACGACTGCGGTTACGAGGATTAACAGATGGGGATTGTGCGTGTCCACCTAGTATCTTGTACTGGGCACGGCTCGAGTCTGTGGGATTACAGACTGATGCTTCGAGACTTATGGAGAATAAGGAAAGGAAACCAAGGAGCCGGATTCGTTGACCTAACTCGTGAGAGAGAGTGCGGAATGCCGTCGCAACCTTGGGGTAAGGTGATCACTCGGGAATGATAATTTGGTTGCTTTTTCGCCGGTTTATATAGGCCGTGAAATGATGCAATCAAAAAATATTCCGAGTAAAAGTATTATTTCATCGTGCTGATTCATAGCTGCACGAGTCAAAATAATAGCTGAATTGTATCTATGGCTTTCCCTGTAAATCTATGCATTTGCTGATCGCATGTAATGGACTTAAGGCCCGTTACACACCCCTTAAGTTTCTTTACGTTCTAAATAACTCCTGCATAATTGTGAACTATGTTTGGGATCATTATCTTGTTGAAAAACGAAACCACTTCCAATTAAACCCCTCCTATGGCGGGGTAAAATTTCTGCCCGGGATAGTTTTGCGCATAACTTTTAAACTACTATACGGATCGTAAAAAGAATAACTGCAAAATGATCACATTGAAATTTGAAATATTATAACGTTACAACATTATCTCGTAAAACAATTAAGATAATAATGAATAAATATTACAGTTAGCACAGCGCGGAAAGCTTCTAACCAAAAATGGTTAGCTCACATAGAGAGGGGTACTCTTAAACCAGACAGAACGGCATTTTGCTGTACTATTCGTTTATATTACTCCTTTTTCATTATTCCTTCGACTCCTACCAAATCTCCGGTTCCATGGACCGAGAAACATCCCCAGACCATAATGGAGCATTTCATTAGTTAGGTTACACATAAATTAAGCCTTGAGAAGTCTTTTATTCTGATCGCTTTTCATTACCTCAGGGAGGTATATCTATATTTGATCATTATTTCAAGCGTGGAGTGAAGTCAGAGACTTAGGGAGGAAACAGTGCCCATCTAACTACGACAACATGCCCGTGAGAGTCCAACATCTTACCGCAAGTTTACCGAGATTAGAAAAGGGGGCCGACCTCACCCCCCCCCCCCCCCCTTACTACCAGATTTGCTCGGATTACTCCGTCCTCCATTTTGGTCGCAGGTTGGAATTAGCTTGCCTTTTGCACGTCTTTTACACGAGATCGATTCCAGGCTATTCGCCGGAGTTCTCAGTTAAATGGCTGACGCCACACAATGCGCAAACTGCCCGACAGTGCCCGAAGGACGTCATCCAGGAGAACTAATCCACCTGCCATGGCAGGGAAAACAGAGTCAAAACAATGATTTGAGCAGTCAAAACAATGTATTGATAGGTCATTCGTCGTACAGCCCTGATTTAGCACCCAATGACTTATTTTTATATCCGCATATTAACCCCTAGAGCCCCGATTGGCCGATATCGGCCAAGATACGATTCAGCGTGACGGCCCCGTTTTAATTTTATTTTAATTTAATTTGTGTGATTTTATTATGTTTTATTATGTTAATATTTTTTATTTTAATTATGGATACAGTGGTTTGGCAGTAATTAATGTTTTGGTGAAACAGTGTCATAATTAAATTTTTTTACTAATTTTTACAAAAAATTTTTGGGACATCAACTTGTCAATCGGCTGAGGGGCCGAGGCCTGAAGGGTTCAAAATAATTTGTGAGGACAATGTTTTTCGACGCCTGAATAATCTGCTGAGGCTTCAAAAAGCATGATTTGGTGTTACCCCATTGGGAATGGAAAAAGTGCTTCGAAAATTGGTTCAAACGCAAGCAAAAGTGTGAGGTATACACCGTGAGTTTTTAGTTACCGGCAACCTTGAATTGTTACGAGCCAATTAGCAAGTTTTAGTAAAAAAAATGTGTAATAAATATATATGTTTTTTTTTAATTTTGGAAAAAAAGAAACAATAATAAAAGATTGTATAAAAAACGTTGTGCACGATGCGCCATCTAGCGGTAAGTAGAATATCGCTAATATTGTTTTTAAGCTTTATTTCACCTACCGCTAGATGCCGCAGCGCGCTCAACGCTTCTCAAACCTTTTTTCGATAGATAATATTTACAATTTTAACTAAATTCCAATTTTCCAATTTGTTTTTACAAAAGTAGCTTACTTGCTCCATCAATATATGAGCCCTAGATGGGCCTTTCGCCCTCACTACTGAAATCCGGCCAGTAGTAGTTTGGTTGCAGTTGATTTCGTGAGATTCGTGTTTCAGCCGATTGTTTCCGGTGAGAGTGTTCCCGCGAAGAATCTTGGCGTCCTATTCTCTAGCATATCGTTCAATTATTTACTCTCTGTCACATGTTTTACGAGCACAGGGGTATAGAGCCGACTTTTTTGTATCATGGGGCATATCTAGGGCTCATGTATCGATGACTTGCTCGTACTGACCTTTAAGGATGCCGGTAACTAAAAACTCACCTTCATGGAGAGTCGAAAATTAGGCCATCTTCGAAGATTATTGTAGAAACCTTCTAATAATTGAATCGCAAATATTACAACTATCCCCATGCTTTCTCCACGGCTTGTGTCTACAAACAAGGTGAACTAAGCGCTTATATTGTGCGAGATGGTCGGATATTTATTCAGCAGCACGCACGTCATCATACAGCTATGTAACAAACTCGTCTCGTTAATACGACGACAAAATTATTCCGCTCAATTAAGTAAGTGGGAGTTTGCCTACCCTTTGTTTTAGATGTTACAGCAATAATTACGTTGTTGGTACTAATTACTTACTTCACCATTAACGGCGTTGCTATAAATTGCAGGGTCGAGAACCCTGGCCCAATTGTTTTAATTTTATACAACTCTACAAATCAAACCACAAGGCTCGGTGGCATAGTGGCTAGGTCGCCTCATCTTATGATTAAATTGTAAGGTCCCGGGTTCGATTCTCAGCTGGGTCACCATTTTCCGTTGGGATCAAATTAACGGAATTGCATTTTCAATTCAGTCAATCAAATGCAATAACAAGACACACACTTACACACATACTACACCCAAACATACATATAAACACGTCACAGTAGGGTTGGTTGTAAGAGATTGTCATATGACAATAAACCCGCCCATTGTGAAATTTCACAATAAAGAGTAAAAACAAACAATCCAATTTATTGTATATTATAAATACATTCAGTTTTCCATCAGATTTCCATTGCTAATCTCCTGGCTTTATAATTATACCCTCGTCACCATGTATAATAAAAAGTACTCATGACAACAAAACAAACGATCCCAAACTTGACTATCTTAGCACTTTCCCTTCAGGGATTTTCAGTGGAAATCTTTCGGCTGCATCTTCAAACTTCCTGTACCAGTCCAACCTTTTTTATAATATGATTCTATTGTGCGTCAGATGTATTGGGGACGTTCATTTTAAGAAAAAGGTCCAGGACATTCTTATCAAGAAACCAATTTATTCTAGTAGGGACTTTGACAGCATTCAATTTCCTAATCTTTCATGATTATTTTTATTAAAATAAAATATAGGTTTTTTTTTCTTGACTACATATCCAATCATTTTGATAATCGGAGATGGATTATATTAATAAAATTTGTATTGATTATTTCTATTGAGGCATTTATTATTGTTATTATTATCTCATTAGCCTCATAACTGTATTCATATATCTCCCATATATATTATATCTCATTTAATTTAATAAATATTTTTTGTTTAATATATATACCTATATACTATAATAGTTATACAATATACACTTGTAGGATTTCCCAAGATTAAATAAATTACCTATACACCCGGCAGATGAACGCAGTACTAAATATCACCTCAATACAGGCTCTGCCTAGTGAGGTGATAAAATCCCGCCGAAGCCGCACCTTTAGTAAATTTCCAGGGTTCACATTTTGTATGTACGACTAAATCATGTAAAATATACTATAGAAAATTTAATCATGTAATACTAGGGATAAATAAATAAAAATAAATAAATAAATTTCTATTTGTAATCTTATAAATTGTAGTATTTCTGATTTGACTATTTTATAACTATTCGTTTTTATATTTTGACTCTTTGTATTCTTCATTTTTACCTACTGAGGTATTTTAGCACCTCAAATAGTTTTTTTAAGGACCTTATGTTTTTATTGTAAATTTATTTAATAATTGTTTTTTTGTTTAAAAAATAGTCAATCTGTATAAAAAATAATTATACCACATAAGGTGTAACACATTATCTTGTATAAAGAATTTGACTATGCCAAGAGTAGGGATACCTACCAACTGGGTTATTTTATAAAAACATATATAGAATGTACTCAAGACAACAAAAGAAACAAACAAACAAGCTCAACTATATTAGCATATTACATCAGGGAGTTCAAGTAGTAATCTTCCGACTCCATCTTCAGACCCTCGTCATCATGAGTAATGGAAAATACTCATAATATCAAAACATACTAGCCCAAATTCGACTGTCCTTCCATTTGCCATCAGGAAGTTCCAATCCTAACATCCCACCTCGGCTCCATCATCTAATCAGCTCGATAATACCATAATATTGCATTGTCAACGAACTTAACATTTGCCTCCTTGTGGGTGCTTGAGGCATTCAGGTGAACAGTAGAAATCTCTGGGAAAATTAGGGAGCGTTAAGGTGGTCTAGAGCGGCGAAGGCAGAATTAAAAGTTGCAAAAAAAAATCCTGATACGTTTTTAGGCAGTTGTGGCAACGCCATTCGGCGACGGATTCTTATAGATTCTATAATAATCCGTCGTAAATTCGCGGTGCCTCGGAAACTAGAATACCCCGTATTTGAAACTAAATTTAAATATTTAAAATAATTAATTTCGTTCCTCAACCCCACCCCGTTTAATGCTGTAGTAACAATAGTCAAAAATCCTTTATTCATCCAAAATTGCAAATACACGATACACTTTTACATAAATTACAGATTTGAGCTTCCCAATTTAGATTATTTATTTATTTATTTATTTATTTTCCAAAACATAATTAACCTTACAGATGATTCCAAATCGTTAATTATTTTTCTAGGCTATTATTCTAGATTATAACTATTATTCTACTATAGACTATTATTATAATTCTACTGTTAATAATATTATTATTACTCTACTCCATTACTATTACTATCTTTATTATTCTAATATATAAATCATTATTCTAGACTATAGCAAACGAGACGGAGACATCCGTTAGAGCGTAATATTAAACGATTATACCTACTTACATATGTATATCTAATGTTTATCTAACCTTTCTTATTATACTAGTTACTCCTTTTTAACAATTTAAATACTACATATTTATCTAATTACTTGATTGCTAAGAAATGCCATTACCATACTTTGCAGTTGTGCTAAGTTCACCGTCCAAATATCCAATTCTGGCTCAGTCGAACATAGTGCATTTAGGGTACGAAGCGTCCGCACTGTGAAACAGTGTTGAACGATGTTAGTTCTAGCTCGCGGTAACGCGAACAATACATGAGTCCTAGCACGGTAGTAATTGGCGGGTACGAATAGACCGATTCTTCTAAGGATGGTCGAATTATCAACGAACCCCCTAAGCAGTTTATATATGTGGCAGATTGACAGCCAATCTCTTCTTACGCTTAGTGAGTTGTACCCAACCATCCCCAGAATAAATGCCGTAGGAGGTCTATGGTCACTCCTAGAAGAAGTTGCGTACTAAAAAGAGAAATCATCTGCATGTTACTGAACTCGGCCTCTTCACATACATTTTCACACAAATTAGTTCAGAACAGTTTTCTTAATAATTCGTTCCTGATATTAACAAATTCGTTAAAGTGCCAAATATTCATCCTTCACATTAGACAAGTTTTGATCAAAGCTTTCTTTTAATAAAACTACCATTAAATGTTTAAGTATGCGTTTTAATTACTCTCATTGAAACATTCTAATTTAAAGTTAGAAATAGGATATGGGCCATATTCTATTTACAGTATACAAATCATATGGCCTGTTTAAAAATAATACCCGTAATACCTATTTTTAATTTGCGCAACGTATGGTAAGTAAATATTTCTTATGTGTTCAAGAATTTTTTTATTCAAAGTGAGCGGTGGGCGAACTAGAACTCTAAGCAAATGAGCCTATAAAAAGATTTTTTAATTATTTTAACTAGTAGTATTGCCCAACGTTGCCCGTGCTACATCCCGCTCAAATACCTATGTATAACAATTCTCATGGCGATCGGTTGAACGGTATCATCATCATCATCATCATCATCATCATTTATTCATTCCATAAAAGCATTTCTCGATACTGAGGAACATGTAAAATTTTACAATCATAATTTACCGAATGATAAAACCGCTTTGATTAATTAAAAGTAAAAATAAACAATAAATGTAATCAGAGGTGGTTACTTACAAATAGTCAAATTTACAAAATAATCAATAATCAAACAATAAATAATAATCAATACAATGAAAAAGAAAACTTCTGAAACATGCGTAATTAAAAACAATGTCAATAAAATCCAAAACTAAGTGCGAAAGTATAGTCTTAATATGGTTATTTATAATCAAGCAATAGTGGACGCATTATCATATACATTGATATGCTGCATTGGTATATACATTGATATGCTGCAGAGCCACCTAATGAGAAGTTACAACAAAAGGTATAGCGCAAAAATATTGTGCGGGTTCAAATATCTATGTACATCAATTTTCTTGGTGATCGGTTGAGCGGTATAGAAATTGATGTGCCGCAGCGCCACCTAGTGGCAATTTACAACACATGACGCTGGAGCGGAGTGGCGAATAGTGACGTTTTCCGCCGTGGATACAAGACGGGTATGGGCTACACCGCCGCGCCCTTGACCTTATAATTGTGTTTCTTCACAGCATCCGCATATATTAACAATTTGGTTGCAATTTTATGCTCTGTGTCAACTTGTATTTCTTTACTTTTCAAGTAGTTAAGAAGAAATGGTATTGCCTATATTCGCCTGATGTTGAATAAATTTAGCTCATTGAACAAGTCGTTTAAGGAATACCTTTGTATCTTTAGCAGTATCCCAAAGACGCGCATTTTGCGCTGTAATAAGCGGTTTTAGAACAATTAGTCTGGGTCTTCCCCAACCCAGAATATCTTATAAAATGGAACTATATTCTAGGGCACGGTAGACATATTTTCACAAACCTAACAGGTTTAGAAGTACCTTAAACGCGTAGATAAGTCTCTTTAACCCGCCGTTGGTCGCGTGGGGTGAGTAAACGCCCGTCAAAAGTTTTTTTTTCCTAATATTTCAAATACTAATATTTTTATTGCATTCAAACTCTAGATACCTTCCTACAACGTCTAAATACGTGACACAAACGCGCCACCTTTCAGTTTGCGCCTTGCGCTTGAACACTACGGACGTATTTTTCGCGCGCGGGCGTCAGCTGACCCCACGCGACCAACGACGTTATAAAAGTGCAATTATTATTAGAAGTAGAAAATGAATTTGGCACAATAGGATTGTATTAAAAGATGGTTGGAAAAAGAGTCAGATGAAGATGTGGTTGGTGAGGAAGGTGGTGATGAAATCGAGCCTCAAATAAGTGAGCATGGATCTGATGCAGAAGACGAATGCGATTCAGAACCAGAAGCTGTCACGGAGAATCAAAACATTGCTTCAAGTAGCGACGATGACGTTCCCTTATCCTTTTTTCAAACTTCACAGTGTTACGTGGTGCACAGAAAATTGATAAATAGTAGGACTGAAGTAATTTACAAATGGAAGAAGCAACCGCCGCCACCAACATGTCGTACTCGCAGTCAGAATATCGTGACCCATTTGCCAGGACCTAAAGTCATATGTAGCGGAGCAGATACTGATGAAAAAGCCTTGAAATTGCTATTTTCGAATAAATGGGTAGAAATGTAAAAAATCTAAAAAAAATGTTTGCCCTAAGCACTGCAAAAATATTTATAAAGAATGTATCTGAGCCTATATATTAATTGTAATTTAAGGCAATGGTTTTTCTTGAATAGTTAAAAGTTTTATGATCTCATATCATTATCTACTTTATGAGGATTTAATTTCGTTAGAAGAAAAGTGTTGGTTGATTTATTATTAATATTTAATAAATTTTATCATAGATCGCCATAAAAATGTATCTCAATACTGGTAACTTTAAGGCTATTATTTTTGTTATTTTTTTTATGATATGGTATAAGTTTTATTGTCTCATATAGTTGTCTACTTTATGAAGATTTAATTTTGCTAGGATAAAAGTTTTTGTTGATTTATTTTTTATTTTTAATAATTTTTATTTTAGATTCCTATAAAAAGTACGCCAAAAAGCGTCTGTGTGATTTGATGACAAAAAATATAAATAAATTAGTGATTTTTAGTTCTCTCTACTCTAAAGTATTTATTAAATCATAAAATATTTAAAAGAAAGCCGTCGATTTTATAAAACAACATGTTTAGTTTTGGGGATACTGGCTGACCCCAGGTGACCAACCCTGTTACAAAAATTAAGCGCGACCTACGGCGGGTTAATTAGGTTGCCACGTCATTTATGGGCCTACACACGATGAGGCGGCCGTAGAGCTGTGGACTCTCCGGTCAAATACGTCAGGCCAAACCATAGCCTCCTGTATCTCAAGCCGTGAACATAGATTTGGCAACGCCGCATTTTCCATAAGCCGTGAACCTACGCGCGAACCGTTTCATCGCCGGCTGCATTGTCTTCACTATGCCGGCTGGCGTTATTTGCAGTAAATAAGAAAATTTACACATAGTTTTTTTATTTTTTCATTTAATATATGACAATTTATATATATATATATATATATATATATATATATATATATATATATATATATATATATATATATATATATATATATATATATATATATATATATATATATATATATATATATATATATATATATATATATATATATATATATATATATATATATATATATATATATATATATATATATATATATATATATATATATATATATATATATATATATATATATATATACATGTATGTATATACATATCTCTATCAATATAAAGTCTGTTTATTTACTCATTTATTTATTTAAAAAAAAAAACACTTAATTACATAACAAAAACATCCTCTTAGCCTAATAATTAATAATTTAACATTTCCTTTTGTTGTCATTTTAGTAATGCAAATATATATTTTTTTAAGCAAATTCAGATCTTAGGAACTATGTACAATATTTTTATCATTAAATCCATAACATTGAACAATAACGAGAGCTGTTTGTTCCATGGAAAAAAAATAAAATAAAGATATAAAATTAAGATATGTATATGTATATGTGTATATATATATATATACATATACAGAGTATATGTATATATATATATATATATATATATATATATATATATATATATATATATATATATATATATATATATATATATATATATATATATATATATATATATATATATATATATATATATATATATATATATATACATATATATATATATATATATATATATATATGTATGTATATATATATATATATATATATATATATATATATATATATATATATATATATATATATATATATATATATATATATATATATATATATATATATATATATATATATATATATATATATATATATATATATATATATATATATATATATATATATATATATATATATATATATATATATATATATATATATATATATATATATATATATATATATATATATATATATATATATATATATATATATATATATATATATATATATATATATATATTAAATTATATGTATATATATATATATATATATATATATATATATATATATATATATATATATATATATATATATATATATATATATATATATATATATATATATATATATATATATATATATATATATATATATATATACATACATATAATTTAAATCAATTTATATAACAAAAACATAATACTATTTTAAATAGGTTTTTACATTGTTACTTTCATTTTATATTGGATTGTTTAAAAAACGGTGGAATTAGGTAAAATTCGTATAGTCATCAATTACTTAAAACATTCAAATACAGTCGACAGTGTAAATTAACAGTAGTAAAAAATGTCAGATAAAATATTATAAAATTTATCAATAAAAAAGTATTTTAATTACATAAAATTGTAAATTAAATTAATTGTAATATCAGCAGTATTATTGCTTACAACATATATGACAATATAATACATAATACATACCTACATCTACAGAAATGCCTTAGTAATAATTTGTAATAGAACATTAAACTTACATATTAGACTACTAGATGTATTAAATAACTTTTACATAGATTTTGATTGCGAACTCGAATATACATCTAATTTTCGTTTATCGCTCTTTTTGCTTTTTGAATGGTCATTTACATGCTTAGTATAGTTGTTTAAAAAAATATTAACAATTACTTTACATACTAAATAGTAAGCATGCTTTGTCGGGTGTCCCATTTCACAAGAGCCATCTAAATCTACGTAAAACATACCAGATCTTAAACTAAAAAATGTTAGACTACATAGCACACTTCTTACATCACTATTTTGAAACAGTAAGCTTTTCAATTGGTCATCATTAATTATATATTCGAAAATTGCATACAAATGAAAGTAGAGGAATTTGACAGAGTCTGCTGGCACACTCAGACCACCTCTTTGGAGGTAGTCAAAGTACTTATTTTCAACATTGCCACCTTTAGAATCTCTGATGAGAAATGAACACAAGTCACAACCTAATCGTTTGACTGCGGAATGTACGGCATATCCACAAACGTATATTTGGGATGACTCATCAACATCACATTTCTCGAGGTAATCGGTTGATAACATACCTTTTAGATCATCCAAATTACATGTCTCAAGGCCACTGTCAGTGTTAGAAAATATTACATTTGTTATATCTTTTAAATTATCCAATTTCAATAAATTTTTAATTCTAATTTTTTTTTCTGATTCCATCACTTGTGTACAAGAAACATGATAGTTACATCCCGATAATTGGCGATACTGGCCGAAACGTTTTTCGATGCAGTCCGATTGAAATTTGCCCAATAACACATATTTAACAGGGTATATTTGGAATGAGGTCTCAACGATAGCTATTAGCACTTTAGTAGTTTGGATAAGTGCATTAAAAGTGTCACTTGACAAAAAACATCCTCCCGGTAGGATTTTCCAATTTTGTAACCAAACAACAAATTTTCTTAAAAATTCTACATTTAAGTCACTCTCTGATTTTATTGCTAAACATCGATCATCTCTTTTTATATCCGCTTTCAATATATTTTTAACATTAATAATGTTCCACCATTTTTTTATAATTTCCATGAACTCCCCAGTAGATTTTGTGTCATCTTGATACTTTAGGGCCGCTAGGGTAGAATCATGGAATAAATTATCAACTAACATAACGCTTTGCCGCTCAAAGTTTGTGGGGTACAGTGTTTTGGAATTTAATTTATAACCCTTTTTTACATGACATTCTTCATTTTTATAAATTTTTTCTATGTCCCCAAAAGCTGCCATTTTAATTTCCCCAGTTTCAAAAGATAAAAATGAAAATACTTTTCCTGGTGATTTTAAATTAATCCAGTTGTTACGGATATTTTTTAAAATATGCACAGTGTCATACATTCCGTACACCAGGTCATCTCTATGAGTGGGATTTTTAAAGCAAAAATTTTCATTCAATAAATTTCTAAACATTAATTGGTTAACTCGGTTATTATCAGTAATAATACAAAAAATTTTATACCCAATAGACTGCACAAATGTTATTACTTCTAATGTTAAATCTTTAAGTTGTAGACCAGTCATTCCACTGCATGGAAACAATTTCACAACTTCTTTAAAACGTCCAAATGGAGAGGAAATCATAAAACATTGAATAGTTTTTGCAAGCTCGGTTGGTTTGTTTTTCGAGTACCCGGCTATTTGCTTAGATTTATATTCCAACTTACTGTTTACATAGACTTCATCTATGACAAGATTGACAATTTTTTCTCTTTCATCCAAGGTTTTAATTAAATGACTCAAGTAATTGCAGTTATTGGTGTCATTTTCAGGGCTTGTGTGTAATGATGAAGATATATATTGCAAATATCTTTTATGAGGCAGAAAGAAAAATCTGCGAATGATCTCATAACATGATGCGGATTGACAGTAAATTTGGAAGGCAAATAGTTTAGTCGAGATAGAATATTGGCGCTTATTTGCTAGAAATAATTTAAGCTGGTCTTTGATAAGATCGAGCTGTTTTTCTAATGGACCACAATAACTTTCATCAATCTGTTTTGTAGCTTTTACAATATTGTCATGCGCCTTTTCCAAATAAAATTTGAATTTTAACAAAGAATGATCTTCAGAGAACTCATTTGTCTTATATCGAATTAATAAATTTTCTAGCTGAGACCACCTACTTAATTGTAAATTTGTTGGCAGTATCCATTTCAAATCATGCTCAGACAGTTCCTCTTGTGATAAAAATACCTTAACCTTAAGATCACTAGTGATTAACAAAGTATTCAATACTTTCACCGAATTCATTTCATAATCCTGCACAGAATCAATAAAGTCTATATTAACTGTATAAAAGTATATACAGTTCTGTAAAATTTTCCACTTCCACTCATGGCACACATCCAACTTAGTTTTTAGGAGTCCTTCTTTAAGTTCATCATAGTCTTGAATTAAATCACTATTCAAAAAAGTTTCTGTCTGTTGATCAAATCTTTTCGCACATTTTTCCCGTCTCTCTTCTGGATTAGTACGTAATGTACTGATCTCAGTGCTCAAATACGTCGGTAAGTTGGGGAATATATGAGGCACTGAACCTGCAATTAGTAGGGGACATCGAAGTGGCACTTCCTCCACGCTTCCATCGCTCTGGTGTATTTCTTGAGAACGAACAACTTCTTCGGAACTAAAATGGTTACTGCATACAAACGAACCAGAGCTCGGCGTCCAATTAGAGCGTGGAATAGCTCTGGTCCATCGCTTACGAAGATTATCTTCCTTCGGGAAAGAAAATGTTGAAACGGGAAGTTCTCCAGTTTTCAACGTAGAGTCATAATTTGACTTGCATCCAGGAACACAGCATCGCCTCGGCATCTAAAAAATATAAGCTAGTATTAGCGGTGATATTACACCCTAGCTGGTTCGAATTCGTTTGATATGTTTGACTACATAATAAAATTGTTTCCAGTCAGTCGATAATAGCATCGATGATGATCATCGTCATTGAGTATCGCTCGCTTGATCATCATCGTTGCCTATCGTCTCGGGAAAAGCTGCATACAGACACAGACTCAACGCTTTAGCAAGGCATACACGTGCAGACTCAACGCTCCACGCACAATGATTTGCAGAAAGGCGCTAATCTGCAAATCACTGCAAGCATGCTCAAGCAAGTTTGTAGTGTGGTTATCAATTGGCACACATCGACGATAACAAAATAAACGTAAAACAATGTCGGTGGGGCTCTACCTTCATGAACTTAATATTATTAAAGATAAAAAACGAATAACCAAATAATTACCTTGAGCGGTTAATGTAAATCGTATTTTATCCAGATCCAACGGCACACTGTCCCTGGAATGCACCAATGACTCTCGGAATCTGAAATTTAAATCAAAATTAATAAAAGCAAATATATAATGAATTATACGAGGCAAACCAATCGGTTGATTATATTTTATCCAGATCCAACGGCGCTCTGTCTCTGGATTGCACTAAGGACTCCCCCTGGAATCTGTAATATATTTGAAGTTAAAATTAATGATGAGGTACATAATGAGGTAGGCAAAACAAGGCAATAGGTGTGTTTAGAGTGCTCAAAAACTATTATACATTTAATGGGTCTGATAATGTCTTTTGATCTGAACAATCAGTCTTATGGTTCTCGACTGATAGAACGTCGATATTACATTACATTACATTTTCGTCGTGTCCAATTGACGGCTAAAGACCGCTCTTGGACGTGTCAAAATAATTGTGCAAGGTAGTAAGTCTCGTTACTACTCTTTACTGAACATACATAGGTAGTGAAGAATTAACTACTAGATTGTCAAACTATAAATATAAATAATCAAAATAGAAGCCTAATATTTGAAGTAGTTAGTAATTTGAAAAGATACGTAGTAAAATTATTCATCGTAATATTCAAATTGTCAGTAAAATGTTAAATAATAAAATCAAATCTACGTTATGAATTTTAAACTAAAAGTACATATATAAGACCATCTTGAGTCTTATATATCACCGCAGGACGTTTTAACGATTCATCGTTCTATCGACCGTGCAGTGAGCGTAGAAGACTTTGGACAATAACAATCCGACGTCTAGCTACGCCACAACCCGTGAGAGTCCAACGCCTTACCGCGAGTTAGCCAGGAATAAACCCGGCGGGCTCGAGATACTCGCACCCTCACTTCCAATTGTGACCAGATTTCTCCAGTCTCTCGATTGGTTCCGAGTTCGAGGTCGCTTGCGCGTTCCTCTCCCTTACGAAGCGGTGAAACAGAGTACACCGAATCTATCGCGGACCAAGGCGTCCTTTGCCCGACTCTGAACCGGGATCGAGTCGCCGTAAGGTACGCAACCACCCCCGCTCTATAGGAAACAATACAGTTCCCAGACTCCCTCCCCCGACTGTTAGTCGGAGAGCACAATCGATTGGCTTGCGCCGCACGGTGCGCAGACCGTCCAGGAGCGCCAGAGGTTTGATTCCCAGGGGAGACTGGTTGACCCAGTGTCCTACCCAGGTTCGCACCCCGTGCGTGGAGGCCGTCGGATGGGTGTTGACCCGTGAGTGTGACCGACCCTGAACACATGGGTCATCGTGGCCAACTCATCATGGGCCCGTTAGCTCCCAATATATAAGACCATATAAAATAATCAGACAATAAGGCTCTACTATTTTAAGTAATTTAAATGGGCACAATATTTGAAAAATCATGATCCTCAAATTCGGCCAGATTATAGAAAGGGTGGCCTATCAGCATCTCCTTAATGTTTTTTTTTTAATTTTATGTCCTCCAGCTGTTTAAATTTTGTAGGGAGTAGATTATAAAATTTAATGCTAAGATACAAGTAGCTTTTCTGTACTTTTGCCAGTCGTATTTAGGGTACGCATAAAAGCGAGCTACCGCGGGTATGATGCAAGTGAATGTCTGAATTAATTGCAGTTTCTGCTTCATATGCATATTGCTGTGATATTCTTAAACGAGGCCTGGTTGGCTGTGGCCAGGCAGGTTAAAAAAAAGCTATTTTGTTGCATGCATTACAAATAAAAGCTTGTTGTAGAAGATCAATTAAATATTTACCTGAAACCGTTATCGTAGATAGTATCAGAAAATGAGGCGGACTCTCTCTCTCAATTTCACTCAGACAAACGCATCTGGAAATCTGTAATTTATTTGCATTCAAAATAAACAACACTCTAAAATATAACATGATGTCGACATACATGATTGTGTTAATAATAGCACTAATTAGGTAAAGGATACTTTTAAAAAATGATTACGCCATTAATATTTAATAGATATGAACTAAAACTGTTAATGAAATCTGTAAAATTAGCGATAATAACGATAATAACTTGCGGATTAGAGAACACGACAATTTGAGGTTATGTTTCTATGTAAAACAACATATTAACGCAAATTTGTCGATAAACAGATGTATATTTACCTTAAATAGTTGTTGCAGATAGGAAGATGAGTATTATACATTAAACACATTCAAAACTATACATAAAAACCACAAAAACTGTCACAAAACCCCAAGCGTCGACACAGTTTCGAACTGTCACAATACTGGGATAAGGTGCTTACGGCGGCAGGCCGCACATCAACCGGTTCACCGCGTCGTTGCCAGATCTCTCAGTAGCATGGCTTGAGATAGAGAAGGCAATGGCCAAACGCGTCGTGTGAAGCAAGAAATCTCGAACTAAAGGCGCGGCCGGAGGCGGCCTGTCATCGAATGACATTTCATTCGGTGGCGGATGGCCGGGCCGGAGTGGGTGTATCGGACGGGCCGTCAGTTGCGCGCACAGCGGCGCTTAGTCCGCGCTTACTGTGAAATACTAAGGCCATTACTATGCATAATTTTATGGAATATACTACACAGTTACTATCGGATACTATGGCCAATACTATGGAGTCAAATCTTTCGGGCTCCACAATAATTTGTGAATGAAATATTTAAAATCTAGTTGCTAATACTCCTCAAAAATAAACCTGGAGCGTTATTTTCGGCAGTTGTATATTATCATATCTGCTCATCATATCTACTCTTAATGTAAAGAATAGTTGCGTCGTTAGCGACGAGTTTAGGCAGCGACGCGTCCTCAGTGAAGGCATATGTCTTAACTAAGGATGTAAATAATGTTTTTGTATGCTTGTTCACCCATCCGTAGGTAGTTGTGAATCTTAGTGTTTCAACCTTTATTCAGTTAATACATTTATGTTTTTATTATAATATCCGTCTCTTTCTAAGCAAATCTTTAGTCCATTTTAGTTACCATTGTATCGATTAACTACACTGAGAAAAATATAATGCTGTAATACTCGGAAATACACATGTTTCAAAAAGAATTACGTATATAACATGTACTGTGATACGTAAGTATGTATCAACATGATGCGTAATGGGAGTGGTAAATACACCGCCCATTCATTACGGCGCACGACAAAATCTTTCTTTTACGACGACAGCATGTTATTACATACGTAAGGTTATTGTCAGTTACAAGAATCATGTTGAATCTACATTATACAATTATTTTCGTATTACCCGTACGGAGCATGGTGAAACATATAATCGAGTAATGGAGTTTCAACAAAATTCCTTGCAATTCAACAAACTAACGATTGAAACTTCATTATTCTGTGTGAAACCGTAACAACAGAACGACATTGTATCGAGAAATCCAATATTTTTCTCAGTGTACGTGGAGTGGAGGACTGAGAGGCGGGGCCGAAGCGCCTACACACCTCCGGCCAAATCCTACTGCGCCTTCAGTCCAAATCCGTCCGGCCGGCCCTCATCGTGTGTAGCCCGCGTTACATTCCCATCCCATTTAAGGGTTATAAAAAGTTAAAAAACTAATATTATTATTAATAATATTTCCTAAACTTTGACTTTTCAACAAATCAGCGTTACCTCTTATTTTGATTAAGAAATATTTCTTTAAGCTTTAGTTTATTTTGTAACTTTTAACCTTTCCACAAATCACTTTTTTGTCTTTTATTCTATTATTATTATTATTATTTGTTGTGTGGGGCTTTTCTAAGGTCTTTATGAGCCTTGTAACACTGCGACCATTGCTGATCCATTGTGTTTGCCACCTACTATAGTTCTGCGCTAAGCCTCGTATCATTTAAGAACCGCAACAGGCTTTTGGCGCCAGATTGTTTACCTCCTCAGGTTAGACGTAATGACCACCCAAGTGGGTGTATCTTTTACGCATCAGCGGACCACACTCGCACAAGAGGTGCAGGGGAGTTTTCTCTGCTCTTTAGCAGAACGTGCAAATTTTCGTGTCCCGGAGCTTGATGTTGTTTATGTGTTTGTTCAGGCAACAATTCCCTACGAGCGCTATCACCAGTATGCGTAGATTGTTCCTATTTAGCGATAAGGCCTCACGGGCAGTCTTACGGTCGTAAGCCTCAATTAGCGCTTTGGAATGATTTAACCCTGGCGTGTTATTCCAGTGGTTGACGGATTGTTCTAAACATATGTTTTTGAGCATTAGGTTTGCAAGGATTTTGGTACGCCACAGCAAGGTTCAGGGCCGTATAACGTTCCCTTTGCTCCCGTCTTAGCACGTTCGTCAGCTTTTTCATTTTCCTCGATTCCTGTATGGCCGGAAACCCATCTTAGACGCTTGTGCTTGACGTCCAGGGAATTTAGTAGTGATATGCAGTTTTGCACCAGTTTTGAATTAATGGTATTTGAGGCTAGTGCTATAAGAGCTGCCTCGCTATCCGAGTAGATATAGATACGGTGGTTGGCGTAGTTCTTATGGAGGTTGATATCCGCACATTCAATAATGGCGTATACTTCCGCTTGGAATATGGCGGCGTATTTCCCCAAGTTTACACTTCTTTCGAAGTTTGGTCGCTCTCCATATATACCACAGCCTACGTCAAGTCCCGATTCGGACCCATCAGTATACTATTTAAGTCTACCGGCCTCCCAGTGCCGTTGTTTTTTTTTAGCCAGTCGTCTCTGGGCGGCAGTTTAAGGAGTGGAAGCATGGTGTCTGTTACCATGTTGAGGGTTGGAGTTTCACTGACTGAGTCAAGAACTGATCTTAGTGCTTGTGAGATCCAGTTTGCTTTCTCCCGGGCAGACAGCCTGTACCTATATGCTGGCTTTCGCCACATGTTTTAAGTGAATATCTAGGGGCGGTAAGTTCAACAGTACATCTAGAGCTGCTTCAGGAGTGAAGGACATTGCGCCAGTTGTTATGAGGCACGCCGTCCTTTGGATATTGCTTAGTTTGGTAATCATAGTTTTTGGTTGGCTTTGTTGCACCATACCACCGAGGCGTACGTCATTATCGACCTCACAATGGCTATGTATAGACAGTGGGAAATCTTGGAGTTAAGGCTCCAATTTTTCCCTGCTAGTCTTCTGCTTATACCCAAAGCACTTTTAGCTTTTTGAATTGTTTTATTTAGATGGCTGTTCCAGGCGAGTCTCTGGTCGAGCGTGACTCCCAGATGTTTTACTTCCTTGGAGAAAGGGAGAAAGGGTGAGAAACTAATATTATTAATAGGAGTATTTTGCAACCTTTCCAACAAATCAGCTTTTTCTCTTACATTGATTAGGAGACGTTTCTTTACGTTGTAGTTTGATTTGTAACTCTTAACCTTTCCAGAAATCACTTTTTTGTCTCTTATTTTGGTTAAATAACTTTTTGTTATGTATTTCGTTTTCCTTATTTCAAATAGGAAGACATTTTATCGTCCGCCGTATACTGCCACTCTACTGCTTATTCCTCCCGACTGCACCTCTGATTCTCGCAAGAATCCGCTGAAATGACTATTTCGGTATGATATGCCTTCATAAATATTTCCATTCGCCGAAGCGCGTATAAGATTTGGCTGAACGAACGGGTAGGAAAAGGGGTGGAGTTAGGGGGAGATGTCGACGGAGCTAAATTTGACAGTAAATATGGCATGTTGTGACGCGCTTTGTTGTGAATCGGCAGCGACACGGCGCGGCGAGGAAAAACCTTCTTCACTATTTATCCGAGCGTCTGGATTTTTTGCGTGGTTTCTCGTGTCGGTTAAAGCTATTTTTGCTAAAGCATATCGTCACTACGCTTTCCATACGAGGTCCAGAGTTGTAAAACGACTGGCTCTTGATAAGACAACACAGCTGATATTCTTGATTTTTGATTATTCATCGTGGTTTCGTGCAATTTTGGATCCGGGATCCAGTAAAATGGGTTAAGACGATCCACAATCTATGTGGGTAGGGCTTCCAGACCCCTGGGCTTCCGGTGTACAGCGTATCGAGCTGACGGATGTGCTCGTGCGGCGAGTTGTCGGCCCTCTGGTGGATAGCGCGCGCAAGGCGCTTTACGTATTCCTCCAAGGTCTCTGTTTCGTTAAAGTCGCATTTTCATATTAAGTGTATACCTATATTTTTTAAATTATCGTATTCAATATCCATGAACAATGAAGCAACCATCCTCGTTTGTCCAACATATATCATTTCTTGAATTTAACTGACTCATTCCTCGCTTCATCTGTAATCCTATATAAAATTGTTAAATGTGATAAGGGTTTAAGAGTGATATTTCTTCAATGTTTCTTCAATATCTCGAACAATAGCAAACCTGTGTTCGAGTGATGTCACACTGTCAGCCATTTCGAATTAGATGCCTTCTGAGATTGCAACGAGAACCGATATTCTAGCTGATCCCGAAAAACAGCGTTTACATAGGTTACCAGTGCATACTTGTGATTGGGACGATGTTTTCCCACGTGCCCTAGCTCCCATCGACAACGAACAATATACAACGTTTATTTATAGTTTATTTATGAGTTTTTAACTCGACCACCGTGTCATAAAAAAATAACTTAGCCCCTCGTATGTGAGGCGACCATTAATGGTTGCCTACGGCAAAATGTATACAAAATGTATATAAATGTAAATATAAATGTAAATGTACGCCGCTCTATAGTAATCCGCTCTATAGTAATGCTATAGCTCTATAGTAAACCCCGCTCTATGTAAATGTAAATGTAAATATAGACTTATATACATTTTCTAATCGCCAAAAAATTTGAGGGGTTAAACTGATTTGGGAGCATATAGGTGTCCAAGGTATAGATAATATCTATACTTTGGACACCTATATGCTCCCAAACCAGTTTAACCCCTCAAATTTTTTGGCGATTAGAAAATGTATATAAATTTATATTTACATTTACATTTACATTTACATAGAGCGGGGTTTACTATAGAGCTATAGCATTACTATAGAGCGGATTACTATAGAGCGGCGTACATTTACATTTATATTTACATTTATATACATTTCGTATACATTTTGCCATAGGCAACCATACTATATTATATACTATAGGGATATAAATAATAGTTACCTAATGCCTTCATCCTTATTGTCTACAAACCCTTATTATATCTGCAAAGAAAAGGGAAGCTTAACCCTTCGAGTAGCGGCATAATTTCATGGCATACAGCGGGAATTTATTGGAATTCTTGCAATATCGCCACGGTCGACAAAAACCACTATAACTATGGAACTACTATAGCAATCATAAAAAGAATAACTGCACAATAATCGCATTGAAATTTCGTATATAGTATATTGAATAGTCGAAAAAGGGAAAAGTTTCATATTCGTATATAGTCGAAAAAGGTCGAAAAAGTTTCGTATTCGTATATTGTATGAGAAAGTCGAAAAAGTGAAAAAAACTCAGCATTTCTAACTTGTACTTGTCTTACGGAAAAATACGTAACTCTATTTAGAAATTGTGAATACTATCGTGATCCATATTAGATTCTCTAACAAAGGTAATATTTTGTTTTGCTTATTTACATACAAAAATATTTATATATTAGCTCATAACAACTAATAGAAATTTTGATGATTTCTCGAAAAAAAATGGAATTTTACCCGAAATATCCGCGAAATGACGCACGAAATTATTCTAGAGCCCGTCTATATATCTATGGTAATAATGAGATATTTGGTATGGATTTTAGGATGCGTTTGAATTACAAAATAATATTACTGTGTGCTAGGGGAGCAAGCCCCCAATATTGGTCTTTACGTAGTCAACGGTGTTCTGATGTGCAACCAAAGTTGGTCTTTACGTAACCGAAGGGTTAAAATATTTCCTTGAAGACAAAATCTCTCCACAATCTCTTCTTCTTCTATCTCCTATCAGAAAGTGAACGCATTTACAAGACACGACTATAAAACAAAAGTCTGAACTGAGGTATGACAGTATTAATGAAGTATTGACCAATAATCGACTAAATTCGGGAGTGGCTGCCATGTCGGTTGTTTTGATAGTGTTAGCGTTCGCTGCCGTACTTCCTTGTGATACCTGGGATCCTTTGTGTTTTTTCGCAGTAAAAGTACAAAAACTATGGGCAAAATAGGCAAAATTCAAATCGTCTTAAACCCGACGAGGATGTGGTACAAAAAGGGTACGTTACGAATGTGGAGGGTCATGATGACCCCGTTTTTTTTAAAAGTAATTATTAGTATGTAATAAAAAATGACGGAAATGAAACATAGGAATACGTTACTAAATATAAAGACAAGTTTTATTATTTTGAACCTACAAAAAGTTTAAAAAATAATCAAGCAGGACTAGCTGTTACATAATTAAAAATATAAAATCGAAGACTATCGCGGTTGTTTGACATTATAAATAGGATAGAAAACGAATTTACCGCGTGAAATTTGTAGGACCCGACGTTTCGGTGACGTTGCAGCCGCCGTTGTCTAGGGTAGACTGAAGAGCTGTCAGTCCGTTTTGCGGGTAGGCCGCAAACCGCTGCCGCCACTGCGTAGGTTACAACGGTGGTGGGGGGCCGGGCTCAGAGCGCGGGAATTTTTAAAATCCGTCTTGCACACAACACTCACTGTATCCTGTTTTACGTCTTTGCGGTCGGCGTTCGGCGGCGGGAACATTTTAAGAAGAGGGTTCCACGTAGAAGAGAGTTTGTAGCCGTCATCTCTATTGAAGTTCGGAGTTCTTCTTATTTCAATGGCTTCAGTCTACCCTAGACAACGGCGGCTGCAACGTCACCGAAACGTCGGGTCCTACAAATTTCACGCGGTAAATTCGTTTTCTATCCTATTTATAATTAAAAATATCAATAAAAACAAGAGATTTATTAAAAGTAATATATCGGAGACTATCGAGGTTATTTGACATTCTGAATACGATAAAAAATGAATTTATCGCTTGAATTTTGTAGTACCCGACGTTTCGGCGACGTTGTAGCCGCCGTTGTCCAGGGTAGACGAAGGCGGCTGCAACGTCGCCGAAACGTCGGGTGCTACATTCACGCCGTAAATTCGTTTTTTATCTTATTCATAAAGTAATATTTTTTTTAGGCACTGTAAGAGATCAATCATTTCAAAATCATCACAAAATTACTTTTTCAATCTTTTAAGATAATCATCTCTCGCCGTATCACACGATTGACAGAACGGAACAATGTATGTCTGACAAACCTACGAATGACACATTTCGCAAACAGTCATATATATTCATCATAAACATACATATTCAGCATTGCATAGAATACTATCAGAGACCATTTTTTTTTAAAATAATTTCTTGAGAAATGACACAAAATTTCTACGTCGTGGTTATGGAAGGATCATAAATACTCTTTTTGCGTTCGCGCCCTTCTATCTCAATCCGCAGGCTGTGGCCTACTAAGTAGTAGCTTACAGAGGGAATGAAAATTCAATATCTCCAGCCACTGACAAGTTTGCCAGCTTACAACCGCTGGACAAAATACTGTATACAAAACAAAATGAGAAGGGTCAAATTGACACCCCCACATTCTCGCATGGTTAATCAGGCAGAGTCGTTAAAATGTTCAAATGAAAGCTTTCAAGTCAGTAGTAAGTAATCAAAATCTAAAACAATCCAAGAGATACCTAATAATGTGAATTAATATCGAAATTCACAAGAAAGCCGAAACATAACAACGCACAAGGAGCGAACATGGCGCCTGATGTTTCAAAGCAATATAGTTCAATAGAGTGAGGTGGTCCGATATTTGACACCAAACCACATTTTTTTTTTTTTTTTTTTACAAAAAAATTACACCGTTAGCACTTAACATAGATTGTGCTGCTCCTAACTAGGCAGAGCCTGTTCTAAGGAGAACACCAATACAAATGATTAAAAAATAAATACTAAAAATTAAAAAAAATAATCAAATCAAATTTAATTTAATCAAATTCCAAACTAAAAATAAAAAATTTGAATCAAATCAAGTTAAAATGAAATTCTCACTACACCAAAATAATATTAGAACTATAGACAAGTAATACTAAATAATAATAATAAAAATATATAATAGCAATAATAAATAATCATTTATAATAATAACTAATAATATATAAGAATTAATAAAAATACGCATATAAAATAAATAGAAAATAAATATATTTATTTATTTTAAAATTGTGATGAATGTTTTCTCCGTCTCTCTCCTACCAAGGTTTATTAACCATGATGTAAGGTGATATTTTTGTTGTTTGCTGCTAATTTCCAATATGTTCTCTTTACTCATGATATTAACCATTCTTGGAGCAAGAATGTCACTCTCCATATTAGATACATTACGGTAACTGTGTGAAAATACAAAACAAATATTAATAAATATTTTATCAAAATCTTTGAAAAACAAAGCTGAAAATATGTTCTTCAAGAAAAAATAAACATGTGTGTAACCATCAACATACAACATCAAAAAACAGAAGAAATCTAAGCGCCTTAATTCAAAAACTAAAAATTACGATATAGTGAAACCTCTTATAACGACCATAATTCTTGCCAAACTCTTGCTCGTTAAGCGAACCACTCTTTCAACGAAACAATTTTTCTGATACTTGTTATGAGAGGTGCGAATACTCGTTATGAGGAATTACTGCGAATTTCTCGTTATGAGAGGTGCTCGTTATGAGAGGCTCTTCTGTACTGAGATCCAGTCAGACTCATCACTAAGTAGGACCAAAGCTTACATTTTCCTTGGCATTTGATCCAATTTTCGCTAGCCTAAGTCGGGCCCTGATTTTAATTGTGGCACACCCGTACCCAAAAAATATGTCGCAACAAAAAAACAACCACCATGACAATATAAAATAATTAACGTACAAAGTACAAACTGCTACTTAACTACTAATGTCTAACTTATAACAAGGAAAAACATTCATTACTCTGTTTGTACACATATAACATAAAATATAAAAATAAATCGAATAATAAGATAATAATAAAAACATATTTTTACAACAAGTTTTATTAAAATACTCTGTCCCTAGCCAACCCTAGGTGTAGCAGTCTTGTCATAGTGGACCTTAGAACGGGCTATCATAATCGAATGCTATACAGAAGTTTGTGTTTATGCTGTTTACAGTTGAGGAAACAGCGCAAACACGAATATTGGTGGTGAACGGTTTCGTACAGCTTGGGCCACAAGTCCATTTTGTTCTCGGATTGGCTTAACTCACGATTCAGCTCCGATTCAGAAGTCTCCCCGAGTGGAAGGCTATCCCGGGTAAGACTCCCGTGTCTCAGGGCTCAGAGCTGGTGGACTGGTTTCTCCCGGCGGGAACGCATCCCGGCGCCACACGGTTTGCGCACCGGTCGGCGATGCCAATCGGTTGTGAATTCTGACTAATTGCTGAAGGGGTCTGGAGACTATGGAAATACACTGTTTCCTAAGCAGCGGGGGTGGATGTTGACCTGTTGTCATGCCACTCTTGAAATGACCTTGGGCCACTCGATCCCATGTGGCACTACGGGCTAAGAACGCCCAGGTCCGCAATAAATTCTAACTGAATTACCGCTGTAATACAACAGGTAGAGGTCGTGTAAGCGACTTCGGACCCGTAACCAGTCGGGAGGACGGAGATATCCTGAAGGTTAATTCCAGACGGATATATCCCGCCAAAACTGATAGTCAGGGGGCGAGGCTGCCCGCTGGTTACCTTTGCCGGTGCCTAGCCGTAGTCATTCGCCTCTGACAGGCAGGTGGCGGAGCTTGACAGTGGATTGTTTTGTCCTAAGTCTTCTGCGCTCACCTCACAGGAGACAGAACGATACATTTCTTTAAAACTTCCTGGGGTGACGGGTTCGCCTGTTGTAGTTGACAACTCTAGTTGTTTACAGTTGAGAAGTCCCCTCGTTGAAAGCCAACCCTTGGTGAAGCAGCCCTGTCGTGGTGAAACTTAGAACGTGCTATCTTAATTGAATGCGTATACAACATTCCGTTACTGTGCTGTCGACCGATGAGGAGTTCCCTCGTTGGAAGCCAACCATTGGAGCAGCAGCCCTGTCGTGGTGATAATTAGAACGGGCTACCATAATTGAAAGCGTTTACAAAATTTTCCTCCTGTGCTGTTGACTTATTCATAGAAAAGAATCAACTACTAGTTAATATTAACATAATACAAACTTTTACCAAAAAGAAAACCGACCATTTTTTTATAAGTTCAGCAGCCATTTCATAATTAAACTTAGAACGGGCTATCATATTTTTTTTCGTATACAAAATTTCGTGTCTGTGCTGTTGATTGTAGAGGAGTTCCCTCGTTGGAAGCCAACCTTTGGTGCAGCAGCTCTGTCGTGGTGACACTTAGAACGGGCTATCATAATTGAATGCGTATACAAAATTTCGTTTCGGTTCTGTTGACTGTTGAGGAGTCCCCTTGTCGGGAGCCTACACTAGGTGCAGCAGCCATAGTAAAATTCATGGTAAAATTTAGAACGGGCTATCATAATTGAATGGGCGTAAAAAAATGTGTGTCTATGCTGTTGGGCGTGGAAGAGTAGCCTCGTCGGGAGCCGATCCTGGTTATGATCACCATAAAAATGCATTGTCATCGGTACTGTGCCACCGTGTAAAATTTCAACTTCATATGATAAGAGAAAGTGTTTTTAATTCATCTTAAGATTTAACCTAAACAAACATACATACATACGAACTAACCTACATTTCAATGTAAAGAAAAGCTTCTAAAAATACATACTTTTGATTGTTAAAAACTAATGTAGGTCTCTGCTAGCGTCAATAGCGCGCGATAACTGACGCAATACTGTAGAACAGGTGCAGAAGAACACGTTGCTCCTCTCTCCCCTATAGTTTCGATAATATAATGAATGTGACAACCGTACCCTGGCACAACAATACCCTGTCTACCCTACTAAAGTATTGACCAATACTCGACTATAAATTCGGGTGTGAATGTTCCAAATAAGCCTGAAAACAAATTGGTCCCAATTTAAAGGCAGCCAGTTCAAACCTTCGCGACGCAGAAATAATAGGCAGTTGTTAATAGCATCTGTTGTATTTCACAAGGACGCCTGAAAGAGGATGTCTCGGCTTTCACTGCCGACTATTAGTGACGTCACTTAAAGCCCCCTTCCCCGCACTCTCTATTCTATTCCCTTCTGGGGGTACATCGACGGTTTCTTCATATTTCGCGGTGGGGCCTACGAACCCTACTTTAACCACAGAAAGCTAACGTTCTTCAAAACGGTGAGCATCTAATAAATATCCGTCACAATATCTAATAGTTTTACCTACGAATTTACGGTTTTGCGCCAACTTAGTGTCCGCTACACTGCGTGTGGTAGTCGCAGTTAGCCGGTAAGTAATTTTGGATTTGAGATACCTAATGCATAATTGCAAGTTTGGCGAATGGTTAACTTACACTGTGTAAAATATAACGCTGTAATACACGGAAATAAGTATATTTCAAAAGGGATTACGTACATAATACGGACTCTGGTCCATACGTATGAATCAACATGACGCGTAACGGTGTAGTTACAATGTCATGGGCATGGTACATAACTAAACTACATATTCATTATTGCGCATAACTAGGTCTTGCTTTTACCATGACATCAAGTTATTACATTCGTAAGGTTATAGTCATTTACTCGATTCATGTGAAGCCGTTTCGGGTGACAGCATTTCTGAGATGTATTGATTTAATTTGTGCTCACGGTTTTTGAAATGCTTCGTTCCCATTGATCAATTAATTTTACAATTAGGGCCGTCTTCCAAGATAGGCAGTAAAGAGAGGGCGGAAGGCTGTGCATCCGAGAATTTAGGGGAATTTATACTAATTGCTTGGTCCCATTTTTATCAAAATCCTGTCTGATAATGGGATCCATTATTAATTGAGGGAACTCGTCAAATATTATCATATAAAGTTGAAAATTTACATGCTGGTTTAATTCCGATGACAATGCATTTTCTTATGGTAAGCATGACCTGATTCTACATCCAGGGTTGGCTCCTGACGAGGGGACTTCTCAATGGTCAACAGCACAGACACGTAATTTTGTATACTCATTCGGTTATGATAGCCCGTTCTATGTTTCACCATGACATGGCTGCTGCACCCTGGGTTGGCTCCCGACGAGGGGACTCCTCAACGGTCAACAGCACAGACACGAAATTTTGTATACTCATTCGGTTATAAGAGCCCGTTCTATGTTTCACCATGACATGGCTGCTGCACCCAGGGTTGGCTCCCAACGAGGGGACTCCTCAACGGTCAACAGCACAGACACGAAATTTTGTATACTCATTCGGTTATGATAGCCTGTTCTATGTTTCACCATGACATGGCTGCTGCACCCAGGGTTGGCTCCCGACGAGGGGACTCCTCATCGGTCAACATCACAGACACGAAATTTTGTATACTCATTCGGTTATGTTTCACCATGACATGGCTGCTGCACCCAGGGTTGGCTCCATACGAGGGGACTCCTCAACGGTCAACAGCGCAGACACGAAATTTTGTATACTCATTCGGTTATGATAGCCCGTTCTATGTTTCACCATGACATGGCTGCTGCACCCTGGGTTGGCTCCCGACGAGGGGACTCCTCAACGGTCTACAGCACAGACACGAAATTTTGTATACTCATTCGGTTATGATAGCCCGTTCTATGTTTCACCATGACATGGCTGCTGCACCCTGGGTTGGCTCCCGACGAGGGGACTCCTCAACGGTTAACAGCGCAGACACGAAATTTTGTATACTCATTCGGTTATGATAGCCCGTTCTATGTTTCACCATGACATGGCTGCTGCACCCTGGGTTGGCTCCCGACGAGGGGACTCCTCAACGGTCAACAGCACAGACAGGAAATTTTGTATACTCATTCGGTTATGATAGCCCGTTCTATGTTTCACCATGACATGGCTGCACCCTGGGTTGGCTCCCGACAAGGGGACTCCTCAACGGTCAACAGCACAGACACGAAATTTTGTATACTCATTCGGTTATGATAGCCCGTTCTATGTTTTACCATGACATGGCTGCTGCATCCAGGGTTGGCTCCCGACGAGGAGACTCCTTAACGGTCAACATCTTGAGATGTCGACTACAACGGGCGAGCCCGTCACCACAGGAAGTTTTAACGATTCGTCGTTCTATCGACCTGCAGTGAGCGTAGAAGACTTTGGACAATAACAATCCGACGTCTAGCTACGCCACAACCCGTAAGAGACCAACGCCTTACCGCGAGTTAGCCAGGAATAAACCCGGCGGGCTCGAGATACTCGCGCCCTTACTTCCAATTGTGACCAGATTTTTCCGGTCTCTCGATTGGTTCCGAGTTCGAGGTCGCTTGCGCGGTCCTCTCCCTTACGAAGCGGTGAAACGGAGTACACCGAATCTATCGCGGACCAAGGCGTCCTTTGCCCGGCTCTGAACCGGGATCGGATAGCCAATGGTCATTTCAAGAGCAGTCGCCGTAAGGTACGCAACCATCCTTGCTCTATAGGAAACAATACAGTTTCCAGACTCCCCCGACTGTTAGTCGGAGTGCACAATCGATTGGCTTGCGCCGCACGGTGCGCAGACCGTCCAGGAGCGCCAGAGGTTTGATTCCCGGGGGAAACTGGTTTCGCCCCCCAGAGTCCTACCCAGGTTCGCACCCCGTGCGTGGAGGCCGTCGGATGGGTGTTGACCCGTGAGTGTGACCGACCCTGAACACATGGGTCATCGTGGCCAACTCATCATGGGCCCGTTAGCTCCCCCTTAACGGTGAACAGCAAAGATATGAAATTTTATAAATGCATTCAATTACGACAGTTCGTTTCATCAAGACAGAACTGCGACACCCATGGTTGGCTTCCAACGAGGGAACTCCTCAACGGTTAACAGCACAGATACAAAACTTTGTATAGGCATTCAATTATGATAGCCCGTTCTAAGTATCACCAGGACATTGCTTAACTGCACTTACAAAAAAAATAGGCCGTTTATTTTTTGTTAAAATTTTGTCTATTTTTCAACTTTAAATTCGTATGTAAATAAAAAAATAATTTCCTGATTTAAGTCGTTTTATTTATACTTAGAAATGATTAACGTTCTGTGCTAGCGTTTGTAAGAGCGACTCGTAGCGTTGTAGCAATTCTTACAAGCCCAGTACGTGGCGTAATAAACGTAGCGTCTCTAATTCATCGCTTGGGTGGGAAAATGGCGGTGGTCGCAAATTGTTTATACCCAGTTGTCACGTTCTCATCATCAAATTAGACACTTGCTCATCAAGAATATTTGTTTAAAAGAAATCTTCACTTTAGGATTATTACCCTTACCGCTGTCCAGTGGTTATGTACGGCAGCAAAGCGTGGACCATAAAGAAGACACCAGACGGGGGCTAGAAGATTTTCAAATGTGCTGCTACCGTCGAATGCGCCGTATAAGCTGGACCCATAAAGTTAGCAACGAAAAAGTGCTTCAGCGTGCTGGCACGAACCGAAAATTGTTGCACACCATCAAAACATCACATGACATGACAACTTGCTATAATACCCAAGCACAAAACTACACATTTCCAGTGCAGTTTTTCTTATTATTCTGCGGTTGTATGGAATCGGTTGGGAATGGCATTGCGATCGAACTCAATTGCAGTATTTAAGGACCACTATAAGAGTACGTTATTAAAGGAAGATGTTTAGATGTCATATTTTGATTTTATTTAAAAATAATTATTTATTAATTTCTTGATTACTATTGTCTTTTTGATTGTCTATAAAATTGTATCATGATTATTTGATGTTAAATACGTTGATTTTGATTATTTTGATTTGTGGATTTATTTGATTTTGATTATTTAGATTATTAGATTTTTTTTGATCTGGTTATTTTATTTAATATCATTTGCTGTTAAATATTTTGATTTTGTATATTTTGATTTTTGGATTAATTTGATTATGATTATTTGTATTTTAATTTTATTTTAATATTTAGATTTTTAGATTTATTGGATTTGGTTTTTTTATTTTAATACCATATGTATCAATAATTAATAGGTGTGTCCTGAAAACCAGGATACGAGATATCTTGAGGATACCCCTAATTTGCAGCGTTTGTAGTTTTATGTAGTTTTATTACGTAGTCTTTGTCTATTTACAGTTTTAATTTTTAATCTGTGTGTTTTTGATTTTTTGTACTTATATGTTTTTTTTTTGTAACAACAGCTGCTAATAAATATTATTATTATTATTGATTATTAATAAAATGCGCAAGGTCGAATATCTGGGGCACGTGCTGCGGCATGACAGTTATCAGCTGCTCCAACTGATATTGATAGACAAAATTGAGAGTAAACGACGCCGTGGAAGGACGAAAAAGTCGAGGTTTTGATATGACAGAGAGTGGACCAGGATCACCAGTATGGAACAGCTTTTCTGGATGGTGTAAGACCGACAAAAGTATTCAGAGCTAACGGCCATCCTCCAGTAATGGAGAGGCACTTCGAGAAGGAGAAGAATATACAAGTATGCGTGCACTAACACCCCCTACAAAAAAAAAACGAGTGTTGAAAACATGTCCTATTTATTTATTTATTTCTTTTGTGGTAAGTTACAGTATATAACCAATTAAATTGTGCATAATAAATTCGGGATTCAAGACTAATACCGTTTATAATTTACACCATTTACACAAAAACAATTGAATAGCAAAAAAATATATTAAAATTAAATCTTTAATGAGAGACTACGTATTTTTAAATAATCCATAACTATTCTAAGAGGGTTTGAAAGAATAATTATTGAATATAAAAATGTATTTAAATTATAAAATAGATAAATGTGAATGAACAATAAATTGATTATTTAGTGAAGGGATAATAATTAGTGTATATTTTATTAATTTTGATAAAATCTTGTAAAGTGAATATTATTGATACTATTATGAGCATTATTAAAAGAGTGTTGAGTAAAAGGTTTTTTGAGGTTGTCGTCGTGAGTTTCATTCCCATGGCTAGCTTTCTTTAACTGCCCTACCTTTGAGTATGACCGACCTGTGAGTATGACCGACCATGAACGAATGGGTTTTCGTGGCCAACTCCAACAGTGCCGATTAGCTCCCGGTAAAAAGGTCAAGCTAAGTGACGAAAATCAAAATGGATATTGTCAATAGACTAATTATAATTCATTGATATCATACTATTATATCTCAATAAGTAGCCTGATACATGATATCTGCTACTCCGAAAGCATGAAACAAATTAAGCAACAAACAGCTCTCAACAACTAGAGTTGTCAACTACAACGGGCGAACCCGTCACCTCA
Organism: Micropterix aruncella; assembly: GCA_944548615.1. NCBI lineage: Eukaryota > Metazoa > Arthropoda > Insecta > Lepidoptera > Micropterigidae > Micropterix > Micropterix aruncella. The sequence goes on from OX155972.1 coordinate 19,280,713, forward strand.
GGAAGTTTTAACGATTAGTCGTTATATCTCCCTGGAGTGAGCGCAGAAGACTTGTACAAAACAGTCTACCGTCAAGCTCCGCCACAAACCCGTAAGAGGCCAACGACCAGATTACTCCAGTCTCTCGATTGGCTACGAGTTCGAGGTCGCTTGCGCGGTCCTCGCCCTTACGAAGAGGTTAAACGGTGTATACCGAATCTATCGCGGATCACGGCATCCTTTGCCCTGCTGTTCACCCAGGATCTGGTAGCCGATGGTCGTTTCAAGAGCAGTCGCCGTAAGGTCCGCAACCACCCCCGCTCTATAGGATACAGTACTGCTTCCAGACTACCCCGACTGTTAGTCAGAAAGCGCAATCGATTGGCTTACCCCGCACGGTGCGCCGACCGTCCAGGAGCGCCAGAAGGTTGATTCCTAGGGGAAACTAACCCTAAGGCCAGAGTCCTACCCGGGCTCTCGCTTCATACGTGGAGGCCGTCGGATGGGTGTTGACCCGTGAGTGTGACCAACCCTGAACAGAATGAGTCTTCGTGGCCAACTCAGCAAGCTCTCAACAGGTCTCTCTCTACAGGGCAAAGAGCTAGTTTTGAACATTAACCACGCCTAACCTCTGTCACGATAAAATATATTAAAATACCCGCGTTTTCAAACCCGGCCAATTAATTCAGTTCAAAATAATTTTGGCTGAATTACATGCGCAGCGAATTTTCTTGTGATCTAATAAATATTAATATTAATATTTGTCAAAACTGATTGACACGGTACACCGAGCGCTGCGTGCAAAATCCCGGCCGCTTGATTAAAATGAAATTTCAGCTGCCGAAAATTGAATTATGCCACTCTCAATGGCGTTAATAGAGTTTTAATTGAAAAGCGCTGATCGCTAAGCCCGCACCGACAAAATACGTAATGGATATTTTGCGTGACTATAATAGGTGCTCCGGTTGCCTGGTTATTCTATAACATGGATAGGAATATCGTTTAAATTTGTTTGGCGAATAATTTTGTTAATTACAAATTGTATTTCTCGTGTATTTCATCGTTATTCACGGCTTAATTTTTTCACGTCTTTAGAGTTTCACCATTTCATAGTTATATTCTGTGTTATACAACCGCCTTAACCCCTCAATGAATATCGATTAGCTCGGGTTTGCCTACGGCAAAATGTATATAAATTTATATTTACATTTACATTTACATTTACATAGGGCGGGGTTTACTATAGAGCTATAGCATTACTGTGTAACTATAGAACGGATTACTATAGAGCGGCGCACATTTACATTTATATAAATTTATATACATTTTGTATACATTTTGCCATAGGCATCCATTATTGGACGTCTCACATTAGAGGGGTTGATGACAAAATAAAAGAAATAGAAAATACCATTTTATTCAAAAAAAAATTATTAAAAAAAGGCTTCTTGACGACATAGGTCGTTCAAGGACAGAAAACGAACTTCTGCATCCTATCCTATCCTAAGAAAAAAAAAATATTTCTGCAAAACTTTACTATTATACTGTATAATATGATATAATATATTAAACAAAATGTACTATATTGTAATATAATGCAAAAGAATAATACTATAATATTTTTAGATCGTTATATTTATATATTTGTGTATGTATGTATATGTATGTGTGTATGTGTATGTATATGTATCTATATGAGTACCTACGCCAGTTAGGCTTCTCCACCTAAGTCAGAAAATAAGTCGTATGGCCAGATACAGGCTATATGTGGCCTATTTGGGCATGCGCTGAGCATGGTCATGTGAATGTGGGCCGTTGTTTCTTCGCACATTACTTGGTATGACCATTTTTATGTGTTTTATAATTATGTTTGAAACAAATAAATAAAATAAAAATATTCAAGTCCACCTGTTAGGTGATAGTAGTAAGGTCCCCTGATCTTACATTGTAAGATTCCAGGTTCGACTCCCGCCTGGGTCACCATTTTCCGCTGGAATAAAATTAAGGGGTTGAATTTCAATTATGGCGATCGTATGTAATAACAATACACACACACACATGTTACGCGAAGACATACATAAAAATAATAAACAATTAAACAGCCGATTTTTAACAGCGCAAATATTTGGGTCTGAGATTGAGATTTGGCGCAAAGATTAACAATTTAACAGCGCAAATATTTGGGTCTATGCTGTTGACTATTGAGGAGTTCCCACAATCTTTTCAACTCATGCCATGACCAAATGATGCCTGCATGCCAAATTTCAGCTAAATCGGATAAAGCGTTTCAGCGCTATCGTCGGAGAATATACACAGACACACATACTCACAGAAGTGCGTCCAAAATACTTTCCTTAATTAGGAAAGTAAAATCAGTATCACAAATGCTATTCGAGTTTGTAACTCTGGAACCCAAACTTTCGGGTGAAAATATCCACACGCGAATGAACGGAAAATAGGAAAGAGCTCGTTTTCTTCTGAAAGTGACTCAATGGCTGAAAAATACGAGACGAGAAGGAATGAAAGGCGCGCTTTTGTGAGCGCGAATTGCGGAAAACCGCATTTTTCAGCAACGCCTTATTACCACTGACATCAATAAAATAGCATAGATGGGTCCTTCCCAATATTTTAGTATTCTAATAGAGTAGGACGACTTGAGAAAGAGGGGAACTATAAGCGCGCTGGATAACACATTTTACATTCCTACCAAGGAAAGTATTGAGAACGCTCTTCTGTATGTCTGTGTGTATGTGTTTATTTCTCCACGAAAGTGCCCAAACGCTTTATTCGATTGAGTTAAAATTTGGCAATCAGGCATAATTTGTTCAAAGCAATAAAATAGGAGGACTTGAGAAAGCAGGGAACCATAAGCGCGATGGCTCACATATTTTGAATTCCTAGCATGGAAAGTATTGTGAACGCATTTCTGTGTGTCTGTCTCTCTGAATGTATTTGTATGTTTCTCCACTACAGTACCCAAACGCTTCATTCTATTGACCTGGAATTCGGCAATCAGGCATCATTTGTTAATGGCAAGAGTTGATAAGATTGTGGTTGAAATCGTTACACCAGGGGTGCCCTAGTGAAATGAAAAAAAAATGAAATGAAATGAAAATCTTTATTGCACAATAAAATAAGGTACAATGGCGGACTTATTGCTACACTACAGCAATATCTTCCAGTCAACCAACATGCTGGTGTGAAAAGAAGAGTAGGCAACAAATTATAGCCTAAAATTAAATTTGAAATTATAGCATATAATATACATTGTGTGTGTATCTAAAGTAAAATGTAAATATATAAATAAATTTTTGAGTTTGACATATTATATGTATGTATATGTATATACATACATATTTTGATATATTAACAAATAAATAAATAAATAAATAAGTAAATAAATAAACTGCCAAAATAAGGTAAGGAAAGGGAGGGGATAACGGAAAGGTTAGAATTTATGATTAATATTTATTGTGAAAGGAAGTGCTTTTTCAATGATTGCTTAAAGGTGAACAGCGAGCTAGCGCCTCGATTAGTTAAATGAAGCTGATTCCACAGTCGAGCTGCATGTACGGAGAAGGAGTAGGAAAAAAAAGTGGTATTGTGTTTTGGGATACGTAGGATATTATTCTGACTTGAACGAAGTGGGAGACCATGACTTCCTAATCCGGTAAAAGCCTCGTTGAGGTAGGAGGGAGATGTAGGATTGTGTAGGACATTATATAGAAGTGAAAGAATATGCAAATTTCTCCGGTCCCGTATACGAAGCCATTGCAATTTTGATCGGTACTCGGAAACATGGTCATACTTCCTCAGATTGAATATGTACCTTATGCAAACGTTCTGTAGGCGCTCAAGTTTATCCAGTCTGTTTTCGGTGAGATCCAAATATGCGACATCGGCATAGTCTAGTAACGGCAGGAGAAGACTTTGAATTATGGTTTGCTTAGTGCTTACAGGTAGGAATCTCTGCAACCTCCGAAGGCTATGAAAGCCATTATATATTCGCCTGCTTACTTCGTTGACTTGTACTTGCCAAGAAAATGTCTCGTCCACGAGTATGCCTAAATTCTTTACAACTTTAGAATACCCAATGACGTTGCCCTCGATTTCTACTTGACGTAAAGATGATAGAGAAATAGGAGACAGTAATTGTTGACTGCCAATTATAATTGATTGGGTCTTAGTAGGATTTAAGACAATGCCTAGTCGCGTGGGGGGGGGGGGGGCTGGGGGGTTTGTGGGGTCGCGGGAAAGATTGGGAGTATTGTGGTGGTTGAAAACGACATTTTCCGTGAATAATACATGTATTTTCCAAAATATTAAAGGTAATACAAAACAGGAAACGCCTACATCCGAATGTCCCAGTTAATCGTAAATAACAATGGAAAATCCTCTCAGAGAAAAACATCAGGCAGCAAATACTTGAACCGCACGCAAAACAACTTCGCCGCAAATCGTGCTGCATAGTTTGCTTCTTAGTAAACAAAGTTATAAGAAACCACAGCATATTTTTCTCGAGAGATATCTCAGAATCTGACGTTTTATGTCATTTCAGTCAATAAGATATAGAAGTAGTTTTCGATTGGTGTACCAAGCCAAAGCTTGACATCAACCTTGACATATGCATAGTGATGACCTGAAATATAATTGGCATCCAAAGTCTTTCCTATAACAGGGGTTCCAAAACTATCCAAGTGTGCGCGAGTGTCGGCCGCAGCCGGCCTACACTAGCGCCGAACCTGTAACCGGTCTCCCGACTGGTTACAGGTTCGAGGTCCTTTGCGCGGTTCTCTCCTTTATGTAGCGGCTATACTTTGTTTAACGAATCTATCACGGACCACGGCATCCTTTGCCCGGCTGTTCACCCGGTATCGGGTAGTCGATTGGTCGTTTTAAGAGCAGTTGCCGTAAGGCTAACAACTGCCCTCGTTCTATAGGAGACAGTACTGTTTCCAGAATCCCCCGGCTGTCAGTCGGAATGCACAAATCAAATCAAATCAAAGTCCAAAGACCAGAGTCCTTCCCGGGCTCGCACTTCTGCTTTGGCGTCTTAGTGGGTCTTAGTGGCCTGACTGTAACAGAGCCCATTAGCTAAATTGGTTGGCGACAGTAATGTCCGGGCCACACTAACGGGAAATGCCTGTAATTACCGCGATAATTTTGGTGTGGCCGTAGCAAAAATGCCCATCATCGCCGTTATTAAAGGCATTTCCCGTTAGTGTGGCCCGGGCATAAGGGAGTGAACCAGTCTTTGGTGGAGTGACCTTGACACTTTATTCGTTTGCTTAGCAACAAATAAGATTATTAATCATAGGCGCCTCAGACACCCCTTATCTCTCTACGTGGCACCTCAGGATGCCTTGACACATTTTTTGGAAACTTTAGCCCTATAATAATAATATATCTAACACTATTATCCGGAGAGTAAGTGAAATTAATGATTTAAGGATAAAATTTAATGGCTACCCGAACTAACTTTCCAAATTAGTATCTCTTAATTAGTCTTGAAATGTTTTGAGCTACTGTGATTCTTGTGTCCCTTGAAACACTGTGTCACTACTCCGGGTCGTTTATGACATCATCGTGCATGAACTAGTGTACATTAAATAACTAGAAGTGGTGCATAATACATGTCTTAGATTCTTGAACCGAAGGCTATATGCGTATTATCTTTATAAAATATCCTAAATAACTCATTCTTTGAATGGTCGGCACAATACCAAAAACTACGGTACCAAAAAACCTTGCAAACCCAATACTCAAGCATGTTAGAACAACCCGTCAACCGCTGGAACAACACGCCAGGGTTGAATCATTCCAAAGCGCTAATTAAGGCTTACGACCGTAAGACGGCCCGTGAGGCCTTATCGCTAAATAGGAACAATCTGCGCATACTGGTGAGGGCGCTCAAGGGACATTGTGGCCTGAACAAACACATTCAACCTCAAGCTCAGAGACACAAAATGTGCAAGTTCTGCCAAGGAGCAGAGGAAACTCCCCAGCACCTCATGTACGAGTGTAGTCCGCTGATGCGTAAAAGATACACCCACTTGGGTGGTCATTACTTCCAACCTGAGGAGGTAAAACAATCTGGCGCTAAAAGCCTGCTGCGGTTCTTAAATGACACGAGGCTTAGCGCAGAACTATAGTAGGTGGCGAAAAAAGTAGATCAGCAATGGTCGCAGTGTTACAAGGCTCAGAAAGACCTTAGAAAAGCCCCACTCAACAAATAAAAATAAAAATGGTCAGCACAAGTCACTACAACTGAGAAAATATTTGTGTGCAGTGACGCACGTCTTTAACCTTGTTTGAAGGGGAGTGGCCAAACCCAGTCTCTTAGATAAGGTGGATATGTATACCCAGAACATTGATGGGTGTAAATTAGAATTCGCAAACCCGTAACCCACAGGAGTTATAACGATATGTTGTAATACTGTCTTTTATGAAGCGATCTTAATGAACCACACGATCCAGAGACAAAATACGCCCACAGCCCGTAAGAGTACAACGCCTAACCGCGAGACATTGTGAAGTATCTGGCAAGACACTTCCAATGTGGTCACTGATTCGAGGTCGCCTGCGCGGCCTCTACTTGACGTCAGCGGCAATTCAAGACGTATTAATTTTGGACCGAGGCGACCTTTGCCCGTCGGGTAACCAACGGATCGTTTGTAAGGATATATAATGTCCTGTCGGCAACTAACCTCGCTGCTTTGAAACGTACGTTTCCAGATTGGTGCACCGATTTCATTCACAAACTTGTCATCTCTTGCCATGACCGAATGATGCCTGCATCCTAAATTTCAGTTCAACGGATTAATCATTTACAGACATACTTCCTTCTGAATATAATCTTAATCGCGACCGCTTAATCGGAGGTCGCCCCTGGGGAGCCCCACCGGGGCGACTCCCTGAGAATATTTCCGTCTTCGTTATAATGGATATTTTCTTCATCTCAAAAAAAAAATCCGGGAGAGTAAATTCATAATTTTGAATCGGATGTATTTTTCTGACACGCTCTGTTTGAGCCATATTTTGGATATATTCTAATGATGCATTGTATTAACTGTAGAAGCAAAATCCGAAAAGGATATTCGTTGTCACCCGTATTCACGGTAGCTACCTATACGATGAAGTGAGCTGTCATTCGCGTACGCGTTGAATCGGATATATTTAGGGTAGCTCTCTCGGTTCTTCCGGCAGAAAAAATACGTGTGGCACTCGGGGACTGCCGCGGTAAAGCTATTGCATAGCATTTTTAACAACTTATGCAATTATAATTATTTATTTATTTTATTTATTTTATTTTTTCTGATATCAGATAACTGCGCTCTATAGGAAAACGTTGAAATTATTCCGAATCATTTGCGGCTGCGGTAGCAAATGATGCGGAATAATTTAAACGTCTTCCGATAGAACGCCGCGTACGATTTTTTTATTCGATAAAGCAAAAAAACGGATTATTCGAAAAAAATCGTAGATGAAAAGATAGATAATTAAATTATCTTTAAAATTGTGTAGGTTTTATAATAATACGCCAGATAGTATTTGCGTAGTAGTCGTTTTTGTGTTCGGTTAGACCTAATTTCACAAATTAATTACACTATGTAATATAAACAAAATCTAAAATATTCAAAGCTAAGAATATTAGTAAAATGTTCTTGTTTAACATATATTTTTTTCGAATCGTAAGCAGTACTCGTTTAGACGTAATTATCAGTTTAAAATCATTAATTTTCGTTAAGAAATTTCTTCATTCGGTCGCCGCGCTGGCCTAGGCCCGCGATAAAAGCTATGCAATAGCTTAAAAGTTTGGTGGAATAAGTTTTTTTGCACGAAAAACGCATATACGGACGTCTTGTCGAGGAAAGGTTTTCTTGTGCTTCATTTTCACTTCTCGGTTAACATTTCGCGACGAACAGTTTGGTGAGAAAGGTGTGTGGCAACCTGGGAAGTGAAGCAAAGGTACGACCTAATTGACGTCATAGAGCAGTCCAGACCAAGGAATATTCCAGAAATAAGGCGAAACAACTAGGTGAGTAATACAGTTATACCTTGTATTTGTTGGAGTGCATCTAAAGTCTGGAGAAAGCCCCTGGCTGGAACATCTGGTCCTTCACTTATGTAGCTACCGTAAATACGGGTGACAACGATTATCGTTTTCGGATTTCGCTTCTACAGTTAATACAATGCATCATTAGAATGTATCCAAAATCTGGCTCAAAGACGCTCTGTCCTATCTCCATTTTTCTTTTAACCACAGCTTGTTACGCGACGTCTGGTCTTCGTCGACTGAAATTTTGTTTACGATTTGTAATGCCTGGATGGCTTACCCGGCCGCCCATCCGCTCTCCACGCTTCACACTGCCTGCCACATTTCCACGATTGAGGAAATGCCATAAATTTCGAGCGGCGCTGGTTCTGACGCAGTCAGCAATGCGAATCAAGTAATTTTCCGCGAACATTCCACCATCAGAATGGAAAGATTAATGTTACATTCAAATTGGCCTTTATGATTATTTCCTTATTATTTCCGGCGAATGTATTTTTCAAGTTTTCTTTAAAAAGCTTGTTACACAAAAAAAAATACCCTGAAGGAAGACTTTTTGAGACACCCCACAGTCCTTCACAGGAAGGACTGTGGGGGCTGACGGGCCCATGATGAGGTGGCCACGATGACCCATGTGTTCAGGGTCGGTCACACTCACGGGTCAACACCCATCCGACGGCCTCCCCGCATGGGGTGCGAATCCTGGGTCTGACACTGGGTCAACCAGTCTCCCCTGGGAATCAAACCTCTGGCGTCCCTGGACGGTCTGCACACCGTGCGGCGCAAGCCAATCGATTGTGCTCTCCGACTAACAGTCGGGGGAGTCTGGGAACTGTATTGTTTCCTACAGAGCGGGGGTGGTTGTCTACCTTACGGCGACTGCTTTTGAAATGACCATTGGCCATCCGATCCCGGTTCAGAGTCGGGCAAAGGACGCCTTGGTCCGCGATAGATTCGGTGCACTCCGTTTCACCGCTTCGTAAGGGAGAGGACCGCGCAAGCGACCTCGAACTCGGAACCAATCGAGAGACCGGAGAAATCTGGTCGCAATTGGAAGTGAGGGCGCGAGTATCTCGAGCCCGCCGGGTTTATTCCTGGCTAACTCGCGGTAAGGCGTTGGACTCTCACGGGTTGTGACGTAGCTGGACTTAGAATTGTACTGTCCAAAGTCTTCTACGTTCACTGCAGGGCGACAGAACGACTAATCGTTAAAACGTCCTGTGGTGACGGGCTCGCCCGTTGTAGTCGACACCGCAAGATGGTTCCTCGCTGATCCTGCGGCCTCTACGCAGAAGAAAACCCGGATAGGACTCTAGCTTGAGGGCTAGATTTCCCTAGGAGTCAACCATCAATCAATTATGCATTCCGACCGACATCCGGGAGAGTCTGGAAACAGTACTGTCTCCTATAGAGGTGGTAGTTGTTAACCTTACGGCAACTGCTCTTGAAACGACCAATCGGCTATCCGATACGGGGTGAACAGCCGGGCAAAGGATGCCGTGGTCCGTAATAGATTCGGTAGTCCCAGTATCACCGCTACGTAAGGGAGAGGATAGCGCAAGCGACCTCGAACCTATAACCAGTCGGGAGACCGGAGTAATCTCTTTGCAACTGGAAGTAAGGGCGCGAGTCTCGACCCGCTGGATAATTAACCTGGTTATCTCGCGGGAAGGCGTTGGCTTCTTATGGGCGAGTGGCGAAACTAGACAGAGAACTATTTTCGTCCCAAGGCTTTTACGCTCACCTCACGGGAGATAAAACGATCTAATATCGTTAATACTTCCTGAGGTGACGGGTTCACCCGTTATAGTTGACAGGTCTAGTTGCCGGCAAAGTAATAAAGAAAATCAGTTGTAAAGTCCAAATCGTTCCTCGAAATAAAGAAATTTTGAAATCAATAAGCATATTTGAATGAAATCGCTCTTCTTATTCCATACAGTAGATGAATGAATGTGATCGATCAGTTTTTGGATATTCTAAGTGGTTTTTTGTGCGACTTATTCAAAAATATTTTGAACGGATAAAGCGTTTGAATAGATGCTCTGCAGTTGTGGAATAAAACAGGTCAAGTAAGCTGAGAACACCAGAAGTATGATCCAGCTAGAATGCCAGAAAATATCCTTGGTTCTCATTCATAATGAACTGGGTTAACTACGTGTCTGCCCCGTGACGTTAAGGTAGCAGAAGTCCACTACGAAAAAGAAATAAGCCGGCTTGAGGATCGACTCGAGCCTTTGAAGAGATAAGGTGTATATAGAAATTTAGCTAAGTGGTAAGGTGAGGGGCATAGGGAGAAAAATTCGGGTTAGACCACGCCGACCCTGGCACCAATATGGCACGCAGTCGCGTAACACGTGATAATTGCTTACATAGGGAATGATCAGTTTTTATTTTATTTGACAAAAACACATCTTCTTCTCCGTCGTTCCCTCATTACTGTGGATCATGGCCACTAGACAACAGTTTGCCTACGAGGCTTCTCCACTACGACCTGACTTCTGCATCGATCTGGGTCGAGGTCGATGCGATAACTTCTTTGATGAGGTCGTTTCATCTGGCCGGTGATCTGCCTCTTCTTCCCTCCACTTGACCCCCGGAAAGCATTTTCTCCAGATTCTCTGGGTTTCTCCTGGCAACATGACCGAAGAGCTGCAGGTCCCTTCTCACGCATATGGTGGAGACCCTCACTTGGATGCCGAGTTCTTCCATGACAGATTTGTTGGTGCTGTCCATGGGATTCCTAGCATTTAACGCCAACACCACATCTCCAGTGCATCGATTTTGGTGCTTATCCGAGCCTTCAGGGTCCATGTCTCCGATGCATAGAGAAAGATCAAGAAAACCAGAGCTCGAACTAGCCTGACCTTAGTCCGCTTGCTTATACCCCGATTCTTCCACAGCCTTTCTAGCTTGCTCATGGCCGATCTTGCCATCTGGCAAAACACATCTCCTGTTATAAATAGGATCATAAAAATCGATGTAAAAACGATCTTCAAACCGACCCAAAATATATCCCGATCTCTGAGGCCTGTATAGGATGTAATACCACTGCAAACCCTGGGTGTATATAAAGTCGAATGCAGATGTGAACTAGCCTACGTTGGACAAACGCAACGGCCCACAGCCACTCGACTGATGGAAGACATCAAAACTCTTAAAAACGTTTAGCGAGAAAATCGGCTATATGCGGACACATATTGGACAGCGGAAGTAACCACTGGATGCAGTTTCAAAATTCCGTTGTGCAATCCAAAGAACAGTTTTACTTTCCCCGCAATCTACAAGAAGCCATTGGAATAATAAGAACCCCGAACTTTAACAGAGACGACAGTTACAAACTAGTGTGTACAGCGAATTTTCAAAATTCGCGCGACCCCGCCGCCACACCACCGTTATAACTAGCGTAGTAACAGCAGCAGTATGCCGCCTACCCGCAGAACAACGGATGACGATTGATAGTAATTTAGGCTACCCTGAACAAAGTCGCCGAAATGTCGGATGCCACAAACTTTACGCGGTAAATTCGTTTTATCCAATTTATAATATCAAACAACCGTAAAAATTGTTGATGTTACATATCCTGTTTATTATATATGATTTACGGCCAACAATACGTTATCTCATAAGTGCTCTTACCCAAGATATCATTTAGCGACGCCTTGACGTCTCAAAGCTCTTTAAAAACTTTAAAAGTTTTAAGTGGACTGTACGCAGGAAAGAGCAGTGAGTCCTTGCGTCGCTTGCGTGGCCTATACCTGTTATATGTTCAGCAGTTTCTCAGTCTTAGTTTAACTCGAACCTTGGCCTCCTTTCCCGGCTTTGAACTCGAGATCGGGAACAAATTGCTGATATCGAGAGTGGCTGAGAACAAGACAGCATCCACCCCGCTGCTGAGGAAATAATAAATCATCTCTAGACTACACCAGTTATCAGATGGAGTGCACAGTCGATTGACTAACGCCGCTCGATGCATGAACCGTCCAGTAGCGCGCGAAGGTCATATCCCAAAAGAAACGAATCCACCTTGCTCACAAAGAGGGGAACACAGAGTCCTTGCCGGGGTAGACCCTCGTTCGAGGAGGCTACTGGAGAGGTGCTGAACCGTGAGTTGAGCCGACACCTGGAACGAAATGGGTCTTATACATATTTATTCTGTTTATTATATAGGATATTCGGTCAGCAGTACGATTGCTATGTCAAGTGCGCTTATCCACGATATGTCGAGGCGAAGCAACGCCTTGACGTCTCACAAGTGTTTAAAAAGTTTCAAAACTTTTTAAGCGGACTGTACACGGGAAAGAGCAGTGCATATAAATATCCCACGTAATATATTTTTTATATCCGAGTCGTATCTCTGAATGGAGGCAGCATTTCATATATTTCTCTCGGCGCTTGGAGGCAGTCAAGCAGGCGGGCGACTGTAAGTATTCCTATTATGATAACTGCAGCGTTCGCGTCGCCTTCTAACGCGTCGCTCCGAGCAATATAATGTCGGAAGCCAACAGGAAAAATTTAACCCCACGGATAGTCTACGTACGTATTGCCTGCACTGCGCTAACAAGCTTTCGTCTTGTGCACAATACAACTGCTTTTTGAATGTCATGATTTTCGGCGACTTTAAGCTAAATCATATTCTGAAAGGAAAAGAAATGCAATTTTAGATTGAAATGAAGGCTGATAATGTTTGTTGCAGTATTATTTTTAGTATAAAATCAATTTTAATTTTTAAAATATTATAAGAATGAGTGTGGGCCCGTAAGGGCCCATTCTTCATTACTAATTTTGTTGCACTTAGGATAATCCTTCGTTCCCGCGGTACTACGCGCGGTGGCTCGCGCTAGGGCGCGGCGTAGTGTCGGTAAAGTGGAAGACAGTATGTTATCTGCTTAAAGATTTACTTACGACTGTTGAGCGGTCAAAGCGCTCAAACGTTCAGTGTTTACGACGATAAAAATATATTAATCTGACTCGGCATTTATACGCAGTGGCAACATACTGCAGTGGCAAGTTTGAATTGTTATCTGGCGGGGCATACGAAATATTACATTACATAGTCGTCACATTCACAATATAATTATTGTTTTGTAGGCAACCTCCCTACACACCTATTTGACAATCACTCGGATAATAACACTCGCATGTGGATGCCATACAGGTTCGGTCGACGGCCGTTCGATCGATGAATTCGCGCAGCGATCGTCGACAGTGTCACATCACTGATCTCCGCCACGGCGCGCGCGCGGTGGCAGGTCAGTCAGCCGGCGGTAACTCCCATAGAAAGAAAAAATGTATGGACTTGCGTAAGGTCATCCGGCAAACTAACGATACCAAAAAAAACACGAAATGCGGTTGTTAACCTGCCAGGCGCGCCACTGCGCACTTGTCGCTCTCGTCGTTCTGCGCATATTTCCTGTTTTGAGAGCTGTGTTTACGTCGCGCGTAATGTTTCACATCATTGGCCGCTTTTATTCCGTTTTTCGCGTTTTGTGCGGGAAATTATCGAATTGACGATGAATAAAAGAGTTAGTTCTACCACAGGAAGTGTGTTGGATGCGGATTGATCAGGAGCAGGAGATACGAAAGGTGTGACAGCATTTTTTTGTCACGCTTCTCTTCGGACGAAAAAAGGTAAGTAGCAAGTTTTAAGCCAGTATTTATTTAATTTTCTGTATTCTAAGTTCCAACGCAATAAGCAAATTAGCAAATAAGCATGGCGCAGCAAGCCATTTCCATAAAAATATAAGGCTGGCGGCGTTAGTAGTGAACGACACGCCATTTCGTTTTTATCGATATCGATGGATTGGGGGCCGTCCACATATTATGTAATCACGGTTTTGGAATTTTCGATATCCCTCCTCCCCCTATGTCAACAGACGTATTCAGCTGCCTCCCCCTCCATGATTACGTTATCAAACGAATTTGCGGAAAATGTGAAACATCGTGAACCCAGCATTTGTAAAGTGTTGTAAGACTCTTTGCGAGTGCTTAAATTTAGTTATATTAAATAATATTTTTTAGATGACCCAGAGCCTTTTACTGTTGGACTAAAATTACAAGTAAAGAAGCAAAGTACTGCCTGAATACGTAACGGTCAGCCATATAATTATTCACTACCCCTCCCCTCTCTGTCTAATTAAGATTGACACCGGATTGACTTTTTGTGATGTTTCAATTTAAATTTTATAGTTTCGGCAGTTTAATCTATTATGTTTTGTAATACGAGCAATTGGAAAATTACACATCATTAATACAAATTAAGTAAAAATTCTGCTTTTTTTAAGATGACGTTATTCCTTCGGCGAGCACAGGACATTATTCCTTCGGCGAGCACAGGACAACCATCACAAAAGGGAAAAAGACTCAATCTAGGAAACATTGGTAGGTATTTTTTATTTTTATTTTCATAATGCACAATTGATGATAGGCCATTAGCTTTCCCTTTATTTAAACACAACTATGTAGTATAGCTTTGTTGACCACAGCTGGATAAAGCAGAATGTGGACGATTTTTGAAATCATTCGCAACCCTTAATTCCAGAGCTGTTTATAAAATTTTCAAATTTTACACAATTTTACAAATCTAATTAAACAATCTTTCTTACAAATAAAGCGTTTTATTATTAATAACAATAATAATAATATAAAACAATTTTATTTAAAAAATTAAGGTATAAAACAATGTTTATACAAGGTATAAGACATACAATACAATAATTGAACGTATAATATATGTTTAATTATGATATTGTATGTTTTATATATTTAATTTGTGTATTTTTTATATGTTATTTATGTTTAATTATTTTTTGTTTTTAATTACGTTTATTTAGTGTTTTTGTGTTATTTATATGTTGAATATTTTATATGTTCTATTAATTATTGTTTAATCTGTTATTGATACGGGTTTTCATAAAAAAAACACTTAACTATCATATGAAGGCAACAATATTTATTTACATTATATTTTTAACTAATATAAAGCATCCCTTTTGGGATTTTCCATGCTATAAATAGAATTACCTACACTTCCCTCTGAAAAATCATGATCCATACACGATCAGAATAATAGTAGAATTTGCGAAAACTCTAATATTCAGAGAATCAGTTGGAATATAATTTCAACGTAAACCCTTACGAAGTGATTATAAATCTAAATACAAATATAATTAATAATTGTTTTTACAGATAGTTTACAAATGATTTTACAGATAGGTTTTTTTACAGTTGACTTCAAAGAAAAACAAACATATTTGCGCGACTGATGTACCTACGTTGTCCGTCATTAAGAAGCATTACAAGAACGGTAGATGACCGAATCACCAGGGACATTATAACTTCAGCAATGAAAAATAAATATCGCAAACACCAAGGACGACGCTGAACAAGACTGAAAATTGAAATTTTTGTGATTGATAAGTTGCATAGTCACTTTAAAATGTATTTTTAAATTGTCAACTGTTTTGCTTATCATATATATAGCATAAAGATCGTCACGTATTTTGTATAAAATAAGTAAAATGCAAGACTGTATTTGACATGTCTGATGCTACGATTATCAACTGTGTGTGTGTGTGTGTGTGTGTGTGTGTGTCTGTGTGCGAGAGTGTGTGCGCGCGCGCGTGCGTCTGTGCGCGCACGCGTGTGGGTGTGTGTGTGTGCATTTTTAAAATCTGTTTATTAGCCAATTGGATACGGATATGCTTGTTATGTTACTATAAATACTTTGTCATGTACCTACATCATGACTTTGTCATGTGATGTACTTCGTTTTACTTTAACATGAGCAGTGTTGGATATTGCAACATGAGCATTATGCACTTGTAAATATAAAAGCATAATGTTATCATTTTATTTTATTGCAATACAACGAATCATGTAGGTGTTTTCACCAGCATAATCCGGATGAAATAAGTATGTAGGCATTTATATTTTTTCTCGCGAATGTGAAATGTTCTGTACCTCATAATTATTCCTTGTTAAATACACAATGTTCGAAAGTATGTGCATGATTAAACCGCACGCTTGATTCGTATTTTTTTTTTTTGATTTTCAAAATAATATCAAAATTTTGTGGGAACGCGTGGGCTAAATCACGGCGTTTTTATCGATATATATATTGATGAATGATCTCGGAATCACATCCTTAACTATTGGATTGACGGTTAGCTACAATGCGACGTTACTGTTAACTCCATACAAAAGTGAATTTCGATTCAAATGTACTAAGTTCCGCATCTTATTTATATGATCAGTGGAGTCAGTCGTTTGCAATCACTCGGGCGAAGCGCACGCTTCTCGTGTCTCCGATAGCGACCGCGCGCACAGCAAAATAAGCTCCCGCAAACAGCGATATTTGTGTCATTCGCTTCACGCTCGGCGCTCGTGTGTAGTGTTACTCAATTGCGCCTTCTCATATCATTTATAAGGATAATACCACATCCGAAACCATAGTTTTATATCACATTCAAAGTATTGTTTATTTCACCGTAAAACCGGTCTTAAAAATTAAACGTAATACATAAACAGGACACGGCTACCCACGAATGTCTCAGTTAATTGTAAACAACAATGGAAAAACCCGTCAAAGAAAAACACCAGGCAGCAAAGACGTGAACTGCCTGCAAAATATCTTCACCGTATAGCTTCTCCCTTAATCGGTAGATAGCGCTACTGTATTACAATTAACAAATGACGATGCTTGATTTTTATCAAAGGAATGTATTGTTTACTAAAATAATGCATCTTCCAACATTCCTATGCCAGTTACTCTTGATTCTTAAAAGTTTTACTGGGAAAATTTTGGGGCGGCACAACCGATTTAAAAAAAAAACATATTTTTACTCTTGGATTAGTTTTAAATGATATCTTGATTATATATTAGATACCTAAAATGTGACTATAACTAAATTTGACTAGTTATTTTCAACTGATTGACCAAAGAGTGATAATGGCTAAAAATACGTAATTTAAATTGCACATCCTGTGGACAAACTGTATTGATACATTTTATACCGAAAAATCTGGTACTTCTGATTTATAGTTAAACAATAAAATATGTTATATTAAATTTA
This sequence comes from Micropterix aruncella, assembly GCA_944548615.1. Taxonomy (NCBI): domain Eukaryota; kingdom Metazoa; phylum Arthropoda; class Insecta; order Lepidoptera; family Micropterigidae; genus Micropterix; species Micropterix aruncella. Next base: position 19,297,816 of record OX155972.1, read on the forward strand.
AATCAATATTCATAACATAATCCAAAATGACGGTGTTATTATATTTGTTAAAACAATAAAATGTCACAACTTAGAAATGAGACATTATGAGGAGAACAGAGCATTTAAATGCATTTTATAAAAGGACATTGACCTGTAGGTCGATGTGAGGCCATATGTAGGTGGCTGAATCATTCATGGAATTACGAGCGAAATTTCCTGATTTCCTTAGGGGATCATTATGTGCGCGCTTCGGCCCAAAATTGTATGTCTTCGCTATTGCGTAAAAGAAAATATTCTTTTATTGCCATTGGAAAATGATACTTAGGGGATCGTGACTGAAGTAACTTGTCTATAACTTACACAATCGGACCTATTCAAATGTTTTAGATATGTATCTAAAGAGAGGGCATTCCGAAACACCCTATAATTTATTTATTAGTTTCAAATAGTATTCAAGGGCATTACAGATGAATCCAATTCGCCCTTGAATATTAAAGCTAGAGTGTAAGTCTAAAAATATATGACTACATAACTAAATTAATGCCAACATTGAACAAGAAAAAACATAAATATATAAAACTAAATAAAAGACAGATTATGATAAGAAAGACAGACATGAGATAGCAGGGAGTTGCCTTTTTAGCTGCCAAAGGGATATACAAAAGATATCTATTTCTGTGGGTAAGGAATTAAGAAGAGCTATAACCCTTCCCACTGGCCTGTCTACAAAAATATTTGTACGGTGGTACGGCACGTTAAACAATAGATGCGATCTCCTCGCTGTGTAATTTAACGGTACGTACAATTCAAACTTGCATAGTATCTCTGGCAAATAAATAGTTCCTTGAATTAATTTATATGCAAATCTAATTAGTGAAATATATCGACGCGTTTCAAGACTGTTGTATCCTACCATTCCTAGCACAAAATCGGACGGAAATAAGTATGGATAAATATTGTATTTTCTGTAATAAATATATCTTAAAAATTTTCTTTCAATACGCTCTACCATCTGTCATCTCTAATGTCTGTCCATGCACAATGGCAGGCTACACGGATCTTTTATACGTCGTCAATTCCTTATGACTTCTAATAATGTTAGATCCAGGATTAGGATGACGATAGATTGAATAGGTCTCCTATTTTAACAGCTACACCAAATTTAGGAATTAATTAATATTGTGCACGTTATTTCCATGTATATTTTTTTTTTGCATTTTTCAATGTAGGTATATTTTTGAGAACCGCATTTTAGGGCAACTTTTGAGCATGAGCATTTTACTAAAGCTTTTACATAATTTATTATTGTATTATTAGAGTCCTGTCCATCCTAGAACGGGCTAGTACCAGTTGGGTGACAGAATCAAAGTAGCAAATTGTTAAGGTTTTGTCATTCGATTCCTGCTATTTATGTAAGCAAAATCAATTTTTATTAGTAAATTAATTAATAAATAAATAAATCATAGTTTTATTGACAATGGCGCATTTTAAAAATCTTGCATTTACCTACCTGTATAATTACGCTACTGGTGTTTTGCAATTACAGTTGTATGAGACATTGCATTAAAGCTTTAGAATTTACGGCGGAAACCCCACGAAAGGTAGACCCATAAAATTCATTGTATAATGACATTTAAAATCGCTTTTAAATTATTAGCAATTTGACTAATTGAATGAAACTCTACCTTATGTTATCAGGCGTGCGGGCATATTTTTCAATGGGTGATTCTGAATGTATGAATGAATGAATGAAAAACTCTTTATTGCACAATTAAAAGGAGGTACAATGGCGGACTTATTGCTACATAACAATCTCTTCCAGTCAACCAACATGCTGATGTGAAAAGAAGGGTACTATAACAGAAATTGCTTTCAAACCTTTTTTTTTACTTTTTTCGTGAATAACAATATTTTGGACATTAGCAGAGATACAATTCTTCCACAACTTTTGTTAATTTAAGCCTTAATTGCCGAGGAAATCGTTTTTAACCCTAGAAAGATAATCATATTGAGTTGTACGTTAAAGATAATCATACGTCAAATTGACTCCATAGGTTTAATTAGCTGTAAAATCAATAGTTTTTTATACATTTTAATAAATTAAAAAGATATGTGTTGTATCATGTATTTTTAAATAAAACATCCGATATTTACGAAATTATGTTAACTTTTTATTAAGAAAATTACAACAAAACTCAAAGTTCTGAAAAATTAACAAAAAAATAGGAACATTATTTTCGTCAGTATGATTTTTTACCTATTACATTAATCACCCTTTTTATCTTATAATTCAAGTAACATCAGATATTATTGTCTTTAAACTAGATAATAACTATTGAAACATCACTGAAAACATTTTTGGCACATGTCAACGTTATGCTCTCGGCAAATTATTTCTTTGCATTTTATGCACGAGGCATTCGCCTTCCTCTTTATTTTGGAAGGGCAATAATTACAATAGGCCCGTTTTCTGGCTGCTGGTACCTCGGGACGCTCTTCTTCTTGGTTCGCTCTTGATCTTGAGGGTTTTTGGGTACGAAAGACGCGTTACTGTCCCGTAAATACCTTTTCAAAGTTGGTATATCCAATCGCTTCGTCATAAAGGGCGATGTAAGAGCATTACTTAGGTGTTTCATAAATTTATTGCGATTCAGAGCCTTCTCACCTTTACTGGCAACGTTGTGGGAGTATATAACATAAGCATTTATTCAGGCAATATTTATCATCCCATAGAAAACGGCAATGTTTCTACTACAGGACATTATGGAACACATTTGGTCTAGCGTGTCCACCCCGCCTTTGGTTTGATTGTAGAACATAATCATTTCTGGTCTGCCGGTTGTTTCATTGACAGAAGCATCTTCACATCTCTCCTCATAATCGCTCTGGACTTCATCCTCACTTACGTGATCTTCGACTTCACTGTCTGTATCGGCGGATATGGCCTTCTCCTCATTATCTAAAAGTGCAGCCAGAATGCCTTCCTCGTCTAAATGTCTTCTCGCCATTTTACTGAATATACGTTCAAGCTCTCTATAAAACAAAAACAAATGTCAAAAACAGCAAAAACAAACCGATCCAACAAAAAAAACTAACTTATTCGCTATAGCAAAAATCGTAAAAGTCACGTAAAAGATAATCATACGTCATTTTGACTCCTATGGCGGTAAAATATCGAAATGGCGGGTACTTACCAGTTTGACACGTGCGCCCTTCGCTAGTTCCCGGCGCGGACTGAGATGTCCGGAATGCACGTCACCGGATTCCCACAATTTAAAAAGTTACAGCAAAATTTCGTCGGCGCGGGAGTCATTTTGACGTAGATTATCTTTCTAGGGTTAATGATCATAGGAGAATTATATTTTTTTATGAAATGTTTTCACATAGTGAAACAACTAGGGATTTACGTTAATTACTTCTGCTTGTATATAGAAATAATAATATATAGGTTTAACATATTAGTCCCTGTCCTAGCTGAATTTATCGATTTAACCGCGCTGCGCATGTGTTACTTTGCATATGTTCATTCGCTGCTAACGTACGGCGCGGAGTTATGGGGAGTACAGCAGACAGGCAGAGAGCCTTCGTTATGCAGAAGCGTCCAGTCCGCACAATAGCGCGTGTGCCGTTTGATATGCCTGCAAAGCCTATGTTTAGAGATCTCTGCATCATGACACTGACGTCCATTTATAAAATGGAAGTAGCGCTGTACGTTCGCAGAAATCTAGCCGATTTTAAAGTGAATGGTGTGCATACTGTGCATCACCACTATCTCACAAGATCCCGAAGCATGCTACGTTCAGTAAGTCATGCATTATCCAAGTCGGAGAGGCTAGCTTTTATCGCCGGCCCAGCGGTTAACAACAAACTCAGCGAGCACATTAGACAGGCGCAATCATTTTTCGTGTTTAAGAGCCGCCTTAAGAAATACCTCACGGATAATCGTCCGTAGCCCCATTGACACCGGTTCTCCTAGTTGTTACCGAAGTTAAGCAGCGGCGGGCGCGGTCAATACTGGGACGACCGCCTGAATGTTTGACTGCGTGATGCTACAAATGCCCACCTAGAAGATGATGCCAATAGGCAACAAGGCGGGTTCTAAGAAAAGGCACTTGTGGATAAAATAAATAAATAAATATATAAAGTAGCTGAGCTGAAATACATGGCTAAAAAATAATAGATCGTTGAAATTGTGAAACATTGTATTCGCCGCTGCTCAACTTAACGATATTGAAATGTAATATTGGTGTGTCACATTGATTCAACTCTGTTATCTGAAGCCGAGAGTCCAGTAGTTAAAGGTTGTTTATTAGACGCCATTTTAACCCTAAAACCAAAACATAAAACTATACAGACGTTATGTAGTAAATATTTACCTGTTTGAGGCCTACCGTAGGTTCTCTCGTACCAACTGCGAGTGTGTCACTGGATCCTAGGAAGATACAGGGAGGAGCAAGTTTGTGCACGTGCGACATTAAAAGTTATAATGGTTTTAAGTTTACGCATGCGTTTCAGACATCCGTCAGTGGTTGATTTTAACATCGAAATATTTCAATATTTCTGCATATTGGGCAGGGTGCCAGTACAGTATGCCACGATCACAGCACTCGTAATAAACTTTAACGTTTCCCAATTTAAAACTACGTGATTTCAAATCCAATAAGATCCATAACAACGTCGTCCCTTGTTTATGAGTACGTCCAATGACAAATGTGACATTGTTCCTCTCCCGGTATAACGCCCCCATAAAGATGTCTCTGTTCCTCTTTCCTCTCCCTTCCACCTTCTCTACCCCAGTATACCCGACCCCCCTTTTTCCCCTTTACTTCCTTGTATGCCCATCGCAAGTGGTTATTTACGTCGCGACAAATCTCCAGTCGCATAAAGTGAATTATTGTCCACCGCCGAGATTGGAGGACTCGTCTTGCCGCCTTGTTATGTGCCCCACTACTATCCGGACAGACATCTCGGGGCGACCACAGTGCTTCCCCATTTTAATGTCGGAAAATAATAATAGCTGGAGGAGGACACCAGAAACCGTACCCACCGGAAAGTTAAGTGCATAGAATGAAATATTACAATCATATGCTTATTTCTTCAGAGCTCCTAATTGGAAACCGGGGACTAGTCGCGATTGATATCATGTGATGTTAGCTGCGCGCTGAATCCTCTGAGAAGTGCGTGGACCAGGTCTGCATTAGTTGTGAGCCTGGTAACTGAGGTTACATCTAAACTAATTTCCTAGAAATTCAGGTGCTTCATGGTACATCGTTAGATCTTTTATACGTTAGGTTAATTATTTTAGTTATAATATCAAATATATATATATATATATATATATATATATATTTGATAGTTTTGTGTATATATTCTTTTTAGAATTGATCAATAAGATGATTATAAAGTAAATAATTATAAAAGCCACTTACATCGTGACGAAGGATTCCATTGATATATATATATATATATATATATATATATATATATATATATATATATATATATATATATATATATATATATATATATATATATATATATATATATATATATATATATATATATATATATATATATATATATATATATATATATATATATATATATACATATATATGTATATATATATATATATATATATATATATATATATATATATATATATATATATATATATATATATATATATATATATATATATATTATATATATATATATATATATATATATATATATATATATATATATATATATATATATATATATATATATATATATATATATATATATATATATATATATATATATATATTTGATTGTAAATGTATAAATTATTATTTTTTCAAATTGAAATTATGTTTATTACTAAATAAATGAAATGATAAAATAATGAAAGGGCACTTATCTGGTCTTTGGTGACCAGGAGTGACTCCACGCCTTTTTCTTCTCCTCTTTCAGTGTTTGCCAAGTGTCTCCCCGCTGTGGTATTGGAACCTGATAAAAATGGCTTCCTACCGTCTCCTACAGCGGCAACACAACAATGCGAGACGAGAATGAATGCTGGAAAATAATAGGCGATTAGTGTTTCTTAAATATTAATGATTGTTATAAAATGTATATCAATATTTCGGCTCAGCCGTCGTCAAGATATCTGATCTTGACGACGGCTATATATATATATATATATATATATATATATATATATATATATATATATATATATATATATATATATATATATATATATATATATATATATATATATATATATATATATATATATATATATATATATATATATATATATATATCTATAAATATATATATATATATATATATATATATATATATATATATATATATATATATATATATATATATATATATATATATATATATATAGATATATATATATATATATATATATATATATATATATATATATATATATATATATATAGATATATATATATATATATATATATATATATATATATATATATATATATATATATATATATATATATATATATATATATATATATATATATATATATATATATATATATATATATATATATATATATATTTATATATATATATATATATATATATATATATATAATATATATATATATATATATATATATATATTATATATATATATATATATATATATATAAATATATATATATATAAAATATATATATATATATATATATATATATATATATATATATATATATATATATATATATATATATATATATATATATATATATATATATATATATATATAATATATATATATATATATATATATATATATATATATATATATATATATATAGGATGATGTTTTTATTTAAAATAAAATTAGTAAAAGCTACTTAAAAAGTAGCGAAGGATATCCCAGCTTGTATTGGGAAATGCTTATGTTTGAATGAGATATACTTAACGGATGTGCACGACTTTGTAGTGTGCACATCCGTAAGTATATCTCATTCAAACATGAATCATTTCCCAATACAAGCTGGGATTTCCTTCGCTACTTTTTAAGTAGCTTTTTACTAATTTTATTTTTAAATAAAAACATCATCCTATAAACGGATTTCTTTACAAACCTTATCAAATATAACTATATATATATATATATATATATATATATATATATATATATATATATATATATATATATATATATATATATATATATATATATATATTTATATATATATATATATATATATATATATATATATATATATATATATATATATATATATATATATATATAATATATATATATATATATATATATATATATATATATAAATATATATATATATATATATATATATATATATATATATATATATATATATATATATATATATATATATATATATATATATATATATATATATATATATATATATATATATATATATATATATATATATATATATTTATATATTTATATATATGTATATATATATATATATATATATATATATATATATATATATATATATATATATATATATATATATATATATATATATATATATATATATATATATATATATATATATATATATATAATATATATATATATATATATATATATATATAAATATATATATATATATATATATATATATATATATATATATATATATATATATATATATATATATATATATATATATATATATATATATATATATATATATATATATATATATATTATATATATATATATATATATATATATATATATATATATATATATATATATATATATATATATATATATATATATATATATATATATATATATATATATATATATATATATATATATATATATATATATATAAATATTTATATATATATATATATATATATATATATATATATATATATATATATATATATATATATATATATATATATATATATATATATATATATATATATATATATATATATATATATATATATATATATATATGTATATATATACATTATATATATATATATGTATATATATACATATTACATATATATATATGGTTCAGAATATCCGAAAGAGCGGACGCCAGGGTCGATAAATCTTCCCTAAAAGTGAGACCCTCTTACAAAGGGGTAGGAAACATAATTAGTCACGGACGCCGAGGATATGAATTCCTTGAAAAATAGCTGATAACTCAAAGGAAAGGACAGAAAGGGGCTATAAAATATAAAATAAACGAGCGGTCGACCCTGAAACACGAGAATCCAGGGACCGACAACGTTCCCATTCAAAATAAATCGTGAAAAGGACCCCTTAGTAACACATGGTAACGATAAATTCCCTGGCGAGGCGACTGGCAAAAGACTACGAAATAAAAACCGTGGACGTTACAAAAAATCATACATACTCCAAATCCCACAATTCCCCCTAGAAATAATATAGTTTAAAATGTAAAGAAACTTGCATGTTAATTAATTTAAGCATAGCATATAGTATTTCGTTTAATGTAAAGTAAAGCGCTAGGAGAGACAACTTAATTAGCCTAATTAACGATC
>OX155972.1:19306571-19411224 GCA_944548615.1 Micropterix aruncella
AAAAACCAATAAAAATGTTGATGATTTCTCGAGAAAAAAAAATAATGATGTTTGACAATGGAATTTTACCAGATATATCCGCGAAATGAAGCGCGAAATTATTCTAGCGGTCGTCTATGTATCTATGGTAATAATGAGTAATTTGGTATTTTGGATTTTAGGATGCGTTCGAATTAGAAAATAATATTACTGTGCGCTCTGGGAGCAAGCCGCCAATATTGGTCGTTACGTAGTCAACGGTGTTCTGATGTGCAACTTAATTTGGTCGTAATAAAGTAAATCATTATATTTATAATTATAATATTACGGTTTTTTATGAAATATTTTTAATGTATGTATATATCCAAATAGATACATGTATATTTCCGGAATATACTCTATCAGACCTTCCAGTTGACACTAAACACGATATAGTTATGTTAATTTATTCACATTTGGGCTTTAGACTACTACTTGCTCAATATTCCTAGACTTAAGTAACAATATGACACTCGATATAATATAACGATTCTAATAATAACACACACTTCTAAATCGGATCAAGCGTTTAGAAGTTATGGTGGAATAAAAACTGAAATTATACATAGATGAACCCTGAACTCATTACACTCGTTTTTTATTGGTCAGTCATGTAATAAAATTAGGATATGTGACGCAAACCTACAAACGTAACCATTGTTCATATTTGAGCATAGTTATAATCATCAATTTTCATGACAGCATCATTAGGCAACGCTCCCACTAGCAAACTTCACAGAGCAACGCCATCATGATAAACTTAGTTCGTAAGAAGAAACGGCCAAGTTGAGGAAGCGGAACAACTGTTGTCAAAATTGCTACTTACATTTGTGTATTATAAGTTGCGGTCCGGCGCTATAATGAGACAAAGGATAAAAGTGACACAAAGACAGTTGTAAATCATCCTTTATGGTGGATACGGAATTTCCGTGCTCGTCTGCCCGTAAATAGGCCAAGATATAACGCGGGCGCAACTCGCATTATGAAGAGGGAGGCCAGACAAACTTTATGGCTCGTGCGAGCGCATATCGTAAAATTTGATTTCGTCCATCCATGGAAGTAAACTACGATGGCCGGCGAAATTTCGATACAGTTGTTTCGATAATATCAAACCTTTAAATCACGAATATTGTTGAATAAATTGTTGATATATTGTTTATATTTTGTGAATCATAAATATTGTTAAATTCATTGTTGATACATTGTATATATTGTTGATGAGAGCTAAGGCCACTAAGAACCATGTGTGTAAGGGTCGGTCAAACTCCGGGTCAACACCCATCCGGCAGCCTCCAAGCAGAAGAGTAAGCCTGGGTTTGACTCTGGCCTGCGGGCCAGTCTCCCCTAGGATTCAACCTTTGGGCGCTCCTGGACGGTTTGCTCATAGTGCGGCATTAGCCAATCCACTGTGCATTCCGGCTGATAACAGGGGGAGTCTGGAAACTGCTTTGTTTCTTATTGAGCGGGGGTGGTTGTTAACTGTACGGTAATTTCTCTTGGAACGACCTATCGGCTACACGATACTCGGTGAACAGCCGGGTAAAGGATGCCGTGGTCCGCGATAGATTCGGTAAATACCGAATCACCGCTACGTAAGAGAGATAGAGGACCGCGCAAGCGACCTCGAATCCGTAACCAGTCGCGAGGCCCGAGAAATCTGGCCGTAACTGGAAGTAAGGGCACGAGTGTCGACCCGCTGGGTGCACACCCGTTTTCTCATGATAAGGCGTTGGTCACTTGCGGGCGAGTGACGTACATAGACAGTGGACTATTTCGTCCCAAATTTTCTACGCTCACCTCATGAGAAACAGAACTATCAAATATCGTTAAAGCTTCCTGAGATGTCGGGTTCATCCACTGTAGTTAACACTTCCAAGTGTTGATAACCTGGATTCCATACTAAGCTGACGTAATGCAATCTGCTCTATACAACAAAGGAGCACGTCAACGCGGTAATATTTTAACGGTTTCGTTACACTCCAAATGAATCCCTGCAACTGACAACATTTATTTATAGGTCAATCAGTTCAATATGAAGATGATTAATGCTGATTATACAAATAAATATCATTCCTAAGTCGGTGAATTTTGATATTCTTTCAAGGTTATGCCCGTTGATGATATATAGGTTTTGAATAGACCGTGGAGATCTGAAACAGGTCACGGTTTTGAATTTATTTCAGTCCAAATGCAGTTTATTCTTCACATGTAAATTAACTAGCTCAACTTGGATATGAGTGCTGTCATCAGCGGAATCATTCTAATTGAAAATTTTGAGGTCGTATGCGTAAAGCAAAAATTGCGATTTCCTGATTCTTTTTCACTGACGCTGACAAACAGTATGAATAAGACAGGCCCAAAATGGCTTCCCTGTGCCACACCGTAGGTGATACCAAAGATTAGCCAATTTGATTTATTTGAACTAGTTTCCATCGATTCGATAAGTATGGTATTATCCAGTGTAGCAGTGAACTGTAAAGATCTAAACGATATAACTTCTGCAGAAGCAAGCAGGTATTGACTTTGTCGAATGCCTTTGAAAGGTCTGTAAATACGACGTCCACTTGCTAACGGCTCTTTAGAGAGAAAAATGTCATTTTCAAGACTACCCCCGGCGATTCTTCAGTTGAGCACAAGGCTAGTAAACCGGCCAGGCTGCTTGAGGCCGCAGGTTAAATCTTAACCGTCGACGCACTGCAGGATACACCCGCAGGCAGAGGATACATGAAAGAATAAAATATTAAAATAATGATTAAAAAAAAAAATAATTTAAAAGACTAAAACAATGTTATATTTTTATGTATTATTTCAATACCAGATAAGGTTCAGTTACATGTTACATTTTATCGCTTTTAATATTTATTACAAAGGACTACATAGCTTTAATATTAAAGTTACAGTAACGTGCGATTAACTTGGAACAGAGTATTTTTTTCGATAAGTGCTTTATTGGACATAAGCATACAAAAACAGTACTGGTAGTTATAGATTTTTAGTTTTAATTTGGAATGTGTCCTTCTTCTGCCTTGTACTCTTTTCTCTCTTGCACCCATAGAATTTACCAGGTTTGACAGCTTTCTTTTAGTTCATCATCATGAAACCAGACTTGTATTACTGCACTGATTATCTTGGTTTTCGTTGAACAACCCATCTTAGAGAGCCGTTTTATGCAAATAATCCAGAGGTTTTTAATCGGGTTGAGATCGGGGGAGTTTCCGGGCCATTAGAGTACAATAATTTGGTTCTGTGTGAAAAACTGTTTCACTGTTTTCGAACAATGGCGTAGGGCGAGATCCTGATTGAAAATTCCCTCGTTGGTAGGATAGACCTGGTGGAGCTCCTGTATCATATGGTTTGATAAGATGGTTTGTCAATATACTGGTCATAGTGATGAATTTGACTTGGTAGTACAGAAAGGCCGTCCCGAACGTATCGGTGATTCTGGACAGTGGTGTTGATCTATTTGATCGCCGTACGAGAGAGTAGTGATTCGTGCGTGTGCGCTCCGCACTGCTTGAATAACCATACTGAGGACTGAGGAATGCCTTATATCTTATCTATCTACGATATATATTAATTTGAAACGTTCTACGATATATATTGTTTGAGGTGTCTAAAAAAACTCTCGGTCTCTAGATGTGTCATCAAAGGAGAAAAAATAATAAAATCATCAAGAGAGAAAAATATATTTTTAAAAGTGTTTTTCCTGTAACAGCCAAATTGAGAGCGGCTAGGTGTAAATATTTGGTTAAGGTTAGGGTGACATAAAAAGCTCCCGGTCTGTAGATGTCATCAAAAGAGAAAATTAAAAAAAGTCATCAAAAGACAAAAATAGGAAGTCAAAAAAAATAAAAAATATTAAATAATCTGCTGGATTTCCGCACGGGGTGGGGATAGAGGGAAGAGGGGTGAAGGTAGGGAGGGGGGTGGAAGGAAAGGTAGTGAGTGGGGTGAGTTAAGGTATAGGGTAGGAGAAGGGGGGGTGGGGGGGAGTTATAGAAAGAGGGAGGGTTGGGGGGTGGTGGAGAAAAGGGGAGGGGGTAGGAATGAGGGGGGTTGGGAGAGAGAAGGATAGAGAGAGGGGCAGAGAGGAAGGGTTGGGAGGGAATGTTGGGGGGGAGGGGCTGAGGGAAAGGGTGAATTGAGCGGGGTTTGGGGGGATTGGGGTTGTTGGGGATTTGGTGCGCGAGGGGGATTGTCTGCTTGCCAGAAAAGTTTTTGTCAATATACTGACCGTCGTTCTCGACGGTTTTCAGCTAGTTCTTAGTATATATTAATTTGAGACGTGTTTTTTTTTGTAACGGCCAAATCGAGAGAACGGCTAGGTTTAAAATTTTTGTTGAGGTGTCTAAAAAAAGCTCTTGTTCTCTATATAGATGTGTCATCCAAAGATAATAATAAAAAGTCATCAAAAGAAAAGAAAAACTATATTTTAATTAGAACCGCGTTTTTCCTGTAACGGCCAAATTGACAGAATAGCTAGGTGCAAACATTTGTTTTAGGTATCTAAAAAAGCTCTTAATATGTAGATGTGTCATCAAAAGAGAAAATTAAAAAACGACGTCAAAAGAAAAAAAACCACTTGTTTTTATGAAATGATTTTTTTCCTGCAACCGCCAAATTGAGAGAACGGCTAGGTGTAAAAATATGATTCAGGTATCAAAAAAAAGCTCTCGGTCTTTAAATGTGTCATCAAAAGAGAAAAATAAAAAAGTCTGATTTTTTTAAAACATTACGGTTAATAAATTGACCGTCGAGTTCGACGGGTTTCAGCTAGTTTAAAAAAATAGAATTATTTGTAAGGTTAGTTATGTTTTGGTAAATAAAAAAAAATATGCTGGGATCAATTGGATCGTTGCAATTCGTTCTTTTGTCCCTTCGATCGTCAGTCGCTAGAAGGCCGTACCACTTCTCTTTACGACACATCCCATTTCTACATAAGCGAGCAGTGACATAATATTATTATACAGTGGCAGAAGAAAGGCATACCGGATCAGAATTTCAATCACGGTCTGGAATCGATCCTATCCCCACCCCCCCCCCCATCCCTGGTCTCCTAATTCCCCACTTTTTCGTGGCTGAGCGGCGGCGGGTGGGGGTGGCGGTTGGCCGGGGAGCGGGGATAAAATATGTTGCAATTCCTGTCACATCCAGTCGCGGCCGTCCAACTTTCCCACTTAGCCTTTATTGTTGCTCGCTCGACACTGAGGCCGGTCCCAATGCCCGAATTAAATCACCACTCGCTCCACTCACTTATTTACAAACGCATGCGATGCGGATGCGATCTTACTAGAGATAAACCGGAGAGCAATTTTATAAATCATTCTTGTTTTAACATTTCATTTCATTGTAATCATTCATCATCTGGCAACGCTGTTAGCAGAGTCAAGGTCGTACATATCGCTCCAGATTTATTTTCAAATAGTCAATTAATCCTCCATGTTTTCATAAAAAATAATAAAATCGTCTATAGTCTAAAACAGGGTTGTTGCTGATGCAGGATTTTTTAAATATCAGCGGGTGCTGATATTAAAAAAAAAACAATAATTCAAAGACCAAAGTTATGGTTATTCACAGGGATCCTGATTTACAACCTACTATATCGGTGGCAGGTAAAGTTCTTGAGCGCGTCCGGCAGTACAAATATCTCGGTGCATGGGTGAATGAAATATAGGACTACGATCAAGAAATTAAGACCCGGATAGAAATCGCCCGTGCATCATTCAACAACATGAGATAAGTTTTGTGTTGCCAGAAAATTTATCTAAAACTTAGAACTCGGATCCTGGATTGCTACATCTGGCCAGTGGTTATGTATGAGGTGAAAAGAAGGGTGCTGATGCTGATTTTTCGATATAAATATCAGCTGATGCTGATTTTAATGAATTACATAAATAAAATATATCCAACTATGAAATTGTAGGTATTTGAAAGGGATAATATTATGAGGTATTTTAAATGAAAAGTCAGTTATAATAGTTCTGTGACTTTTAATTATCAGAAACAATCAATTTACATTTTGAACAGGTACAGTAACCATTACCTAACATACAAAATAAAACACAATTAGCGGTTAACCACTCAACTTGAAATTTTATTAAAAGTAAGTTATATTTTTAAAATAATGGCTGAACTTCCTTTTCAGATTGCAGTCGCTTAAAGGAAGGCTTATAATAGCTAAGCTCCTCCCTTCAAGGTAATGTCACGAGCAGAATATCAGCAAACAATAAAATCAGTAATGATTAATGCGAATGCTGTTGCAGATGCTGATATGTAAAACAATGCTGATAATCTGCTGATGCTGACGTTGTTGCTGATATTCGCAACAACACTGGTCTAAAATACGGGCATCTTCCAACACCAACACCCTTGCAAATTGTTGGTTGATTGGCAACAAACATTTGGAATTAATTGTGATATACCAACCTACCGTTCAAATCTCTTATATCATCGAAATATTACAAATTAATATTGGGTTCGATATTGGCGCTATACCCAATCACAGCATATTGTTGCTATGACGAATCACAGCAACAGTATCGCAAACGCCCGTCGGCGATCGACGCATCATATTGGCGTACGTCACGCTGCGTGATGTGAAATTGGAGTGGCGTTGCCAGCTTATTTATTAAATTGTGTGTCATCCAAAATCTTGTTGGCGGAGCTAGACAGTAGATTGTCGTGTCTCTAAGGCTTCTACGTTCATCCCACGGCTGAAAGAACGATTACATATCGTTATGCCAGCCTGGGGAGATGGGTTCGCCCGTTGTAGGCGAAACTGCCCTATTAGTCGTGAGTAAGATCCACTAACTAACAATTCATCAAGAAAGTGCCACTCGTACGGTAACTCTTTAGTTATTTAAATATTGTTTTCAATAAACAGATATTTAAGTTCATATGATCGACTATAATGGCGAGAGATTCGCCAAATTGAGTACTGCCTATTCCGGATGTCTCCGTTATAAAGAATCCATGTCAATCTCCGTGGTCGATGGCGCGAAAAGGAAATAGTCGTCGTCGCTCCGCGCGGCGATGGCACGAAGCGCTCTCGCATCACAATAAGAGAGTTTCCCCGCCATTAAGTCGGCCCCTTCACGGTCGCTCGCTCTGTCTCGTTGCATCAATCCATTAAGCCCCGATGTCTGTTTCCAATCCGATTTAAAGACAATGGGATATTTCATATTTTATATACAACATAGGAAGTATCACGTAAAAGGCTTTAAGGGTGGTTTTATTGAGATGACAGACGATGAGAAATCGCAAGCAGGTCACGAAATATGGTAATAATACTAAGAAATTACCCACACGGGATGTAAACAAAATGGCCGCAACTTTCTTGACATATGGAATGAAAATTTTGGACGCCTATATCTCGCTTATTTATTGAGATCAAATAAAGATTATGCAGATTCGGAATCAGCGTGATGAATATAGTCGGATGAATATCGAATATTGTCACAAACATGCGATATATGTAAGTCACTTTAAAACAATAAAGTCTTGAAATATTGCTGATTTCATGCGTCCGACGCAATTTTCTTTTAGATTTAGCATTAAAATGATCAAATCTATTATCGAGTATTTATTTTTGAGAAAGGTCCCTATACTGCAGTTATTCCATAACACTCTTTTCCACTTACAAAGATTGTATGTCATATTGCCTGGCCCTCCCCCTTTTTTTGTTGTCAAAAAATGACAGACAGAAGACGAAAACGTCTTTCATCATTTCAAAGACTACGCATAGGAGAGAACATATAATTTCAATATAATAACATTTTTATATTATTCACCCTTCTTACACCGAATATGGAGCTGAAAATGACGCATAATATAGGATTGTCTTTTATTTCCTGCCGAGGCCGATTGTCAGTCGGCTTCCTTCCGCAATTCATTCGCTCGCCCTTTTGAAAGGCATGTCACATCGATTCGCAACAGGGGGGGACTTTAAATCAAACACGATCATATCCCAATAACCCCTACCAAATAAGACTTAAGGGACCAACATTAAATGAATCGGTCATTTTGAAAACTTTACTGAAGAGATAAAAAACTCTTCTCCTACAATATTAATCTTTTAATAATTACATCTTTTTGTTTCACTATGTTTTAAAATTATATGTAATATTATGTTAAGGGAAGATATATTTATTTTTGTAGGTATATGTTATGCAAATTATAAATGAGAGTAAACAATTTCAGAGTAGGAATTATGGGCAAAATATTTACAAAATTGAGTCAAAATCAGAAAATGAATACATCGCATAGTATCAAAATGAGCCAACTCTACTGAAAATAGACAAAGACTATGTAATGAAACTACAAATGCTCTAAATTAGGGGTATCCTCATGATATCTTTTATCCTGCTTTTCAGGACACACCTAATTATTATTGTTAATAAAAAACTAAATAATCAAAATCAAATAAATTCACAAATCAAAATATTTAACATCAAATGATATTAAAATAAAATAACCAAATCAAATAAATCTAAAATAACAAATCAAAATAATCAAAATCAAAATATTTAACATCAAATAATCACGATACAAATTTATAAACAAACGAAAAAACAATAGTAATAATCAATTTATCAAATAATTATTTTAAAATAAAATCAAAATATGACATCTAAACATCTTCCTTTAATAATAAACTCTTATAGTGATCCTTAAATACAGCAATTGATTTCGATCGCAATGCCATTCCCAATCAATTCCATGCAACTGCAGAATAATAGGAGAAACTGCACTGGAAATATGTAGTTTTATGCTTGGGTATTATAGCAAGTTTTTCGCGTGCCGTTGGATCACTCTCAATTTTATATTTAGGAATATTTGGGATAGCGATAATATGGCAAGTTGACACAATGTAGAATTGAAGTTGCTTTCGATTTGGTGAATCAAGGGGACACCCTGGGATAGGGCTGTTTGAGAGATTGTCTGCTGACTGTTGCAGGGCTTGCTGCGTTAGAGCTGGTTGTCAAGGCCCCTCTTCACAATGGCCGATAATGGCCAATCTTGCTAAGGTGGAAGCGGGTCGGCACCACTATGACGTCAGAAAAATGTTTAGGAAAGAGCAAGAGGGACATAGGCGATGCGGCCATCGCTGGCGAATGTGTGGAGCGGGCATTAGAGTTTCCTGTGTCGGGGATGGCTGTGGTAAGGCTTACTGTGGTAGACATTGCTGTGGTAAACCTTGATATGGTAGAGCTTGCTATGTTATGGCTATCTGTAACTGAACTTACTGAGCTGTATTTGACTCTGTTTGAGGTGGTTGTATATTGGGTGAAGTGTTTTTATCTAGTTCTCTGTGGATACAAAAATCCACATCTTGAAAAACATGACGCGTCCATGGAAACAGGCTTTTTTAGATGTCTCCATTGTAGCAGTCTTATTGTAAGCTTCTCCTGTGGCGGTATCCAGCTCTATGGCCAATGATATGGCGTTGTCCGGTAGATGACCAACGATGTAATGCTGGTTTCAAATCCCGATCTCACCGCGTCTGCCGCCACACATAGTGTATTCAGTCGCGGTGTTAATGGCCTACAGGCAGATCGAACCCCTAGGGTTGTAAGGCCAGTGGTGACGTCGGGCGGCGTTGTCGAAATCCTCTTCTGGGAGCAGTCGGGTGGAGGTTCACTCGATGCTGTTCTGCAGTCGGGTGGTCGTCTCTCCAATCGGTGCTTCAAAAGTGCGGGTCGTTTAAACGTCGCTCGGGTCTTGTTAAATCCAGCTGTAGGTTGTATCTCCTAGGATATGCTCTCGAGGTTTTTTGGACAATAAAAATAATATTCTTCGACGATTATATGAAAAAGCTTTTATGCAATTTAAATGTTTATTTCCTTTTTAAATGTAATTACTTTCACTATGATTTTCATTAATATTTTAGGAAAATTGTTTATCAGACTCGTAATATATTGGGTCTGATACAGTTTTTGAGGATATTCTACTGTGAGAATAACCGAGAATTTCATCAATGCACTCAATTCGTCGGACATATGTTTTACACAAATACTCAAGAAAATTACAAGAAAAAGTCACAAGCAAAATAATGTTCACAAATAATAGTCTTACGTAAATTCGCCTAACGGTTGATGCACTTTTCTCCTTACTCAATGAATACTTCACGATGCGTCGATAAATTCTGATGACGGGTGATGAAATTCAGCACGATGCGTCGATGAATTCGATGAAATTCTGCGAAAGGTCGATGAAAATCTGATGTTCTCGGCCAGGGCCATCCCTTATATACGAGTTTGGCGGACGGGCCGAGGGGTGGGGTGGCTTTATTTCCCGCTTGCGCGCGGCGGCGGCTATGCGGCACGGCCATATGCCGTTTGTTATTATGATATAATAATATAATTTTACGTAGTATTTTCTTGAAGTTTAGACTGTACATAAGAACTAGGGAGCTAACGGGCCCATGATGGGTTGGCCACGAAGACCCATGTATTCAGGGTCGGTCACACTCACGGGTCAACACCCATCCGACGGCCTCCAAGCACGGGGTGCGAACCTGGGTAGGACTCTGGCCCTGGTCAGTTTCCCCTGGGAATCAAACCTCTGGCGCTCCTGGACGGTCTGCGCACCGTGGGGAGCAAGCCAATCGATTGTGCACTCCGACTAACAGTTAAGAGTTTCAAGGCGATAGGTGAGGGCAGCAAACCCCGCCCACCGCCCGGGCAGTTATAACGACGAGGGTCGTCTTGTCTGCCCGGGATGTCGTGCTACGACAACCCTGCGCGTACCAGAAGGGTAGAACGCGCAGGGGGTGAAATAGGGTAAACCACCCCCCCCGTACCGCCCCGAGAACCCATTTATTTAAAATAATAAAAGATATTTACAAAGTAAAAATTTACAAAAATAATACTAAATTTACCATATTCACAATAGAAAAGAAAAAAAAAACAACAAATATCACAAATTTAGGGCCGGTGAGCGGGGTAGAGGACGCATCAGAAACGATGATGGTGGAGGCGCACGGTCCGTGGGCAGGTCTCGGAGCAGCCACGGGGGGGAGGAATCCCTGGATCCTGCAAAGAACGAAACGCCCCTCGGGGCGGTAAAGAGACGGACACAAAGACGGGCACTTCGGGCTGGAAGTATCCGCCGAATCACGCCACCAAGGAAGAGGGTACCCCCTGGGGGGTATCCCGAGGCCTCATGCTTTCGACTAACAGTCGGGGGAGTCTGAAAGCTGTATTGTTTCCTATAGAGCGGGGGTGGTTGCGTACCTTACGGCGACTGCTCTTGAAATGACCATTGGCCATCCGATCCCGGGTTAGAGGCGGGCAAAGGACGCCATGGTCCGCGATAGATTCGGTATTCTCCGTTTCACCGCTTCGTAAGGGAGAGGACCGCGCAAGCGTCCTCGAACTCGGAACCAATCGAGACACCGGAGAAATCTGGTCACAATTGGTAGCAAAGGCGCGAGTGTCGCCCGCCAGGTAGCATTCCTGGCTATCTCGCGGTAAGGCGTTGGTCTCTTGCGGGTTGTGGCGTAGCTAGACGTCGGATTGTTTTGTCCAAAGTCTTCTACGTTCACTCCAGGGAGATAGAACGCCTAATCGTTAAAACTCCCTGTGGTGACGGGCTCGCCCGTTGTAGTCGACACCTCAAGATGTACATAAGAACTTAAACTTTAAGTTATTTTATCTTATTCTTATTTATACATATTTTTTAATAATCATATCTTATTGTTATGTCCTATTTATGGTAAATTTCTGTAATTTTACAAGTTATGGGCCAATTTAGTTCGGACCTAGACTAGAAATTAACTTAAATAATTTTACACATTTTGACATTATCATGGCAGCAATTTTCTTGATATTTGTGATTCAATATCTAAGTTGGCGATTTCAAAGTATGAGTCACTTGTGGTACCTGCATTGTTCGAGGGTGTTTACCTTTTTCGAAGGTCGGATGTATTTACGTTCGGCGACCTAATCCTTTTTAAGCGGTGCATATCGGGGTGAGTTTTATTGCCCCTCTAAATGCATGCGACAGGGTTTATTTCCAAAATTTCTTTGTTCTCGTGCAAGGGGGTCTTTTTGTATCTGCATATTATTACGAATGTTAGCGTTTTGCTTGTAAAAGTTTCCACGTTTGGTTAAAAATATCCATTAGCCCACTCTTTTAGTGAAGCTAATCCGGGTGAACGAATATTATTTGCGTAGTGCACTTACTGCCATAAATAAATATATTTGTTGGGGATTTGATGCGTCGGGAATTTAGGCGTGTTGAAACAATTTTTGTTATGATGTTTATCATCATCATTCCCGCCCGCAACTTCATCTTTTCTTTCCGCAACATTCTCCTAAAAGTCATTTTTTTTCTATAAGGAAGAATTTAGCCTGGGTTATTAGGAAGCTAAGCTTAATATTTTTTAATAGAATTCTAAATCCCACATCCACATGTGCCGGAACATACTACTCAATACAAACATAATTAAACCAACACGTCTTTATAGCATTTTTGGGCCATGTGATGAGAGTTGTCTTCTGGAATACAGGATAAACAAAGTAAAACATGCTATGACTGTGTACATATTTTAATATTTCTTTAAATGAATTAATAGCATTAACAAGCATCGCATTCATGCATTTCCTTTATAAGATCTGATGCTCTTTCAGCGAACATAATTACTGATCCATGTGGATCAGTAATTGGATTGTGCCAGGAATAACACTGCCATCAACCACTCTTAGATGTGCTATTGGACTTGAAGTTGTGGATTGACCACAGCTGCGCTCTTATCAGTTGGCGGTCCCATTTTATTAGTGCCCCTAAAGTGTAAACTAGGAAATATGTTTCGAAATAGCACACATTTCCAATAGTCTTCATTTGATCTATCGAAACATCCGCATTCATATTCTGGGGCATGTTTTGCGAGTGTTATATCACCTCTTGATAGTTCATGACTAATATAAACGCTATCGCCTGATCTTCGATTACATGCAATATCTTCGTTGTTATAAATGCTCCTGGGTTATATACGTTACCAATATCGCTAAAATATCCTTTTCTAAATGCGAGATATTCTGCAAAGTCTTTTACTGTTGCATTTCTCGGTGTTAATGATGGTGTGTTTAGAATTATATCAATTCTTGTATTTGAAACAAGATTTTTCCCTACCGACAAATCTTTAATGAGAGTTATATTGGATTTTTCCAGGTGTGCGCGAGGACCTATTTCAAACAGCATTAACAGTTGCGGTGATCTGAACGCACCGGCACTAACAATCACTTCTTTATTTGCAGTAGCTTCAATAATCGTTCCGTTTTGTAACTGTATTAAGGCCTGTAGCCACTTTATTTCGTATTAATGTTTTCGTAACAAGAGAATTCTTTAATACGCGTAAATTTGGCCGTCCATTAGCAGGGACTAAATAAGCCCTAGTTGTGCTCTCTCTTACTCCATCTTGAATAGTTTTGAAAAGACGATTGGCTCCCATCTGATACTCTCCATTAGGATCTGGGTTGTACTGATAACCAACTTCTTTATAACCTATGAGTAACACTCCATAGATATCCAATACAGTCCCTCCTCTAACACCTAAAAGACCATTATTATTATGATAAATCGATAATTTAGGGTCATTCAATATCAAACTATCACTTAGATTTTCACTATTTTTAAGGTATTTTGAAACGGTGTCATAATTCCATCCAGTATTGCCCGTTTTCTCTAAATCATCATAGTCTTTTCGATTTTCTTTATAGTAAACCATTCCATTGAGAGAACTGTCGCCTCCGAGCATTTTTCCTGCAGATAACATGCACTTCTCATCGGGGAAAGTTTGACATATGCGCGAATCATTCTCTGATGTATAGTTCCACGTCCATATGGATGGTATCATATAAAATGCCCCTGATGGAACCTAAAAAAAAGAAAATCCATAAATATCTTTAGAAACGTTGGTCAACTTGTCTGACGGTCAACCTAACTTAACCTAGCCGACTGGCTAACTGCAAGAGAACCATTAATTGCCAAATGACACTCGAGAATCGTTACCTACAAGGAGCGAACCTGTCACCCCAGGAGGGTATAACGATATTGATCATTCTTTAGTGACACATTAAAGGCGTTACCAACAACGGGCGAACTCGTCACCTCAGGATGATATGCAATCGTTCATTCAACTTTGAGTGAGCTTAGAGGCGTAGGAACAACACGATCCACTCTCTAGTTCCGCCAACTCGCCTGTCATAAGCCAATGCTTTAGCGAGGCATTGGGAAGTATTTCTTTTCTTGCAGGTCCCTAACCTGGGGTCTAAAAACGCGCTAAAACGAAGCTTAATTTTGAGCTGAAGTTATAGTATTACCTTTCATGGGTCCTAATTGGAGCTTGCTTATGTAGTTGCACCGTCTAGGCCCTTTTTCGAATCCCGTTTCTATAAGTGTCATAGAGGATGGGTCATGTTAGGGCCTTACTTAAGAACGGTATAAAAGCAATCAGTTTACTTCTGACAGCCGTGTAACTTGTTTTAGCCCTGATTTCATAGAATTTTCGTCGGAATTTAAATAATGATTGCTCAGCATTGGCTTTTAAATCGAATAAGGGATGATGAGCGCAGATTATCAAAAATAATCTATATTTTGCCTTTAAAATCCTGTCAATATTTTTTGTGACTTATGATAAATCCACCTACGTCAAACTATACGCATAAGGGATGTTTTGGTCCTTTTGACATTCCAGCAAAGGATTTTAATAAATAGTTTCGGTTTTCAATGGAAAGCATACATTACCTAATAAAAATGTTGTCATTTCCTAATAGAAACCCTTTCTACATATTGTTAGCTTGCTTTGCTGACATATTTTCCTTGTTGTTTGATATGGTTGCTTTGGAATTGAAAACAAGTAAATATAAAAAAAAAACAACAAAACGGCTGCCGTTACAGAAAGTGAACTATTGTATTTATAATTATTTTTACTGGCCTCAACACTTCCAATGAAAAAAAATAATTTGACGTCAACATGTTAAATGAAAAAAGGGAAAAAAGGAGAATGCTATTTTTTGGTAAAATGTATATTGAATATTGACTAATATTTAGGTATTTAATATTATAAAACTTTTTTTAATTCTGTACAATTTAGATTGCGATGATTTAATATATTTACACGTTTTGAGGTTTAGCTGACCAATAAAAATTCATACATATTGTAAATGCCAGGTAATCCACATTTCCCTTACTAAAATTAATTTAAAAAAAACCGACTCACAAATCTAAAATGAGAATTTATTACATCAAAATTACACCAAACACACATTTACTGCATTTGAAAAGCAATGCAATCACGTTCTGTTATGAACTACAAGATAAACAAAGTAAAGCAGGCTAATAAAATATTTTATTAAAAATTTAACAAAATTAATAATATTAACAAGGATCGCATTCATGCGTTTCCTTTATAAGATCAGAGGCTCTTTCAGCGAACATAATTATTGCTCCATTTGGATGTCCTCTAATTGTGCCAGGAATAACACTGCCGTCAACCACTCTTAGATGTTCTATCCCATAGACTTGAAGTTGTGGATTGACCACTGCGTCCGTATCAGACGGTGGCCCCATTTTGTTAGTACCCCTAAAGTGTAAACTAGGAAGTATGTTTCGAAATAGGACACATTTCCAATAGTCTTTATTTGATTTATCGAAACATCCGCATTCAGGTTCTGGGCCATAAGTAGCGTTGAGAGATTTAAAACTCTTCGTATCCATTAACTGTACGAAAAAATCAAATGCTTTCATCCAGCCTTCTATATCTCTGTCGTCACCTAAAATATTGAGTTTTATTTTTGGGTCATTTGATGGATCAGCGTTTGCAAGTGTTACATCACCTCTCGACAGTACGTCTAAATGAGTAATCGTAAACGCTATTTGCTGATCTGCGATGATTTGTAATATATGAAAATTTGGTATATATCTCTCTTTTGGCGTGTTCGTTGTTATGAATGCGCCTCCATTGTAATGAATATCGCTGAAATATCCTTTTCTAAAGGCGAGATATTCTGCAACGTCTTTGACAGTTGGATTTCTTGGTGTCGATGATGGTGCGTTTAGAATAAAAACTACTGTTGTGTGTGTAATAAGATTTTTTCCTACCGGCAAATCTTTAATGACTGGTATATTGAATTTCTCCAAGTGTGCGCGAGGACCTATTCCAGACAACATTAACAGTTGCGGTGATCTGAACACACCTGCACTAACAATCACTTCTTTATTAGCAGTAGCTTCAATAACCGTTCCGTTTTGTAGCTGTATCAGAACTCCTGTAGCTACTTTATTTCGTATTAGTATTTTCGTCACAAGAGCATTTTTTAAAACGTATAAATTTAACCGTCCATTAGCAGGTACTAAATAAGCTCTAGCAGTGCTCTCTCTCACTCCATCTTGTATAGATTTAAAAACGCGGTATGTTCCTATTTGATATTGTCCGTTTGGATCTGGGTTGTACTGATAACCAGCTTCTGAATATCCTTTAAATAAGACCTTATCGATGTCCAATAGGACACTTCTTCTTATACCTAAAAGGCCAGTATTTCTATGATAAATAGACAATTTAGGGTCATTCATTATCAAACTATCACTTAGATTTTCACTCTTTTTAAAGTATTTTAAAGCGGTGTTATAATTCCAGCCAGTGTTGCCTGCTTTCTCTAAATCATCGTAGTCTTTTCGATTTCCTCTGGAGTAAACCATTCCATTGAGAGAACCGTCGCCTCCGAGCATTTTTCCTGCGGGTAACATACACTTTCCATCGGGGAGAGTTTGACATATGCGCAAATTATTCTCTGATGTATAGTTCCACGTCCATATGGATGGTGTCATAGAAAATGCTCCTGATGGAACCTATAAAAATAAGAAAATCCATAAAGATCTTTTGAAACGTTGGTAGACTGACGGTCAACCTAACTTAACCTAGCCGACCAAAGTAAACGAGCAGGTTTATGATTAGTGGCCTAACTGCAAGAGAACCATTAACTGCCAAATGACACTCGAGAATTGTTACCTACAAGGAGCGAACCCGTCACCCCAGGAGGGTATAACGATATTGATCATTCTTTCAACCGTCAAATGACACTTTAAAGGTGTTACCAACAACGGGCGAACTCGTCACCCCAGGAGATTATAATGATATGCAATCGTTCGTTCGACTTTGAGTGAGCGTAGAGACGTAGAAAGAACAGGGTCCAATCTCTTGATCCGCCAACTCGCCCGTCATAAGCCGAGGCATTGGGAAGTATTCCGTTTCTCGCAGTTGCCTAACTTGAGGTCTAAAAACGCGCTAAAACGAAGCTTAATTTTGAACTGACGTTATAGTATTCCCTTTCATGGGTTCTAACTGGATCGTGCATATGTAGAGGCTATCAGGTACCTAAATTGATGTTAAACACCGTCTAGACCCTTTTTCATATTTCGATTCTACTAGTGTCATAGCTGATGGTTCTTGTGCACGCCTTACCTAAGAACAGTCAAAAATCGAGCAGTTAGTAGTAATTTGTTTCGCTCCTGATTTCGAAGAATTTTCGTCGCAATTTTAATGATGTTTGCTCAGCATTGGCTTCTAAGCCGAAAAAAAGATGATGAGCGCAGATTATCGAAAGTAATCGTTATTTCATATCTATATTTTGCCCTGAAAATACTGTGTGAATATTTTTTGTAACATGATAAATCCCCTTGAATTTTTTTTTTGGTTTTAGCGCTCTTTAAAGTCTTAATTTAGACGAATAAGGGATTTTTTTATTCTTTTTACTTTCCAGCAAGGAAATTTAAGAATTTGTTTCGGTTTTCAAAGGAAAGTATACATTTCCTGATAGAAATGTTGTAATTTTCTAATAGAAACCCTATCGGCTCGCTTAACTGACCTATTTTTCTTGTTGCTGTTTGACATGGTTGCTTTGGAATTGAAAACAAGCGAAATCGCGGCGACAAGACACGGCGGGCGGGCGAGTGAGTGAGCTGTCAAAATTAAGAACTCGCTTTAGAACGGACAAACAAAACGGATTTTTTTAAAGATTTAAAACCGGTTCCTAATTTTGATAAACCGGAATACCAACAAAACAACGAAGTTGCTTAAGTTCTTAATTTCACACACTAGCTAAGTTTAGGCGCGCGAGAAACGGAATACGAAACGGTGGGCAGCCCAACACACCTGACTACTAGATTTGGCCGGATTTTTCCTTCCCCCTTCCCTTTGAAACCTCTTGAAACCACCATTCGGCCACCCGATCCCGGGTGAAGAGCCGGGCAAAGGATGTCGTGGTCCGCAATAGATTCAATAGACACCGTATCACCGCTTCGTACAGGAAAGAACCGCGCAAGCGACCTCAAACCTGCCGCCAGTCGGGAGACTGGGGTAATCTAGTTGCAACTGGAAGTAAGGGCGCGAGTGTCGGGCCGCTGGGTAACATACCTGGCTATCCCGCGGTAAGGCGTTGGCTTCTTATGGGCATGTGGCGGAGCTTGACGATGGACTGTGTTTGTCCTAATATAAGTCGTCTGCGCATACCTCACGGGAGACAGAACTTCAATTTTCGTTTAAACTTCCTGAGGTGACGGGTATTTCTAGAAAATCTTAATATGCACAAGCAGGATTTCAGTTGTTGGAAGAGTGCCTGGTCGCTCATTCTGATGGTGTGCGGAAACCAGGCTTCCAATGTTATGTCGATTTATACTTCAACGGACAAGAGAGTAGAGAAACACAAACATTAGTATTTGAACAATTTAATATTTGATTAATATATACAGAGCGGCGCTTACAAGAGTAGTCGATGTCAGTGAAAGAGTGATTTTATATATTATTATAAAAAATTACGGTTTATAAAGCCAACATTTTGACGTTGAGAAGTTCAGAATGACGTCAGTCTGTACATTCGTATATTGAAAGAAACGTTTAAAAAATGCTGAGCGCGAAAGACACGTTTGTGAATTCTGATTATTATGCTATAAATTAGGTCAGACAGAATTCTTGCGAAAAATGTTACCATGTGAATTAATTGGTAGGTGCCAAATTACATATGTTGCTAACCGTTACATAGTAAACATGCACATCTATCATTACTAGCAGTTTACACGAGAGGAAGTAAACCTATATAGTTTCCGTACTTACCAAGCTTTCCAAAGGTGGATCTCCTCCTGCTTCCACTAATAAAACTCTCCTGTAGGAGTCTTCACTAAGCCTCGAGGCGACAACGCAACCAGCAGATCCAGCTCCCACCACGATGTAATCAAATATTAGATCTAAAAAAAAGAACTGACTGTATCTGACTGTACTTATCATAATCGGAGCCTAGCCAGAACATTTAATTTTAACCTAGCTTCTCAATGCCGGTCGCAACATTTTAAGAAGACCTCATTTTTGGGTTATCTCCCATGGTTTTTTTTTATTTTTATGACAATTATTTATTTATTCTTCTGGTTATTGACAATGTTTAAACTGTTTTTATTATTTTAAAGTTATTGCGTAACAAAATTTTATCCTAATTTTAATATTTAAGGTTGTATATTTTCATGTAAAACTTTAAATATATTAGTAAAATATAGTTTATACCTACTTAATTTAACTTTTGGATACCTAACCTAACTGATTTTGTACTATTATTATATGTATTTGTTTATTTATTTATTAAAGGTGAAGCACAAAATATAATTTCCTGCAGCATTACAAAAAAAAATGTGTTTGGACGAGTAGCGAAAAATAAAGCACTACGTCAACACCGCCTAACTAGGCCTAGGCCTGTACTATACCAGGAAATATTTTACCTGTGCACACAAAAAAATATCAAATATTCTAAATTATGTCTTTGTCATAAACATGTTAAGAAAAAAAGAAAATATCATCAAAAAGTATTTTAAATTATATTGAAAAAATTATCGAGTAAATAAATAAAATTCTAAATCAAAATAATAATAAATATATACCTACTCAGTAAATAAAAAAAACTAATTAAAATAAAAATCATAATAGCAGTCAAATAATTTGTATATATTTGTTTATATTATGTATGTATTTGTTTTTTTATAAATTATTGAATCAATATCATTTATAAAAATATATCTTGTATAAAAATAAATATTGTACACCAAAAACACAGGCTGTGCGTCACTAAATAATTGTAAAACTCCATGTTACTCACCACAATCACAATAATATAAATTCAAATTGAAATTGATACTCGGCTACAAGTTACTGGCCCATATTCCCTTTCTTTTTAATGCCTAATTCTTAAAAAGTTAAAAGTAAAATATTACATTTTTAATAACAAGCTTTTATTAAAATGCTCTGTTCCGAGCCAATTCTGGGAGCAGCAGCCATGTCAAAGTGGAACTTAGAACGAGTTATCGTAATTGAATGCTATATAGAATTTCGTGTTTGTTGAGCATTAAGGAGTCCCTCGTTGGAAGTCAACACTGAGTGCAGCAGCCTTGTCGCAGTGAAACTTCGAACGTGCTATCATAATTTAATGTGTATACAAAATTTCATATCTGTGCTGTTGACCGTTGAGTCCCCTTGTCGGGAGATAACCCAGGGTACAGCAGCCATGTCATAGTAAAATTTAGAACGGGCTATCTTAATTGAATGCGTAAGAATGCTTATACAAAATGTTGTGTCGGCGCTGTTGATAGTGAAAAAATATCCTCACCGGGAACCGAACCTGTGTGTAGAATCAGATGGTGGTGAACGGTTCCGTGCAGCTTGGGCCACAAGATCCATTTTGTTCTCGGATCGGCTCAACTGACGATTCAGCTCCTATTCAGAAGCCTCCTCGAGTGGAAGGCTACCCCGGGTACGACTCCCGGGTCTCGGGCCTCAGAGCTGGTGGACCGGTTTCTCCCGGCGGGATTGCATCCCGGCGCCACTGGACGGTTTGCGCACCGGTCGGCGAATCCAATCGGTTGTGCATTCAGACGAATTGCTGAAAGGGTCTGGAGACTATGAAAATACACTCTTTCATAAGCAGCATGGGTGGATGTTGATCTGTTGTCATGCCACTCTTGAAATGACCTTGAGCCACTGTGACACTACGGGTAAATAACGACCAGGTCCGCGATAAATTCAAACTGAATTACCGCTGTAATACAACAGGTAGAGGTCGCGTAAGCGACTTCGGACCCGTAACCAGTCGGGAGGACGGAGATATGCTGAAGATCAATTCCAGGTGGAGATATCCTGGCAAAACTGGTAGTCAGGGGGCGATGCTGCCCGCTGGTTACCTTTCCCGGTGCCTCGTCGTAACGCGTTGGCCTCTGACGGGCAGGTGGCGGAGCTTGACGGTGGACTGTTTTGTCCTAAGTCTTCTGCGCTCACCTCACGGAAGACAGAACGATACATTTTGTTTAAATTTAACCCTTCCTATGTGAGCTAACCATTTTTGGTTAGACGCTTTCCGCGCTGTGCTAACTGTAATATTTATTCATTATTATCTTAATTGTTTTACGAGATAAGGTTGTAACGTTATAATATTTCAAATTTCAATGTGATCATTTTGCAGTTATTCTTTTAACGATCCGTATAGTAGTATAAAAGTTATGCGCAAAACTATCCCGGGCAGAAATTTTACCCCGCCATAGGAGGGGTTAATGAGGTGACGGGTTCGCCTGTTGTGGTTGACAACTGTAGTTGTAGAATCAGGTCAGCTCACCATAAAAATGCATTGTTATCGGAACTGAACCTGCATATAAAGTGGTTCTAATTCAGATAAGATTTGATCTAAACACAAATTGCAAACATTGCAAGGTAAATAAAAGCTTGTAAAAATGAACGAAAATATTGCCTTATATTAAACTAACATTTCAGTTTTTAATGTGTCCCGCGGGACTTTCTTATAAAGAGCTTATCAGGCATTAGACATAACGTTAAGCACTGTTTAGGCAACATTAAGACGCCATTTCTGGAGACGGATTTTTTTAAGGAACTAGAAATTTAAGGAATGAAATCTTACTTTTTAATTTTAGGAAGATAGTACTGTAGGAGCCTACGGCCCTACATACCCACAACAAAAAAGTAAATTTCACAGAACAGAAAACTGCAGACTCGCTCAAACTTGCACGAGCAGCTGCAGTTAATTTCCAGCTAAATTTGGCAAATATTGCCCAGGCAAGCGACACATGCGTCGCCCCACTCGTAGCTATTGCATCACCGATCACCCTATAAAACGCAGTACATTGCGTTCGATATTCATCATTCCCTTGGCGACAAGTACGCGCTCTACACATCATTCCCTTGGCAGACAGTTGCCACGCGCTACCTATCATTTCCTTGGTGGACAAGTACACGGCTACAGATATCGCTACTACGTTTCATTAACAAGCAGTACCTGCATTATCCGCGATACCGATCGTCCAGCCTCGCTCCTCGACTACACACATCCGACACACTACCACGGCTTCACCTCGCGCCCACACTACGACACAACGGCGAAATAACAACAAGGCGTTAAGAACTGGCGACTTCAACTTTCAACCTTCCGATTAAATACTTCTACTTCGACATCTACGACTTTCATTCACGGAGAAATCTTCATGATGAGAACCACCCTTCGCTCACAAACAATTGGAGTCTAGTGAAGGGTGGCCATTCTCACAGTACCAAAAGACTACGAATTATTTATTTATTTATTTATTTGTTTCAAACATAATTATAAAACACATAAAAATGGTCATAACCATGCTCAGCACATACCCAACTAGGTCAAATATAGCCTGTATCTGGGCATACGACTTATTTTCTGAATTAGGTGGAGAACCTAACTGACGTAGGTACTCATATAGATACATATACCTACACATACACACATACATATACATACATACACAAATATATAAATATAACGTTCTAAATATATCACAGTATTCTTCTTTTACATTATATTACAATATAGTACATTTTGTTTAATATCTTATATCATATTATATAACTTAATAGTAAAGTTAGGCAGAAATACTTTTTTAAAGATATTGTCTATGATATTGTCTAAGATATTGTCTATGTCTATTGATATACAAAAACAATCTATGACGGATTCACACACGCCATCGGCCGTAAAACGCTGATTCGTGCCAACCTGGGTGAGGCAAAAATCTCACCTTGTCACCTATGTAAAAAGCGGCAGATTTTTGAGCTATTTACTATAGCCCGCTGAGTTTGCCGCCACATATATGACTTGCAGAAGTTCGTTCTCTGTCCTTGAACGACCTATGTCGTCAAGAAGCCATTAAATGTATATATATTTTTTAATAAAATGGTATTTTCTATTTCCTTTATTTTGTCATCAAGACGGTTGAATATTTTAGGTGCTATATAGTTGAATTTTCTTTGAGCAAATGAAGAATTAACTCGGGGAACGGCATAATTCAGACCTGTAGATGCTCTTGTAGTTCGGTGTTGCTGGCTTCTTGGTCGTTTATCTGCGGTTCGATGGAAAAACATTAGTGACTGTTTCACAAACAGCTGGCGTATATCTAATACCTTACTTTCTTTAAATAACATGTTCGGAACCATATCGCGGGGGCCTTCTATTGATTACCCTCAACAAAAGCTTTTGGGATTTCACTAGAGGATTCAAGACAGATTTCGCATATGCTTCCCAAGCTATTATTCCGTGTACCCATAAACCATGACACAGGGCCATAAAAAACCATATTTAGGGAGTTCTTAGAAAGAACGTTGCGTAATTCTCTAAAGACGAAAACTAGTTTCCGAGACCTCGAAGAGAGTTGTATTAATTGGTTATCCCAGGAATGGTTCCTAATTTCATATATTTTAAAACTGTAACGTTGCCCGTTTAACCTTTCGTATTCCTAAACAAGTAATATTGAAAAGTCTGAAAAACAATGTGTCTGGAACGCCGAGAAAAAGATGACAGTGGTAATTTTGATACTATAAATAAGTGGGCGCCATCCCGGCTCCAGGAAGTGGCTATTCGGGTCGTTATCAGAAGGCAGAACCAGGACGCCGTCTATCCTGAGGACGCAGAGGGGAGTGCAGACGCGGGCCAGGGCGCACCGTGCTAGACTCAGCGCTGGGCGTGGGTCATAACCTGATTCGCCTCGCGCGCAGAAATGAGGGCTTTCCCGTGGGAAAGGATGACCTTGAATTTACCGTGGACTGTTTCTAAATTAAATTAAATATATAAAATTAAATATAGAATGTTACCTATCTTACCGAAACGCAGGAGAATCCCAGCGGAAGCAGCAATCTCGCAGGGCGGATTTTACCGCCCGACTCACGTCGGAGGAGTACCTATCTCTCTCAGATGATCAGGGGAATTTTATCCCTCTGTTTTTAATCAGAATTTACCATGGGCCCCGCCCTTGAATCCCGAGTTCTTTTATTTATGACTGAAAGATGTACTGCGCTACTTACATGATATTTATTCGGATATTATATTATTACAAATGAGTATCCTAGAGTATTTCATTTATATTACTTGGAGGATTTGCATAACTCGCTGTAATGGTCGTTCAGGAGGAAAATGGGGATTCTGGCCTGCGGTTAGTTATTAGGTAGGTAGGAATGGATGGGAGGAAGAACGATTCCCTTTTTGGGGGGTCGTTCTCTGTAAATGCCGCTACCGAACATTAATTAATGGGTTTTGATATACCTAGTTATGCTAAGGGGTGATTATAGGGAATTGTCCAACGAACCCGGCGTGCTCGCGCGGGTGGCGCGCGATCTACCTGACGCTTCAGGTGTGCGATGAAATATTCGTTTTATTCCGATTCTAGTGGTATTCGGGATGGAAAATATTCGCTGAACCCTGAAGGCGTGTACAGTGATCACGGGGAACAGAAATTAACTATAGCTTGAATCTACGATATTATAGTTATCGCCCTCGCACGAGACGGTCGCCTTTAGGAGGCGATCCGTTGGATATAAAATAGGTTGACTTTAGAAACTTTATAATTTACATAAGAATTATTGGGAGAGACTCGCCTGGTAAGGTTTTGTCGGCGTCCCGGGACACTGGGTTTCCGGATCTGGGCGGCGCGAATCCCACTGGCTTTATTGTCGTTTGGTGGCGACGGATATATTTTACTATAGTTCAAGACTTTATAAAATGTGGTTTGCTCGTGTGATCTAGCGGGTAGCAGAATCCAACGGCGACCCCGGCCTTTTGGCCGAGGTCCCGTCGCCCCGTCCGCCTCCGTCGGAATCCTCTCGAAGCTCCCTCTATTTTTATTCGACTGGCAACCGATATCGTTCCGGTCGATTCTTAACTAGGGATGCCTTTTACAATCGACTTAACATCGTTCTATAATGTACGATTGATGATGGCTCAGGTGAGAGCTTGTTTGAAATTACAGTTTTATTAATAATTATATGGTGTTTTAGGGTTTGCATATTATAAAGCTAAATACGTGACGACTAGTTCGTCACAGGCCGTCAGTATGGTCTAGTGACGACCCGGCACTAAATAAGTAAAGGTTAAAAAGAATTAAAAAAATAAACTACAAAAAAAAAATGTAAAATACAAAAGAAGTAACCTAATCTTGCTAACGGTGAGTGTGGAAATAGAGAGTAGAATAGAAAAATAAAGCTATATAATGGTGTCCTTTTCCTAAGGACCTGACCATTCTTCTAACATAGTACCTATATAGTAGAAAAGAAATATTGTAATTGAAAGATTTGATAATAATAAAAGAAAGTATGCTTTCGAAGAACTTTGTGCTAACTTGAGGTGATAGGTTGGAATACTAGGAAAAGTAAGGTTATTGACCGACCATTACCAAACAAGATAATTGACAAGAGATAGCTGTTGACGAGTCGGTGATCGCTGCTGGACGTCTATCGCCGTCGGTCGTCTATCGGTATTGGTACTCGTTGGTCTCACTTCGGCTGGGCTCGTGGCTCTTGCTCGTTCCTTAGGTCGTGAAGATCGTGAAGATGGTTTCAAATGGCTGCTGGACTGTCGTCTTAGCGCGTTCCTTGTCTTGAGGCATCAAACAATCAGAGAAAGGAAGGTGTTAAGATTTTGCCTGGTTATTTGGCAAGTGGCGTCGTAAGTTCACGGCAGAGTCTATTTAGATGAATACTAATGCTGAACAACAGGATAGAAGTAATAGCGTTCGTTTCAATTGCATTCAAAAAATAATGTCTAATATCTCGACGCTGCAACAACACTTTACACTTGAATGAAAATTACACTTGTGTGGCCCAAACTACTTTTCACTGTATGTGTCCCTTCGTATGAGATCCCCACTGCGTGTGCATTACGTGCTGAATTGTGTGAATTTGCACCTAGTGTATTTTCACGTCAACTCTGTTGTAATAGTAAGTAAGGTAAATGTTACGACTTTTATCTGGAGTGTGTTCCTCGGGTCGCGGTGTGCCGGGGGCTGCTCTGCCAAGGGGTTGCCCCGTTGCGTGAGTGGGTCCCGGTTCCGTAGGCTCTCGCTCGTCTACGTGGCGGTGTCCGGAGGTCAACGACATGTTGGCGTCAGTGGCTGTGCCACCTCGCTCTGACTTGTCGCAGCTGTAGTATTGTGCTGGTGCCGTGTTGCCGTGGTGTGCGTCTGCTGCACATGGGTCCGCATGCTGGAAATCCATTTTTGCACGCCGTAAAAGTTCGTTTGGTTACGGTTTGTGAACGGGAAGAGGTGTGAGAGGAATAAGGCGAGCCTCAGATTCTGACATTGAAGTTAGAAGTCTGTGCGGGAGCGGTAACTTTACATTTCATTAACTTAGCTATACCTAAGTTTAGTATTATTCTAGTTCTTGAAAGGAAAAACAATGTTTACATAATGAACACAAGAAATATTAAAGAAAAACTTTTTTTTTTTAAGAAAAAGTAAAACAAAATAAAATTAAAATAAAAAATTGTGAAAACAAAAGAAATGAAACGACATCTTGTTATTATGGTGTTATGAAAACAATACGATGAGGGTTCCTTCCTGCTATGTGCAGGTGAACTCTAAAGAAAAGCATAATGAATTATTATTTAAAAAAGAAAGAAAAGTTTTAATGTCCCAGGAAGGTTTATTGTACGCAATATCTTTATTGACGGAATTGCGTACAATATTGATGAGTACGTTGAGGGTTACCATGTACAAAATTTTAAATGTAAGTAAAATAATAATAAAAGTCTGGACACAAGAAAAAATAAATAAGCCAAATAATTGCCAAGTTATTGCAGGATTCGCCGTATATTTTGTCGCCTAACCTTTTGTCGTAAGATATTGTGGATTCGAAAAAATCTGTATATATAGAAAATGTGTGTAAATGAAGTGAGGTAAATACCTGTTAATAGATAAAAATATAAATGAGAATAAAGATCTCATGACATAATGTGGATACATCGCCGGGGTCGTTGGAGAATTGTTCGGAAATAATGGTTGTGCAATGATAAAATAATTATTTATATTATACTTCAGGAACCGGTTTATGTATATTTAAGATGCAAATGTCTTCTTTGTGCTCTGACTACAATTGTAGTATGGCATGTTAAATAATATTGCTGTATTTAGCATGATGAAATGTGACTGTATAAAATTAAAAAAAATCGTATGAAAAAAATAATAGATAAAACATGGGACATAGTTAAACCGGCCTGTTTTAGGTGAATCACTAGTTTAGTTGGGAAGACGGTCTATTTTTTGTATAATAGCGTCCGGATCCCCGAAATTTTAATTTTCGTGGGCCGGTGTCATCCTCCTATATGTGTCGAAAACAAAAATATAAAATTTATATATATAATGTAACTTGATTTGTTGAAAATAATAAGATTTTATGGTCCGAACATATTGGATTTTCTATATCTTTATAATTTGTTTGTTTTGAGGTGTGGAATTTTATTTTGGGAACCTACAATACTCAGTGATTTGTGGGCGTGGCAACTGACGTGTTTTTAATATCATGCAGCTGGGTCTTGGTTGTTAAGGACTTCCAATTGTCCATTCTCTTGTTGGAAATGTTACAATAGAGTCCCTAGCCCGTGATTCGATGATTTTCGGTCACAACTTCTTCATCGGGTAGGGGCATCTAACATAGGACTTGTGAGATCCTGAGTTTTCAAATTAAACTGTATCTACAATATGTTATACCGTTGGTGTGTATATATTTATATGTATGTCGAGGGAGAATAATATTATAGGTATTCGACTTCGAGTTTACCTTTCGCCTTGTGTTCATTCTCTTTTCTTTCTTCTCCGTTCAGCAAGTTCCTTTCATTCTATCTTTCATACTAACTATCTGTCTCATACTTTTTTACAATTCTTGACCTGTTATTTTTTGTTGTTGTAATATAAAGAAGCCATATTGTAAATAAATTCGTTTTGATATGTATATATTATTCGAGTAGTCTATGGGCAAACTACTAAGCAATACCTTTATATATCGGTCATTGTAAACGCCTTAATGTGGATAAGTAATCCACTCCTTGACAGATGCAAGGTCGAACGAGGTATTTCTCCAGCTAAAATAATAATTATCTGCAACGTTTCCGCATCCTACTAGAGCCTGTTCGCTATACAGTTGTTCGAAGCTATGACGTGCGATAAAATGTAAAAGAAAAAAATATATACATATATAATAGGTACAGTGTACCCAAAATTAGAGCGCGACTGATTTTAACTCTTGCCGGTCTAATGGCGTTTTCGTCTAAAGTATAAACAGCGATAAGTACCACCAAACCCAAAAAATATTACAATAACGACGCAAGTAGCGCATATTTTTAGGTCAAGAATTACCTCAATTCTAGGTTGGTTTACAAGGCTTTTTTGTTAAGGGACAGGTCATTTATTCTGAAAATAATGAAAGATAGTGTACATTTTAGGATTATTCTGGACGTACAAACTCATGCCAGATGGCTCTGCCGTCTGGTATGGTTTTTTTATTTAAAAAAAAATAAAAAAATAAAATGTGAAGTACATGTATATTTTTAAAACTTATTATTATAATTTTTTTTATATTTTTTTTTTGATTTGATGACGGTATATTGTCGACTAATTAAGTGACCTAATTTACTTTATATTGTGGGTTCATTGATTTTATGTTATGCTATTTTTGGGGAAATGTTTATTTTTGTCTGTCTCACGGCGGGGAGTTTGCTTATTATTATTCTTATTTTTGTACATATACTGTTTGTTTACACTTTTCTTTCTTTTGTCACGTCTTTCATGTGCCTTTTCCTTTCTAGAGTTCCTTAGGAACGTACCTGAACTTGATCGTTTTAGCCCATTCGACTTGCAAATCGCATCTGTCCCTTTGTTTCGCTAATTTTTTGCGAGGTCTTTTACGTGATAAACGCCCTTGCTGCGACCGTTCTCGTCAGCTATCTCGTATGCAGTGGGTGATTTTTTTTGCAACGACAGTGCATTTAACATAACGCGGGGCGAGTTTACTAGTTGCGTGAGCGAAGTGTAGTTATGTGTGGTAATGTGTGTTGTAATGTTACTAGTATGTGTGATATTATTGTTTGAAATTAAAAAAAAAAAAAAAAAGAAATAAATGTTAAATGAAATTGAATACGAAGTGTAGTGTTGTTTTGTTGTATTCTATGTTGTTCCTTATGGGATGGTTTAAGAGAGAGAAAAAAAATATTAATAAAAGAAAATTCTTTTGTTTGTATTTATTGAAGTGTTGAGAATTTATTATCGTTAGAACGTGAGAAGAAGAAGAAGAATGTTATGTTGTGTTGTGTTAAAGAAATGTTGGTTCGAAGTGTAGTGTTGTTATAATATATTTTGTGTGTGAAAGTATTAAATTGTTTTGAATTTATCAGCGTTATGGAATGGGACGAAGAAGAAGAAGAAATGTTTTGTTATGATATGTTAAGGAGATGTTAGTTCGAAGTGTAGTGTTGTTATTATTTTTTGTGTGTGAACTATTAGAGTGTCGTGGATTTATCAGCGTTATGGAATGAAAAGAAGAAGAAGTAGGTCCGAATCGCGTTTATCGTTTTGTCTATAAGCGGCCTAAATGATAATTAGCGGTCGTGTGTGTGTTTCTTTATACGGTCTATGTGCGGTGTATGGTACGTTTACTTGGTCTCGAAGAAGAGCTGAAAAATGTTGAAGACGATGCGAGTTACGAGCTGAAATGTCAAAATCTTATAAACACCTACCTTGGTAGTCGTTATTCAGGCGCATGAAGTCGTGATTACATATTACAGTGTACAATATTATGTTTGAAAATTGTTCCCACGTACGTATGACGTGCGTGGTATTTTGGTAGTCGGATAATGTGACTGTAATACTAGAGAATTATTTGGTATTTTTTTAATTATGCTCCGAACTTGTTATATTTGTATGGGGAAGCGCGGTATATTCATGGCTAGATTGTGGTATTTAGTAGTATTATTTTAGTATCAAAGTATTGCGTGGTATTTATTTGAATTGGCTTGGGTGGTCTATGAGAGAATGTCGGGTGGGAAAGTATATTGCGCGATAACGCGGTATTTTTTCTAAAATGGCCAGAAATGTAGCCTTAAAGGTGCTACGGGAATGACAGTTGTCAAGAAGTTTCGTTTATACCGTTCTTTGCGAATATTCCCGAATTTTATGCGATTTTACTATGATTTTAGCATATATGTGTAATGTTTTATGCCGTGAGACACCGGGGTATCGTTCGGTAGGGCGGGAGGGTGTGGATTGTTGTCTGG
The DNA here is from genome assembly GCA_944548615.1 of Micropterix aruncella. Lineage (NCBI taxonomy): Eukaryota > Metazoa > Arthropoda > Insecta > Lepidoptera > Micropterigidae > Micropterix > Micropterix aruncella. Next base: position 19,337,192 of record OX155972.1, read on the forward strand.
GGGCTATATACGTGTATATTTCGTACGGAAAAAATAAAAATGGCCGTTTCAAAGAAGTGATTGTTACTATATATTTAAAGAAAAAATAGTGTGTATTTAACCGCCAGCGCTTATAATGCTAGGGTAGGGTTTAGGGTGGGTGTATTAGTAATTAGAGTATTAAAAAAATGTACCTACCTATATTTGTATGGAAGATGTGAAAGGGTGTAAAAAAGATGTAAAAAATATGTATTTTATTTTGAAAGTTCTATATGAATTTTGACAAGAAAAATTTAGCGAAAAATCTGTATCCAACGTGGGCTCTAAGCATTAGAATATGTAACATTTACTAGGACTATGCCCCAGTTGGTCGCCAAATCTGTAACGTTAACGTGGGCTATATAAAATGAATAAGTAATAACTTTTTGGTAATGCCCCACGTTGTGACAAAGTTGCAACCTCACGTTGGGCGGCAAATCTGTAACGTTGCCCGTTTAACCTTTCGTATTCCTAAACAAGTAATATTGAAAAGTCTGAAAAACAATGTGTCTGGAACGCCGAGAAAAAGATGACAGTGGTAATTTTGATACTATAAATAAGTGGGCGCCATCCCGGCTCCAGGAAGTGGCTATTCGGGTCGTTATCAGAAGGCAGAACCAGGACGCCGTCTATCCTGAGGACGCAGAAGGGAGTGCAGACGCGGGCCAGGGCGCACCGTGCTAGACTCAGCGCTGGGCGTGGGTCATACCCTGATTCGCCTCGCGCGCAGAAATGAGGGCTTTCCCGTGGGAAAGGACGACCTTGAATTTACCGTGGACTGTTTCTAAATTAAATTAAATATATAATCTGTTACCTATCTTACCGAAACGCAGGAGAATCCCAGCGGAAGCAGCAATCTCGCAGGGCGGATTTTACCGCCCGACTCACGTCGGAAGAGTAGGTACCTATCTCTCTCAGATGATCAGGGGAATTTTATCCCTCTGTTTTTAATCAGAATTTACCATGGGCCCCGCCCTTGAATCCCGAGTTCTTTTATTTATGACTGAAAGATGTACTGCGCTACTTACATTATATTTATTCGGATATTATATGATTACAAATGAGTATCCTAGAGTATTTCATTTATATTACTTGGAGGATTTGCATAACTCGCTGTAATGGTCGTTCAGGAGGAAAATGGGGATTCTGGCCTGCGGTTAGTTATTAGGTAGGTAGGAATGGATGGGAGGAAGAACGATTCCCTTTTTGGGGGTCGTTCTCTGTAAATGCCGCTACCGAACATTAATTAATGGGTTTTGATATCCCTAGTTATGCTAAGGGGTGATTATAGGGAATTGTCCAACGAACCCGGCGTGCTCGCGCGGGTGGCGCGCGATCTACCTGACGCTTCAGGTGTGCGATGAAATATTCGTTTTTTTCCGATTCTAGTGGTATTCGGGATGGAAAATATTCGCTGAACCCTGAAGGCGTGTACAGTGATCACGGGGAACAGAAATTAACTATAGCTTGAATCTACGATTTTATAGTTATCGCCTTCGCACGAGACGGTCGCCTTTAGGAGGCGATCCGTTGGATATAAAATAGGTTGACTTTAGAAACTTTATAATTTCCATAAGAATTATTGGGAGAGACTCGCCTGGTAAGGTTTTGTCGGCGTCCCGGGATACTGGGTTTCCGGATCTGGGCGGCGCGAATCCCACTGGCTTTATTGTCGTTTGGTGGCGACGGATATATTTTACTATAGTTCAAGACTTTATAAAATGTGGTTTGCTCGTGTGATCTAGCGGGTAGCAGAATCCAACGGCGACCCCGGCCGTTTGGCCGAGGTCCCGTCGCCCCGTCCGCCTCCGTCGGAATCCTCTCGTAGCTCCCTCTATTTTTATTCGACTGGCAACCGATATCGTTCCGGTCGATTCTTAACTAGGGATGCCTTTTACAATCGACTTAACATCGTTCTATAATGTACGATTGATGATGGCTCAGGTGAGAGCTTGTTTGAAATTACAGTTTTATTAATAATTATATGGTGTTTTAGGGTTTGCATATTATAAAGCTAAATACGTGACGACTAGTTCGTCACAAAACCTACTAAATTTTGGCTCGCGAGAATCGGAATACACGGGCTTTATGTCAAAACAACGTTTTCCCTTCCGATATAAAGAATATTTACCTTGAAGATTATGTGACGAATCCGGTGGCCAGTTTTCATTAACCATACACTGAGCAGCGAACAAAAACTGTAACGATGTAGTAAAAAGTTGGCCAATGGGGCCCGATGTGTAACTGGCACATGACGAGCTCAAACACGACGTATCTGACATAATTCCTTCACCGATATCACTATTTTACCAGTTTTATTTTCCTTTTTAATAGCAATATTTCATCAAAATATTTACCAACATACTAAGTATATATTTACTTGTGTAATACTAGCCTAGAAGTTAATTAATGTTGAAATGACCGTAAGACCTGCTCTACAAATGATTTGTTTGTGAAAACTTAATATTTTTATCTCTAAATAAACTTTGAGATTGATATAAGTATTATTTTAAAAAATCAACATAATCTAATTTAGGCCTTGATTATTTTATTAAAGACTCCGTGTTGAATGTTGAATTGTGAGATCATCATGAAAGCCGAACACGTTTAACTCTAAAATGCAGTAAAGACGCAGGAAGACTGAGCACACACATAGTTATTTGAAATGCAATTGTATTATTGGCGATCATAAACAATTATAACGACGCCCCAGTTTTAACTGCAACAACTCAAAAACATTACTTTCGAGTTAAGTATGCAAAAGTACCCAATTTTTGCCTACATACAAAAAAACAATAGAGAATTGATAAAAATCATATAAAAGAAATCCACTATACTTAGAATAAGTAACGAGTTTAGAGCCAATCAAATTACAACCAAATTTATTGATTACTTAAATAATAACATTTTATTTCTACCCGCAATTTAAACAGCTAGATTATTGTAGGCTGGATCAATCCATAAAAGTTTTGAAAAGCAATATTTTGAATTGTCACTGTTGGGTATGTAAAATAGGATAAATCTTATTTTAAATATTTATAATTACACTAGATGGACCCGGTGAACTTCGTACCACTTAAAATTGATTTGATTGTAACTCTTCATAAGCGCTTATTGATCCTAATCAACCTTCCAAATCCAATTCGTTGAAATCTATAATATGGCCATTTTTGACTTTTTTAACTTTTTCGACTTTTTCGACTTTCCGACTTTTTTCGATTTTCCGACTTTTTCGACTTTCCGACGTTTTCGACTTATTCGACTCTTTCGACTTTTTAGACTTTTTCGACTTTTCGACTTTTTGAAATTTTACACAATTGCACGGAATGAATTACAGTATGGATGGCGCAGCTGTCAAACAATAGGATCGCCGCGAACGTCATCTATTGAAAGTGGCCCATTTCCCAAAATTACCAATTTCGATTTTTTCGAATTTCAGACGTTTCTTTTAATTTTTTCTAAATATTTTTTTTGTAAACCACCACTAAATCAAGGCTAAGAAAACAAAAAAAATAATAATTCAAATCGGTATAGTCATTTTCGAGATCTTGCAAGACTAACGCACGGCTTTTCATTTTTATATATAAGAAGAAGAAGAAGATAGAGCTACTATTATTATTCGATATCCAGTTCAATTGTAAAATTTTAAACTCTTTTATTTCGAAACAGAAAATTTCGAGTTGTTACAGCTTATGACTCACGCGTCATTATGACATTCTTCTTTGCAAAATGCTTCAGTAGGTATGACTTTTACTCGATCGCCTAATCCTAATGCAAATGTGTGCTCTGGAACAATCAGCAAGTAAAAAATATAGCCGGCTCTTCTGCTCTGTCAGTCTCTTACTCTCTCATCTCTCATCTCATCTCAATCAATGCTCGCCCGTGCGAGCATTGAGTGAAACTGAACCGCCCTGAACTATCTGACTAAACGCCAGGTACCAACCGACCGATGTTGCCAATCCTTACATTTGATGTTAATCCTTCAGGCCTCAGCCCCTCAGCCAATTAACAAGTTGCTGACCCAATTTCTTTTGTAAAAATTAATAAAAAAATTGAATTACCACACTGTCTCATCAAAACATTAATTACTGCCAAACCGCTGTACCCATAATTAAAATGAAACACATAATAAAATAAAACAAATTAAATTAAAATAAAATTGAAACGGGGCCGTCACGCTGAATCGTGTTGTGGCCGATATCGGCCAATCGGGGCCTGAGGGGGCTGTATTTACATACGATTTAATTGCTTTATGTAAACATCGAAAAATTTAGCAAACCCAGCAGCAAATGCGCTGCACAGTGGAAAATAGAGGTTCTTTCGAAAAAAAATTCGTTAACTTTTTATTTCTACAAATGTTATCCAGTTCTGTTGCCATTCCTGTTCTATTGCTGGGATTAATGAGGAATTGAGAAAACTCCTCAAATATTATCATATAAAATTGGATATTTACATGTTGGTTCAACTAGAGTTGTCAACTACAACGGGCGAATCCGTGACCTAAGGAAGTTTTAACGATTAGTCGTTCTATCTCCCTGGAGTGAGCGCAGAAGACTTGGACAAAACAGTCCACCGTCCAGCTACGCCACAAGCCCGTAAGAGGCCAACGCCTTAACCGCGAGATAGCAAGGAATGTTACCCGGCGGGCCGACACTCACGCCCTTACTTCCAATTGTGACCAGATTACTCCGGTCTCTCGATTGGTTACGAGTTCGAGATCGCTTGCGCGGTCCTCTCCCTTACGAAGCGGTAAAACGGTGTTTACCGAATCTATCGCGGACCACAGCGTCCTTTGCCCGGCTGTTCACCCAGGATCGGATGGCCGATGGTCATTTCAAGAGCAGTCGCCGTGAGGTCCTCAACCACCCCCGCTCTATAGGATACAGTACTGCTTCCAGACTCCCCCGACTGTTAGTCGTAGGTGCTTCCGGCAAGCGTACCGCCGCATGAGAGAAGTCCGCAGGGGTTCTCTTCCCCCTGAGCGTTTGGAGGTACTTCAGGAGTCCCTGAGATCGGCTCGGAGCGTCTATTACGCCGCGATTAGGCGTGCCAAGACTGATTCCTTTCGTTCATGGGTTAGCGAAGTTGGGAATGCAAACCCATGGGACATGAAGACCGTCATCGGCAAAGGTGCCAAGCGGGGTCGGAACTACCTCTCCAGGATTGTCGAGGGTACTTCCGCCCCGCTCGACACCGAAGGCACTCTTTCTGTTCTACTCGGTTCTTTGTGTCCATCGGATCGGAATGACAATGACGATCCCCACCACGCGCAGTTGCGGCGGCTTATCGCCGTAGACTCGCGCGTACCAGATCTGTCAGAGGTAACAGCGGACGAGGTCGGCACCATCATCGGGTCGCTATCGCGCAGAAAGGCACCGGGGATAGACAACTGTACGTCCGATATAGTGAAGCGGGTGTGGGAATTCGCAAGATGGGAGGTGACTGTCCTGATGCAGAAATGAATTAGGGACGGTCATTTCCCATTATGCTGGAAGGCCGGCGTCCTGCGTGTGATTCCCAAAGGTAACCACAAGCCGCGTTTGGACCCGAAAGCGTACAGGCCCATCACGCTCCTTCCCATAATGGCTAAGGTGCTTGAAGTGCTTGTGCGTGACCGGCTGGAGAAGACTCTGTCTCCCCAGAACGAGCGTCAGTTTGGCTTTACCCGAGGGAAAGCGCGGAGGACGCCATCCTGTTTGCGAAGAACTGGGTCCGCAACTACGACGGCCGTCTCGTGGTAGGCGTATTTTTGGATATCTCCGGTGCATTCGACAACGCGTGGTGGCCGATGCTTATATGCAATCTTCGCGCCCGCCTGTGCCCGAACAATTTGTTGAAAGTAGTGAGGAGCTATTTTTCAGACAGATCTGTAACTCTGAGGTACGGCCCGACCAGCGTCACCAAAACCCCGGCTATGGGTTGCCATAGGGGTCAGTGTTGGGTCCTAGCCTTTGGAATATTCTCTTTGACGATTTCCTCGATCTACCTTACCCGGAGGGGTGCACCTTCAGCGCTTATGCAGACGACGCTCTCCTCCTTGTAAGCGTCAGAAGTCGCGCCGAGGTCGAGAGAAGGGTGGCTGACTCGCTGGACCTGATCCTCGGATGGGGTCAGCGGAACAGACTCACCTTCTCTCCGATGAAAACTCAGGCGCTTCTCCTGAAGGGACATCCTAAGCGGAACCCTGTCATCAGGATGAACGGTCGCCCGGTATCTTTCCCGACCACCGTTCGATACCTGGGGGTGATGCTTACGGCTTCCCTTTCCTTTCTTTCGCACGCAAAGATTACACCCGAAAAATCCCGGGATCTATTCTTTGCGCTCCGCAGAGTGAGTCGGGCCGACTGGGGAATTCGTTTCCCGGCAGTCATGGCTATCTATAAGGGCGTCTTCGTCCCGCGTGCGGCTTATGCCGCACGCGCTTGGACGGAGACTGCTGTTCCTGAGGCGACGTCTATCGCGCTGCTGCGCGGATATCGCATCCCTCTCGTGGCCCTAACCGGGGCGTACAGAACGACGTCCACTCTTGCGTTACCCGTCATCGCTGGCGTTCTGCCGATTGACCTGGAGATTCTGGAGCGTGCAGTGTTGTCGCGGTACCGCCGGGGCGAGCCGGTAGTCCTTCATGGCCAATCGATCGACCCGGTGGCGGACCGATCTGGGGAATTTGCCCGCCTGATTCGGGTGGAGTCCTTGCAAGCCTGGCAGGCTAGATGGGACGCTAGGGGCACGGGCCGCCTCACCCACGGCTTTTTCCCATTTGTCGCAGTGCGGATGGCAAATTCATTTCTGCCGTTCGACCACCATACCACGCAGCTGGTTGGGGGCCACGGGGAGTTCAGAGCCAAACTATTTGACTTTGGACTTGCCGGTGACCCCGGTGCGCCTGTGATCATGGTTGCCAAACTGCGGAACACGTAATTTGGTCTTGCCCTATTCTTGCAGCTGCACGGGAGAGATTGATGGATGCGGTGGGCGCGTGCGTTGGGCGTTCTCCGATTTGGTACCCGGATCTTGTCGGTTGTAGGAGCTGCTTCCAGTCGTTTAGCGAGTTTGTGGAGCACTGGGTGGCTTTTTGGGAAAGCATGAGGCCTCGGGATACCCCATAGGGGGTACCCTCTTTTTTGGTGGCGTGATTCGGGGGCTACTTCCAGTCCGAAGTGCCCGTCATTGTATCCGTCTCTTTACCGCCCTGAGGGGCGCTTCGTTCTCTTGCAGGATCCAGGGATTCCTCCCCTCCGTGGCTGCTTCGAGACCTGCCCACGGACCGTGCGCTTTCACCATCTCCGTCCTAGAGCGTCCTCAACCCGTCTTACCGGCTCTAAATTTACGCTATTTTTTGATATTTTTTATTGTATTTATTGTGAATATGTTAAATATTGTTTTTTTTTTTTTGTAAATACTTATTTCGAATAAATGGGTTTTCGGGGCAGTACGGGGGGAAGGGGGTGGTTTACCCTATTTCACCCCCTGCACGTTTTATCCTTCTGGTACGCGCGGGGTTGTCGTTGCACGACATCCCGGGCAGACAAGACGACCCTCGTCGTTATAACTGCCCGGGCGGTGGGCGGGGTTCGCTGCCCTCACATATCGCCTCGAAACTCTTAACTGTTAGTCAGAGTGCATAGTCGATTGGCTTACGCCGCACGGTGCGCAGACCGTCCTGGAGCGCCAGAAGGTTGATTCCCAGGGGGAACTGACTATAAGGCCAGAGTCCTACCCGAGCTCGCACTTCATGCGTGGAGGCCGTCGGATAGGTGTTGACCCGTGAGTATGACTAACCCTGAACAGAATGGGTCTTCGTGGCCAACTCAGCAAGGGCCATAGCCTCCTGTATCTCAAGCCGTGAACATAGATTTGGCAACGCCGCATTTTCCATAAGCCGTGAACCTACGCGCGGACCGTTTCATCGCCGGCTGCATTGCCTTCCTATGCCGGCTGGCGTTATTTGCAGTAAATAAGAAAATTTACACATAGTTTTTTTATTTTTTCATTTAATATATAACAATTTATATATAATATATATATATATATATATATATATATATATATATATATATATATATATATATATATATATATATATATATATATATATATATATATATATATATATATATATATATATATATATATATATATATATATATATATATATATATATATATATATATATATATATATTGTTATATTTGATAAGGTTTGTAAAGAAATCCGTTTATAGGATGATGTTTTTATTTAAAATAAAATTAGTAAAAGCTACTTAAAAAGTAGCGAAGGAAATCCCAGCTTGTATTGGGAAATGTTTATGTTTGAATGAGATATACTTACGGATGTGCACGACTTTCGACGGTGCAATGTAAGTTTAAAGTTCCTTTTGCAGTCGACTAACGATCACTATTCATCCATATATCTCATAAATAGGTCTTATCCTTATGCAACACAAAATGCCTTCAATTGAGACGAATTAAGCGAAAAAATAAAAAAATAAACTACTGATCACTTCGGCAAAGCCGTTTTCTAAATGAAAGTGACATTACGAAATAATTCAAATTTCGAATGCTACCAACATTTCAAATATGATACAATTTGCCGAGTTTGTTATCAACGAGCCATTAAATCGAAATAAAAATAAAAAAACCTCCATATGCTCAATGAAATGAAAGAAGAAACTTCAATCTTAATTTCTGGCAGAGGAGTTTATAATAAGGTCGGTAATGTCTTTTGATCTGAACAATCAGTCTTATTTTTCTCGACTGATAGAATGTCGATATTACATTACATTACATTTTCATCGTGTCCAATTGACGGCTAAAGACCGCTCTTGGACGTGTCAAAATAATTGTGTAAGGTAGTAAGTCTCGTTACTACTCTTTACTGAACATACATAGGTAGTCAAGAATTAACTACTAGATTGTCAAACTATAAATATAAATAATCAAAATAGAAGCCTAATATTTGAGGTAGTTAGTAATTTGAAAAGATACGTAGTAAAATTATTCATCGTAATATTCAAATTGTCAGTAAAATGTTAAATAATCAAATCAAATCTACGTTATGAATTTTAAACTAAAAGTACATATATAATACCATCTTGAGGTGTCGACTACAACGGGCGAGCCCGTCACCGCAGGACGTTTTAACGATTCATCGTTCTATCGACCGTGCAGTGAGCGTAGAAGACTTTGGACAATAACAATCCGACGTCTAGCTACGCCACAACCCGTGAGTGTCCAACGCCTTACCGCGAGTTAGCCAGGAATAAACCCGGCGGGCTCGAGATACTCGCGCCCTCACTTCCAATTGTGACCAGATTTCTCCGGTTTCTCGATTGGTTCCGAGTTCGAGGTCGCTTGCGCGGTCCTCTCCCTTACGAAGCGATGAAACAGAGTACACCGAATCTATCGCGGACCAAGGCGTCCTTTGCCCGGCTCTGAACCGGGATCGAGTCGCCGTAAGGTACGCAATCACCCCCGCTCTATAGGAAACAATACAGTTCCCAGACTCCCTCCCCCGACTGTTAGTCGGAGAGCACAATCGATTGGCTTGCGCCGCACGGTGCTCAGACCGTCCAGGAGCGCCAGAGGTTTGATTCCCAGGGGAGACTGGTTGACCCAGTGTCCTACCCAGGTTCGCACCCCGTGCGTGGAGGCCGTCGGATGGGTGTTGACCCGTGAGTGTGACCGACCCTGAACACATTGGTCATCGTGGCCAACTCATCATGGGCCCGTTAGCTCCCAATATATAAGACCATATAAAATAATCAGACAATAAGGCTCTACTATTTTAAGTAATTTAAATGGGCACAATATTTGAAAACTCATGATCCTCAAATTCGGCCAGATTATAGAAAGGGTGGCCTATCAGCATCTCCTTGATGTTTTTTTTTAGTTTTATGTCCTCCAGCTGTTTAAATTTTGTAGGGAGTAGATTATAAAATTTAATGCTAAGATACAAGTAGCTTTTCTGTACTTTTGCCAGTCGTATTTGGGGTACGCATAAAAGCGAGCTACCGCGGGTATGATGCAAGTGAATGTCTGAATTAATTGCAGTTTCTGCTGCATATGCATATTGCTGTGATATTCTTAAACGAGGCCTGGTTGGCTGTGGCCAGGCAGGTTAAAAAAGCTATTTTGTTGCATGCATTACAAATAAAAGCTTGTTGTAGAAGATCAATTAAATATTTACCTGAAACCGTTATCGTAGATAGTATCAGAAAATGAGGCGGACTCTCTCTCTCTCAATTTCACTCAGACAAACGCATCTGGGAATCTGTAATTTATTTGCATTCAAAATAAACAACTCTCTAAAATATAACATGATGTCGACATATATGATTGTGCTAATAATAGCACTAATTAGGTAAAGGATACTTTTAAAAAATGATTACGCCATTAATATTTAATAGATATGAACTAAAACTGTTAATGAAATCTGTAAAATTAGCGATAATAACGAATGTTTTGCGGATCAGAGAACACGACAATTTGAGGTTATGTTTCTATGTAAAACAACATATTAACGCAAATTTGTCGATAAAAAGATGTATATTTTAAATAGTTGTTGCAGATAGGAAGATGAGTATTATACATTAAACACATTCAAAACTATACATAAAAACCACAAAAACTGTCACAAAACCCCAAGCGTCGACACAGTCTCGAACAGTTTCGACACAGTTTCGAACTGTCACAATACTGCGATAAGGTGCTTACGGTGGTAGGCCGCACATCAACCGGTTCACCGCGTCGTTGCCAGATCTCTCAGTAGCATGGCTTGAGATAGAGAAGGCAATGGCAAGGGCCCATTAACTCCATGTTGGTACAGTTCCGATGACAATGATTTTTTTTATGGTAAGCATGACATGATTCTACACCCAGGGCTGGCTCCCGACGAGGGGGCTCCTCAACGGCCAACAGCACAGACACGACATTTTGTATACGCATTTAGTTATGACAGTTCGCTCTAACTATGCACAAAATGCTTTTCTTTATAGAGCTTGTCATCATTACAACTCGGTGTTTATGGATGTTGATATATTTGCCTCAACCCCAGATACATTTAAAAATCTAATTATAAATATATTACAATTTAATTAAGTAATCTGTTTATTATGAAAAAAGTTATTCTCCTCTTATATTTGTATTTACATAACTTATTCCTTTTTTCTATTTTTCGTTCTCATAAAATGTGTCATTATATAATTATATATTTTATTTTCTTATTACTATCTATTTAATAATTCACTCATTTATTACCATATTAATATACATACATGTTTATGAATCTATTTACTGTTTTTTCTGCTCTATTTACTTTATATTTCCTTTTTTAATACTTTGGACTGTTTAGTTACTTAACAATTACTTTTCAGAATATTTTCTTTAAAGAACCCTAATAATTTCACTTTTTACTTTAAAAAATGCTTGTATATTTTAAACTATTATTTTATATAGAATAACGCACTATATGACCGTTTAATTGGTGGAAACATATAAAATGGTCTATGTTTGTTATATTTTGATAAAGTAAATATGTTTTTGTACTGTCTGTTTCCTGATTAAAATAAAATAAAATAACAAAATTGTTTCACTATGATATGGCTGCTGCATCCAGGGTTGGCTCTCGACGAGGGGACTCCTCAACGGGCAACAGCACAGACACGAAATTTTGTATATGCATTCCATTACGACAGCCCGTTCTATGTTTCATCAAGACAGGACTGCGGCACCCAGGGCTGGCTCCCAACAAGGGAACTCCTCACCGGTCAACAGCACAGACACGAAGTTTTGTATACGCACTAAATTATTATATCCCGTTCTAAGTTGCACTATTACATGGCTACTGCACTTATAAAAAAAATGTAGTCGGTTTGTCTTTGTTAAAATATTGTATTATCAGACACTACATTTAGATAGATAGTGTAATAACTAGAGCTATCAACTACAACGGGCTAACCCGTCACCAGGAAGTTTTAACGAAATGTATCTTTCTGCCTCCCGTGAGGAGAGCGAAGAGGACTTAGGAGAAAATTATCCACCGTGAAGTTCCGCCACCTGCCTGTCAGAGGCCAACGCCTTACGGCGAGGCACCGGTAAAGGTACCCAGCGGGCAGCCTTGCCCCTGACTACCAGTTTTGGCCTAGAAGCAACTAGAGTTGTCAATTACAGCGGGCGAACCCGTCACCTCAGGAAGTGTTAACGATTAGTCGTTCTATCTCCCTGAAGTGAGCGCAAATGACTTAAACAAAACAGTCTACCGTCAAGCTCCGCCACATGCCCGTAAGAGGCCAACACCTTAACCGCGAGATAGCCAGGAGTGTTACCCAACGGGCTTACACTCACGCCCTTACTTCCAATTGCAACCAGATTACTCCGGTCTCTCGATTGGTTACGAGTTCGAGGTCCCTTGCGCGGTCCTCTCCCTTACGAAGCGGTGAAACGGTGTATATCGAATCTATCGCGGACCACGGCATCCTTTGTTCGGCTGTTCGCCCAGGATCGGGTAGCCGATGGTCGTTTCAAGAGCAGTCGCCGTAAGGTACGTAACCACCCCAGTTCTATAGGAAACAGTACTGCTTCCAGACTCCCCCGACTGTTGGTCAGAGTGCACAGTCGATTGGCTTACGTCGCACGGTGCGCAAGCCGTCCAGGAGCGCCAGAAGTTTCATTCCTAGGGAAACTAGCCCTGAGGCCAAAGTCCTACCCTGGCTCGCACTTCATGCATGGAGGCCGCCGGATGGGTGTTGACTGGTGAGTGTCACCAACCCTGAACAGAATGGGTCTTCGTGGCCAACTCAGCAAGTGCCCATTAACTCCTAAAGCCCAGTGACCTACACGCAACTTGCGGTGTCAACTACAACGGGCGAGCCCGTCACCACAGGACGTTTTAACGATTTTCTCGTTCTGTCGCCCTGCAGTGAACGTAGAAGACTTTGGACAGAACAAATCCAACGTCCAGCTACGTCACAACCCGCAAGAAGCCAACGCCTTACCGCGAGATAGCCAGTGTTACCTGGCGGGCCGACCCTCGCGCCCTTGCTTCCAATTGTGACCAGATTTCTCCGGTCTCTCGATTGGTTCCGAGTTCGAGGTCGCTTGCGCGGTCCTCTCCGTTACGAAGCGGTGAAACGGTGTGCACCGAATCTATCGCGGACCAAGGCGTCCTTTGCCCGACTCTGAACCGGGATCGGATGGCCAATGGTCATTTCAAGAGCAGTCGCCGTAAGGTAGACAACCACCCCCGCTCTATAGGAAACAATACAGTTCCCAGACTCCCCCGACTGTTAGTCGGAGAGCACAGTCGATTGGCTTGTGCCGCTCGGTGCGCAGACCGTCCAGGAGCGCCAGAGGTTTGATTCCCAGGGGAGACTGGTTGACCCAGTGTCCTACCCAGGTTCGCACCCCATGCGTGGAGGCCATCGGATGGGTGTTGACCCGTGAGTGTGACCGACCCTGAACACATGGGTCATCGTGGCCACCTCATCATGGGCCCATTAGCTCCCTACACGCAGTAATAGTCAATGATAATAGAGACTAGCTTAATTTATAGTGTTCAAAACTTAACTGGAAAAGGGACTGCTTCGTCTGTTTTAACCGCCGCGGCCGAGCCAATTGAATTATAGACCCATTCTTCGAATGATTTTAGCAAAATATTTTTTACTACTTTTGCTTGGTCATAATAGCTATTTCACTTAGTCATTCTAAAGGCCTTTGTTTATTTAAGTCACCTGGATATTTTTTTTTATCAGTTCTTCGACTGTAGTAACGAGAGTACAAAACTCGTCTGGTATAGCTATCAACCTGTCTATTTTTTTATACACTCCTTTTCCTAGTTTAAGTAGAAGGTCTGAAAATCGGGCTTCAGAGATGTAACAGTGATCTGAAAAAAAAACATTAACTTATGAAAAGTGGGCCTCAGATGCACTCTTATGTTTTTAGTTTATTTTATATTTTAAATAGAGCTTTAATAGTTTTCATCGGCGCTTGTTAAAAGGAATACAGTATTGCCAAAGCAATGCTGTTAAAGTTTGACAAAAATCTACAGCGAGTTAAATCACCTATTAAATTTTTGTGGTTCCTTATGTCCTGTAAAGTTCTATATAACGCTTCTACAATCACTCTTATGAACCGTAGAGTTTCGTCCCATACTTCCCATACGTCCCATGCTTTAAAATGTTGCACACTGAAGTCTTTAATATAATTTCAAAGCACAGTGCGCAGTTGGACCTTCTTTCCGTAATGTAGCGACGATTCCAGAAGATGTTGCCCGCGGCTTCGCTTACGTGGAAGCCACTATTTTATACATATTATGTGGAATTTCTGAGGAATATTTTGGGCCTACAAATATGCAGTTGAAGTTAGTTTATGTAAGAAAATCTTTGCATACTACAGTTGTATGGCTCTCGTGTGCTAAAATAGCCAGACTGCTTGGGGCACTCATTCTCGAACAGACTACATAAAACTGCCAGTGAAAACCGTCCTCTCTAAGGTCTACTACGGCCTACATCAATGTTTGCCCTTGTGCTTTGTTAAAAGTCATGAAGAATCGCAATCTCTTGAACTAAAAGTAGTATTCTAACGGTGTTAATGGTATTCGTTGAACAAACACTTTTTCCCTTGAGCGCACCCGATGATAAACTTGGCCTAAAACAATTCTATGGAAAACCGTTATTTGCAATCTTGTGTCATTGCATAACATTAGAGGTTTTAAGTTGCTCAATAACAAGAATTGTGTTCCAAATTTAAGAGTAAGATTATGATAGAGGCGACCCACTGGGTTAAGGGTGTTTAAAAACTCGACTTGTATTACTGAATCCGCTGATTTATAGTAGAAGTGAATCAAAGTAACCTCAGTTTCTCTAGGTTGAGACTGCGATATCTTTACCATTAAATCACATTTTTTGAACAAATCATTATTAAATTTTATATTCCTTAATTTACTTTTACTTCATGGCAGTAACACGTACAAAAAATAAAATGAAGAATTGCCTATATACGTAAATATATTTATCACGCTTTTATGATAGGTAAACAAAAACAGGTAGGTAAACAAAAATAAAGAAACTGTAGATATCTCAAAAATATTCATTTATTGATTTATTTATTGGTTACATACATATTCATGTACAAGGGCACAAACCAACATAAAAATAATTCACTATTTTTGACTTACCGCTATAAATGCTACATTTAGCCGTAGTTCATACTGTCTAAATTTAGGTATAAATCTGTCTGCGCGCAGGTCAAAAAGCGAATCAATTATTTAGATGTTTATATTTCTAATGTGCTAAGTAAAGTGCAACCGAGCCCACCTTGAGTCCTTTTGGAGTGGTACGGTTTTGTTAGAAAAAAAGAAAATTTAATAACTGTGCTACAAGAGTCCTTAAGCCGCAGTAGCCCATAACTTCACCCGTTTGAGGCAGACTTTTCCGAAAAATCTAAAACATGTCTTACTTAGTTTCTAACCGGGAACCCTAACACATTTTTTATGGAAATAACTTCAAAAATGATGGCTTTGCGAACGAACTATGAATACGAACTTTCATTCATTATTGTTTCATAAAAAAATAAACACGTGTTAGTTTCCAACCGAAAGCTTAAAAAACCTCTATTACACGACTGCCCAACAAAAAAGATTGTAATGTGTTCAGGGTTCATCTATGTATGTTTTCCATTTCTTTATTTCCCCATAACTTCCAAGCCCTTGATTAGATTTAGGAGTGTATGGTATTGTTAGAATCGTTGTAATCCTAAGTACCTTAACTGTCGAATTATCAAGTAAGTATTTGTCTAAAAACCCAAAAGTTCAAATGTCGGTAATTTAACATAAGTATATCCTGTTTAGTGTCAAATGAAATGTCGGATTTAGTACATTCCGGAAATGTATATCCATCTATATAGATAATTAAAAAACACAAATATTTCATAAAAAAGCCGTAATAAAAATAATTATAAATATTGTACAATAGTTCACTTTCTGTAATGGAAGTTCTGATTTTCATTCTTTTTAATATGATTACTTGTTTTAGTATTTAATTAAAACAACATTTATTTTAAAACAAAATTTCATCCCCTATCGAGCCAAAGCATAGCGTGGCCTGGTTGAGCTAGTTTTTTATATATAATCACAGACAATCGCGGTTGTTTGCCATCTATGTATATAAAAAGTCGGGTTTGTTCGAACACTTATAACTCGAAAACGGCTGTACCGATTTTCATGGTTTTTGATTTGTAGTATTTTTCTCCGTCCTGAATAACAGAATTACTATTAAAAACAAAAATTGGAAAATTGTCGAAAAATTTAAATAAAAGAAATAACATTTTCCATTCAAAATGTAAATCCGTGTTTTTCTCATGGTCAGTAGTACGTGGCATGTTCACGTGTCGGCAAATCATCCGCTTTATTTGTTCTTGCGCCTGATTAATAAACAAAAAATATCGTTTATCACAAGGTGCTTCAATGAAGAGAATTAAACCGAGTGCATCTCATGCTGCATAATATGTAGATAGTTTAATTCAATCATGTCTTGCTGACACGCGATTTTTGTACTTTTATATTTCTTTTTGTGGTGTTATCTTAATAAAGTAGTGAACTTAATATTTATTTTATATTCATTGTAATACTTTCATGAAATCATAAAGTTCAACTATTCAAATTAATTTCAACTAATCTGTAACACGACATTCATTGACTGTTAGGCGGTACGAAGTTCGCCGGGTCAGCTAGTTACAAATATAATAAAAAAACTAATTTACTGCGTGGAGTTCGTAACACCCGACGTTTCGGCGACGTTATAAACGCTTTTCTAAGGTAGACTGCTACTTTACCCTAGACATCGTCCCCGAAACGTCGGGTGTTACAAACTTCACGCGGTTAAATTCGTTTTTTAACTTATTTATAATAGTTTCTTATATTTTAGAACCAACTTAGATTAGGCTTGCGAGAAATGAGTAAACTGGGCCAGCACCTCAAAAGGTGCTTCGAGAGCGGGAGAAAACGTTAAATCCCGAGGAGCGTGCCCTGGGAATCAGAACATTTGCATATTCACGCCCAAGTCAAAGCTAAGGCAAAGTTTAATCCCTCGATTTCGTCCTTGTTAATATTTCACGTGGCGCAAGTGGAATTATAAAAGCAGTGCTAGCCCTTCCGAATCGCCGGTTACTCTAGAATCCACAATGAAATCTGTGCCTCCTGTGCAAAACGATTTAACTCGAAAATCACTACTTTTCAGGAAAACAAAATCAATTTTAAGAAAATATTTTTCATTACCTGTATTAGCTAGCCAAAAAGCTTAAATGAATTATGTTGCATGAAAATGTATGTTTCAATGATGTATATATTTTTTTTATTGTTATCGGGTAGAATATCAGAACAACTAAAAAAATTGAAGAGTTGTACCAAATGTAGTTTTTGATGACTTTTTTGAAGTGTCTAATGATTTAAATTAAATCATATCTGTAGTGAGGTGCGGTCTGCTCGGACAACCTCTAATTGTCGCTGGTGAAGGATTGCAGGATTCCAGATAAACGCCTTGTTCGTGGTGGCACAGATTTATTGTAGGTGTAGTACAATACAAAGCGCACGCGAGCGAAATATAACTATACAAAAGCAGGAATTACAGCAGCGGCGATATCGACCGTCCGCTCCGATCGTAAGACAATTTGACGTATAAGTGGCAGTATTCGACCAGACCTCTCTTCACTA
Organism: Micropterix aruncella; assembly: GCA_944548615.1. Taxonomy (NCBI): domain Eukaryota; kingdom Metazoa; phylum Arthropoda; class Insecta; order Lepidoptera; family Micropterigidae; genus Micropterix; species Micropterix aruncella. Next base: position 19,354,916 of record OX155972.1, read on the forward strand.
GTTAGTTGCGTTCGGCTGCGTCGCTCGATATAAAGTTGCCACGCTAGAAAGGTTTACGCTAAGTACGAAACAATATCATTAAACACAAAAAAAGCTTTTGGTGATAATTGATATTTGGTGATTTTATTTTATTAGTAACATTACATTTAATAGTAACGTTATAGTACTAAAGCAACAATCGTAAAACAAATAATAATAAATTAATAGCTTTAAAAAAAAAAAACACGCTTTTGGGCTATGATACGATATTCACATACACACCGCTATGATACGATATTCCTTCATGGAAATCCAGTGCCTATCTTCCGGCTTCATCATCATCCGTGTTAATGAGCGAATTATCGGTATTTTTGGAGTCGTTTAATAATGTGCAGACGTAGGCAAATTCCCTATTTATGTAAAAAAACGTTGAGACCCACATATAAAAAACGTATAAAAATGATACACTTGATGACTATGGTTTGAAGATGGAACCGGAAGGTTCCCTGATGAAAAATGCTAAAATAGTCTAGTTTGGGCTGGTTTGTTTAGTTGTTTTTAGTCATTTTCATTATATATGATGACATGGGTCTGAATATAAAGCCGAAAGATTGCCACTGGGACTTCCTGAAGGAAAGTGCCAAGATAGTCGAATATGGGCTAGTTTGTTCTGTTGTTGATGATGAGGATCGTCTGAATATGGAGCCGGGAGATTGCCACTGGAATTCCCTAATGAAAAATGCTAAGATAGTTTAGTTTGAGCTTGTTTGATTTGTTGTTTTTAGTAATTTTCATTATATATGATGCCAAGGGTCTGAATATAAATCCGCGAGATTGCCACTGGGACTCCCTGATGGAAAGTGTCAAGATAGTCGAGTTTGGGCTAGTTTCTTCTGTTGTTGATGATGAGGATCATCTGAAGATGGAGCCGGGAGATCGCCACTGGAATTCCCTAATCAAAATTGCTTAGATAATCAAGTTTAGGCTCGTTTATTTTGTTCCCTTTTCCACTTTCCAGTAATTATGATAACAATGGTCTTAATTAAATATAAAGCCAGGAGATTGCCACTGGGACTCCCTGATGGAAAGTGCTAAAATAGTTGAGTTTGGGCTAGTTTGTTTTGTTGTGAGTGATGAGGATCATTTGAAGATGGGGCCGCGAGATTACCATTGGAACTCCCTGGTGGAAGATAAAGCTTGTTTTTTTAAATATATTTGTCTATTAATATTTAATATAAAACCACTTTCCTGGACAAATTGAAGAAAGTATAACGGAGTTCGTTCCAAAATGGAAACTGGAGCAAATTCCAGAAAACCAGTTACACAAAGGGAAAGGATGTCTCCGAACTTTTCTGGAATACACATCCGTATACACGCACGATATGGTAAAAAGCTTGAAATGGCTACTCATAGTGTAGTCAAGGGCGCCAGTACGCAATAATAATTAAATGAATTGAAATACATATTCAATTATCAAGTCCCCTCACATGTGAGGCGTCCAATAATGGATGCCTATGGCAAAATGTATACAAAATGTATATAAATTTATATTAATGTAAATATAAATGTAAATGTGCGCCGCTCTATAGTAATCCGCTCTATAGTAATGCTATAACTCTATAGTAAACCCCGCTCTATGTAAATGTAAATATAAATTTATATACATTTTGCCTTAGGCAAACCCGAGCTAATCGCCATTCATTTTTAAACATTTCTTTTAGGTTGTGTAACTATGCGATGGATGATCTAATGTAATGTTATACTGTTATTTTATATTTGGAATCGTGAATATGAGGTGATATATGATAGTATTGGTTTAACAGATTGCTCAATGCCATACTAAGTTTTGGCAGCTAGAATTCTACTACGAAACGCGACGTGTAAAAAGCACTCGTAGTTCTAAACATTGACTAATCGTCTCCAGCGTGCCCAAGCACGTTCTAATTGTACCCTGCGCGCGTTGCTACGCCAAATCGGTCGCATTCGAAATTCAAATTCGACGCTTTAAAATTCATTCGATTATAAAAAAAATACGAACTCACTCCTGTCTTCGCGGTCGCATTCGAAATTCAAATTCGCCGCTTTAAAATTCATTCGACTATAAAAAAAAGAAGAACTCACTCCTGTCTTCGCGGTCGCATTCGAAATTCAAATTCGCCGCTTTAAAAAAAAGAAGAATTTTGGTTTTATTGACGACACTAAAAAATTTCCTTTGGTCCGATCGGCACCGTTCACAGGAACCATCTCCAAACTAATCTATAGTCTCCCTCAAAATTTCATCAAAATCGGTCGAGCGGTTTAGTAGTCCATAGCGGACATACAGACAAACATTCATTTTTATATATATATATAGATATAAAATTTTGATATGACGACAAACGAATTCTAAAATTAAAATTATTCTATTATTATTTACATAAAATTGTAAATTTTTATTTTGGTTTGCAAGTTTCGTTACATAATTATTACGTATTTTAACGTTAAAATAGCCTAATAGATGGCATTCTAATCTCTCCATATTATTTCCGTTACGTAATAAGCTTATGTAAAATGCGACAAATGACAGTAATAATTGAATATGTTTTTGCTGTCATTAGTTAAATAGAGGGTTTTTAATTGGTCATTCCTTTATAAAAAAAAACTATTTGTTATCAATGTTACTATTAACTTATTAAATTTGGCGGACAATGATATCAGCGCCACCTGCATGTCGCCGGCGTAGAACGGTTGCCAAACCCTATCATGTAATTGAGCAATCTAATCTATACTAATATTAAAAAGAAGTAATGTTTATAAGATTGTATATTTGTAAGTTTGTAAGTTTGTATCTATATACAAACTCTCCGAGTAATCTCTCTCCGAAACTACACATCCGATTTAAAAAATTCTATCACTAATGGAAGGATCCATTATCGAGGAGTGCTATAGGCTATATTTTATTTTGGTAAATATTGGTTTTCAATACGAAATTTCGATATTTGTCAATCAAATCGTAGAAAAATGAGCTATTGAGTTGCTTTATCGGGTTGCGCTGACGAAACGGTTTAATATATGTGAAAACAATATATGACAAAAACATCGCCCTTAAATGGATCGATAAAAACGTCGCCGACAGCGTATATCCAACTAGGTATCTATATCTAGCTTTTATGTTACAAAAAAACTAGAAAAATAAGTAGGCAGTGTTTTTTACGGACATTAGCAGTGTTTTTTACGGACATACGGACAATCCTTATCAAAATAAATGCATCCACGATCACGGGTGTTAAATAAGGATTAAATTATATATTTACTGTACGTTTTATGTGTAATAGTTTTAGAGATATCATGAAATTAGTAACGGGTGCGAAGACCTCGAAATACCGAGCGGGTGGCAGCGGCTGCTGGCCCAGCAAGGTCAGCGTACAGCGAAAGGCGACGCGGGTTGCGAGGAACAAGACGCGCACGTCTACGAGATAGGTAGCGTGCATCTTAGGGGGAAGTCTTGCACTATATATCTAAAGATATATCAAATAAACGCCACCTTGCTTAAATTAACAAATCGATTCAAAACTTTACGCGAAGCGAAGCCGCGGGCAATAGCTATTACTCTATATTATAATCAATGGTGATTACTAAGAAAATAATAGAATGACAACTAAAATTTAGCGTGGGACAAGTTCCTACGAAATCAAACAATAATCGTCTCCATTATTATTACCAGACTATTTTTTTATAATTTGTTGTATGGGGCTTTTTTAAAGTCTTTTTGAGCCTTGTAACACTGCGAACATTGCTGATTTATGGTTTTCGCCACCTGCTATATTTCTGCGCGAAGCCTCATGTAGTTTAAGAACCGCAACAGGCTTTTGGCGTCAGAATGTTTTACCTCCTCAGGTTGGACGTAATGACCACCCAATTGGGTGATCTTTTACGCATCAACGGGCCACACTCGCACAAGGTGCAGGGGAGTTTTCTCTGCTTGAGAAAGTACATGTGTTTGTTCAGGCCACAATACTCCGTGAGCGCCCTTTACAGTATGAGTAGATTGTTCCTATTTAGCGATAAGGCCTCACGGGCAGTTTTACGGTCGTAAGCCTTAATTAGCGCTTTGGAATGATTCAAACCTGGCGTGTTGTTCCAGTGGTTGACGGATTCTTCTAAACATATTTTTTGAGCATTAGGTTTGCAAGACTTTTTGGTACGCCACAGCAAGGTTCAGGGCCGTATAACGTCCCTTTGCTCCCCATCTTAGCAAGTTCGTCGGTTTTTTCTTTCATTGCCAGACTAGCCCTTCAACTTACTTTTAAAGTACAAACATTGAAATCTAAAAATTATATTGACAATTAAAACTGTTACTTTAAAAATTATGCTCATCATAATATAAAACCTGTAAAAGATTGAGATAATGAAAGCATCTTTACCAGAGTTTTCTTGCAGGTTTGGTTCGTTTGTTCCAAAGTTTGATTCTTAGGGGATTTCTCCTAAATCACCAAAGTTAAACAGACACAGGTACATAATTATGCAGATTACAAAAAATCAAATCAATACATCATTTATTGAATCTTCCGAAAAGCATATACATTGAGAAAAATATAACAGTATCATACACCAAAAAAAAATACGCACGTTTCAACAAGGATTACGTATATAACTCCGACTGTGGTCCATACATATGAATTAAAATGTCCCGTAACGGTTTTGTCATAAGTACGGATAAGTACGGATATAGTCGAACATGTTGAAACTACAGTATTATGTTATTTCCGTATTAACCGCACGGAAAGTTTTGATACATATAATCTTTATATGTTGATACATATAAAGAGTAATGGAGTTGGTTGTCCAACGTGTAAATAGTTGAACAACTGCGGGATCATAACCGTGAATAAATTATAGTATAATAAATACAATAAATAAATAGATTCTAATATGCGGGTACTTTACAAAATGAGACGAAATCGATGCGCGCAAATCCCTCAAACATCAACATGTAATCATATATATGTCTGTAAAATACCGACTGACCTGTGATGATGATCCTCGCCTATCTGGATGTCCCAGCACTGCTACGGACCCTCGAAGTGCCTGCTGGTGGATTTCTCATGCAAGTATCTTCGAAAATGTCTCACACACGACCCACTCGACGCGGATTAGTTTTTTCGCGGAGTTTTATTCCGATTTTGCGGAGCGGTTTAAGAAGGCGATAAATAAAAGCGGTACAGAGTCGCGAGAGTATGCGGAAAACCTCTGAAAAATATATATGCTGTCGTTCTGACAGCGCGGCGGATAATTATAAAAACTAGCGGGGTAGGCATTTTCGAGCAAACGTAATACTGTCAGCGTTCAAGTCGTTCTTCTTCTTCTTCGGAATCAACATCTGTTAGTGAAGGCGAACAACCACATACACTAATCAAATGCTGATGCAAAAGATACTTTGCGCGCAACCAGGAGTTTCAACAAAATTATTTGTAATTCAACAAAATTACGATTGAAACATCCTTATTCTGTAAAGAACTGTAATAGCAAAATGGCGATGTAAGAATCAATGCAATATTTTCCTCAGTGTACCTATATAATTATTGAGGCTAATTTACATTTTGTTAAGTAGCAAGTATAGGTGTGATCGATTAGTTGAGATATTATTATGGTGTTGTGTTTATTGCAAATAAGACGTTCACACAGTGTATAGTGCCTATTGCAGTATAAATATAAGTATTGCAGGACAAATAGGTTTAAATCTAGGATTATTTCGAACATAGCTGAAAAGTGCAAAAATCTTGGTTTTATCCTGCAACCAAATTCTCCTACCATTTTCCTTTATCACGAATACATACCGATTACGAATCTTTCAACCGAGCGCGCCCGAATTCATCCGAACGGTTTATTTTGTTTATTTGGGAGTTGGTCGGTTGAAAACAGACATATTGGCGTTAGGCGATAACGGAGGAGTCACTCTGTTGGGGGTGAAGCAGAGAGGCAAGAAGCGCCGAGGGAGGGACTAAACGCAGACAAACGGAACAAAAGAAAACAACCGTAGTCGGACAATTGATTTCGCCCCGCTTCTTTATCGTTTCTATTTGTGTGGAGCGAAGCGATCCATTGCCAGAGACGAAGACGCCACCGCTCCCACGCTCTAGCCGATAGATCCTCAAACATTTATGAAAGAGCAGTGTAATTCCATTAATGAGACATTCAAGTTAGGTGATCCTGCCTACTTGCTTCAGCCACTTATGTAAGAGAGCAGGAATAAAATAAGAGGGAAGATCGATTCATCTATCTTAATTATCTCAAGTTCAAATCGACAACAGTCTGATCCGGGACAGAGTTGATAATCCTAGCATGCTAGCGAAGGATTGTTTCTTTGGTCCTGATAATTATGTTCGTGGTATTCCTGATAATTATACTCATAATCTATTTGCGGAGCCGTCCTGCCGCACCAACCTAAGTCGATGGAGTTTGCTTACGCGAGCTTTGCAGCACATACATGCACTATATTCGGCATCGTCAGACCTTGATTTTTTACTGCGAGCACACATCTCTTCAAGGTGTGGGCATTGCGCTACTTGTTCATGTCAGAATAAGACAATTTGTTTCCATTCTTTATGTACTCTGTAAATTTGTTTTTCTATTTCTGATGCCTGTATTTGTATTTAATGCTTATTTTAACCTGTGTATGTAATTGCAACAAACAATTCTATTATTTTTTTTATTTATGTCCTATATTGCATCTCAACGGATTGGTCTAAACTTTTATGTTGATTTGCGTATGAAATAAAATAAATAAACATTGTAATCAAGAGTTTAACAGTCTAACAGGGAATATATACTGCTTAGAGTCGACCTCCAGAATCTAATTTTAAGCTTTCTCGATTATCGAGGAAGGTTTTGTAGCTTTGTAATGTACACTTTTAAAAGATGATTTTTTTACAATACATTGTGACGGGCCACCCCTCACTAGACTCCAAGTTACTCTAGGTGAGGCGGTGGTGTCAACGTGCGGGTTGTCACCGTATTAAAAGTCAATTTAAAGTGTATCAGAAGGTATTAATTGAGGGTTGTATTGCCAGTTGCTAACGCTTCCCGAATAGGATATAGATTGACGCGAATGTAGTGGCTATCTGCCTGAAGTTACGAGGGTGTATGGATAACGAGTGTAATTGTGCTCCAAGTATCTCGTACTTGGCACAGCTCGAGTCTGTAAGAGTGCAGACTGATGCGTCTCGTCTCGATATAAGGAAAGGAAGGACGAGGTACCCAAGAAGCCGCACCCGTTGACCCGACTCATGAGAGTGATGCCGGGTGTAGCCGTCGCTGTCTTGGGGGACGTGATCACTCGAGGAATGATACTTTGGCCGTATTTTCGCTGCTTTATATAGGCAGAAAAATGATGCAATCCAAAATATTCCGAGTAAAAGTGTTGTTCTATGTATCTGATTTGACACAATAGTTAAAATCGTGCTGATTCATCGATATACGAGGTAGAATAATGGCTGTGTTTGTGTCAGTGCATTTCACTGGAATTCAATGCATTTGTTGACTGCATGTAAGATACTTAAGGATCGTTACAACATATTATTAAACTTTCTTAGTTTCTCTTGCGTGACAATTGTCATGTATTTACCATGACGTTCAAGGGTTGAATGTTTGGAAAACTGCGATTGTTGACGTCACTTATCCGCATGCGGGAAACTTTGTAAAACACTGAAAGTTTTACTATTCCATCACTTGATTGTTGGAAGCTCTTAAAGTCCACGAGTTGTACCGTGGCATGCCCCGCTGCAGCACTCACTTTAAAACGATAAGACTAAAGTGGGCGATATGTCAATGTAAACATCGTTTTTGTCGCAACTTATCTCCTGGATTAAAGTATTGCGGGATCGAAGTCGGTTACATTGCAGTAATTTTAATGCCTTTATACGAATAATGGCACAGAATATTTAACCATATAGCCCAAAAATAACAATAATTTTAAAATGTTTACCAATATTATGAGTTCCCAAAATGTTATTGAAATTCCTTAACGATTAATATTTTAAAATAATGTTCGCGAACTATTGTATATTAATGAGTTGGCATTTAGATTGACGATTAATTTGTATATGACTGAAATATTATTATTGAACTATTAATAAATTTGACGGCAAATTCTTTACAAAAATACGCCTAACATTTTCTTGATGAGATGTATATTTTTTTCAACTTTTCAAGTAAGCCTGCAACAGAAATAAATTACAATTTGAACAAAAAATGGAAATATTAGTATTTCTTTAGGTGCTTGAACAAGTATTCCACAGAAAATTTAAATCACATCTCCTTTACAATACGCTTTTATTTTTTTTTCAAAAACTTTATTTTTTTACTCTAGACGTTAAAATACGTAAGATTTTCTTGTGTTTGTCATTGAATAAACCATAGTTTTTTGCTTTAAACGCCAATCAAAATAAATATTATTTAGGTAATTTAAAATAGAAGAGTTGTAAGATAGGATAAAAAATAAAGATGAAACCATTTTTTTCCTAATATAATTAAATAACTGAAATGATACCTGAATCGCAGCAAGAACGTTTTAGTTTATAAAACAAAACCTAGTTCGGCATTGATCAATTTAATAGTCTATATTATATCGAACAGTTATACTTATTTTTTTTTTAAATTAGACATCAAAATTCTCCTAAACTATTTTTTGAATTAAAGTTTTTTTTCGCTTCCCTGTAAAGTTAAACATACCAATAAAAACATTTTGCTAACAAAACTATCATTTGGTCGGAATACTCTTTAGATTAGTAATATCATTGACTATATAATGTATTAGATTGCTTGTTGACTTACTGAAGAATATGTCCACCACCTCGGCGATTTCGGAGATGGTAAATTTCATTACCGACACTTTTGAAAATTCTTCCCAACCCGTGGCAGTTTTTTGTGATCTATATCCAAAGCTTTTGATTCAGTTGACCACGAAATACTGCTCAATAAATTAAACAGTTATGGGATTCGGGGCAAAGCCAATAATATGATGAAATCCTACTTAACAGGCAGGTCACAGGTAGTAGAAATAGATGGATTTAGATCTACACCTCAACCGATGTCCTGCGGAGTTCCCCAGGGGTCGATTCTTGGTCCATTATTATTTTTATTTTTTATTAATGATATAGGCAATTGCTTGCCAGCCTACACCAAAACCTTACTCTATTCGGATGATACAAGTTTCCTATTTCACGATAACAATCTTAACGACCTAATGACCAATGCCAATCATGCGTTAAACCTAGCAAGTTCATGGTTCACAGAGAATAATCTCTTGCTTAATGCAAAAAAAAACCGTAACTATGCACGTCTCCTCAAAATATAAATCGTCTGCTATTTAATATAACATTTAATATAACTCTAGACAACAGTACTCTAGAATTAAGCAAATCGACAAAGCTCCTAGGTATCATGATCGATCATCATCTTAGCTGGAACATTCATATTAATGAACTGTGTAGTGCGCTTTCTTCGGCAATATATGCGATAAAAAAGAATAAATTCTTAGCTGGTGAAATCGCTGCATTAACCGCGTATCATGCCTGTATCCATTCTAAATGACTTATGGTATACTGATATGGGGGAATGCCACAGACAGTTCTAGGGTTTTCATTTTAGAGAAAAGTGCACTAAGAGCAATTGCAGGAGTATCCCGTGACACGCACTGCGAACCATATTTTCTTAAGTACAAAATACTGACCTTTACGTCTCAATATATTTTACAATGTCTACTATATGCTAAATCAAATATTAACGAACAAGAGGTAAACGGGAATATGCACTCCCACAATACACGCAGACGTGATGACGTTATTCTGCCTAAAGTACGCCTTACGCAGACACAAAAGTCCTTTGGATATTTGAGCTATAAGCTCTTTAACCAGCTACCACTCTCCACAAGAAAGATGGAAACAAAGGTGTTTAAAAGATTTATTAAACAAAAGCTACAATCCACACATGCTTTCTATAAGCTGGGTGATTTTTTTGAGCATGCCAATTCCTTCAAATGGGAATAACATTAATATGTAACTTTCAGGTACCTCATTTTAGTTCTTATTGTTTAATAATAATATTATGAATTTAATATTTAATATGTAGAATACAATGTGTAATGTAACATACATACCTGATCATATACATACGTTGTTTTTTCCAATTTTGTTTTGATACTTCCTATTGTGTGATTATTTTTTGTATAAAGTGCTTGATGACTATTAATATTCTTATAATAATTATCTATTTTATATGTGCTAAATGCTAAATGCTAAATGCTGCGAAATCAAAATTTATCACTTTCAGCTTGCGGGGAAATCCCAGCCAGGTTCTCAACCAAACACTTGCCATTCATACCGACAAATGCTTGGATAAGAATAGATAAGTATGTACTAAATTAAGCAAATCTGCAACAGTCTCCTACTTAGGCATAACGGTAGATGAGAAGCTATATGTTGGGAAAATCAGATTGCAAATTTGAGTTCGAGAATTAGAAAGCTGGTTTATGTATTTCTTCGGCTGCGCAACATTCTGTCCAAAACAACCATAAGAATGGTATACATGGCCTTGTGTCAGAGTATTTTGTCCTACGGAGTCGCGGCATGGGGCGCTACTACTAATGATAATCTGGATAGATTGACAAAAGCGCAGAAATTATTATTGAGCGTAATTCACAGGAAAAACCGGCGTCATCCATCAGCCTTGTTATTTTCCCAATCCCATGTGCTATCAGCTAAACGTTATTCATTAAGCAAGGGCTTCTTGCATTCTACAAATCTAGAGATGACCACGCCCGAACAAAAACAATCTGAACACAAGAATGTCCGCGAGTATCAATTATATAATTCCGTCAGTCAGGACAACATTTGCCCAGAGACATATATTCTACATAGCCCCAAAATTATATAATTCCCTTAGTGAAGACATGAAAAATTATCCTAACATAAAAATATTTAAAGCAAACCTTAATAGATGGCTACTTAACAAGGGATATGTAAAATCTGATCAAGTTCTTTGCAACGCACGACAATTTATTTAGTATCACTTATCTATTTTGCTTAATTAAATTTTATTAAATTACAACTATAAATGTATATATTTATTACATAGCTATATTTTTTTATAAAATTGGTATATTTATGTGTATATACAGATGGTGGGTCCAAATAATTTATTTTAAAAAAAACACTTCATTTCTTAAAATTGCATAAAAATATGCACATCTAGAGACGAGCCAAATTATCGCCTAGTTAGATGTGCTATTGGCAGTAAAGGTCATGTAAGATGTGTTAAACCTCCCTATATTAATTATTAAAGAATTTATATAATTATTATAAGATTACATGACCTATGAATGAACTGTATACCTAATCCTATGTACCTAAATAAATAAATAAATAAATAATAAATGTATACTCATGTACATGGATTCAGCTCTATTTTTTAATTTTATTTGTCTGCCTTGTAAAGCCGACTTTAGTCAACGCTATTGTCAAATTAATATTTATGCTTCAATCGTTTTATATCTACATTTAAACTGACGAATTCTAATATGCGATAATTAGCTTAATTCATAATTCATGCTTTTATTGTATATTCTGAATAAATAAATTGAATACTGAATACTGAATACTACAAAATGGAAAACAGTATTTTACTATGAAACGCAAAGTGTTCCTAAAATTGTTCCTAAAAGCAATGTTCCTAAAATTGGTTATAAAGTACAATATGGAAAATGTCGTCGGTAAACTTTATGGAGGCGTACTGTAGATGACGCTCTAACCCCTATCTATACTAATCTATAGGTACTAATATTATAAAGAGGTAAAGTTTGTGACGTTGTAGGAAGTAATCTCTGGATTTACTGAACTAGAATAGCCAGAAAGCCACGTTATTTGTGAGTGTCATAGGCTATATATTAATCCGAAAAATGAAAAGCCTTTTTCGTGGTAGTCGGATTTCCAAAGTAAGTCAGAAAAAACGGTCGAACGAAAACGTTTCTAACTAACACTACCACCCCTCAAATGTTAGGCGTCCAATAATGGATGCCTTGGCAAAATGTATACAAAATGTATATAAATTTATATAAATGTAAATATAAATGTAAATGTGCGCCGCTTTATAGTAATCCGCTCTATAGTAATGCTATAGCTCTATAGTAAACCCCGCTCTATGTAAATGTAAATGTAAATATAAATTTATATACATTTTGCCGTAGGCAAACCCGAGCTAATCGCCAGTCATTTGTGGGGTTAAAAAGATGAGAGATATATGATTAAGTTCTATATAAAAGTTGTGGAGCTTGATAATGTCTACAAAAAGTCAGCGACAGCATATGTCTAACTTTCATATTTAGGTAACAAAAAGTAGTATTTATTATTAAAAAAATAATTTAAATCATTAGGTCATGTTTATTGGTCATTATCAACAATTATGAATTATTATCAAATTATGTTAATTATTATCAAAATTAATTATGAATTTATCGTCTCAAAAGTTTAAAACACAAGACTTTTCCGTTTTACTGCATATAATTTCACTTTTACTGCATAAATGGTTAAAGAGATAAGACACTCACAAATAAGACAGTCACAAGAAGACACTCACAAATAACGGTAATATAGTCAAATTGGCATGCAAATACATACATACAGGGTGTTTGGCAGATAAACCGACACAATTTTTTGTGTGATTGAGGGGGTCATTTTCTGGCTTTTACACATAGACTCTATGTCCTAAAAGCCACTTTTTTATTAATTTTTTTAAAAATTATTACTTGAAATTTTGCGTTTAAGTGATCATAACTTTTTTATTTGTGGCAGGAATAACACAGAATTACTTTTATTTTATTCTGCAATGCACTTTTAATGCATGCGCTGACTGCATTTTTTTTAATCGGTTTCATTATCAGAGTGGGTGAGTTCAGCCCTGATCAAGAATTATCTCTTTTTTGATCAAATACTGAATGTTTCTACTGAATGTCTATTACATGTAGCCTATCATTGGAACAGCTATACTTTATATAACTTTTTTAAATAAAGCTAAGTGCAAAATGTCTTATAGTTTTTTTTAATAATGAATCTAGGGCTTGAAAATTTTCAAGCATTTACACATTTTTAAGAGTTTGGAAGTTCGTAAGTCGTTTTCTTGAAACTGATTGCATCAAGTATATATTTTTTTGAAATAACACTACATTGCAAAATACAACACAAGTTATTTCGTGCTATTACTACCAAAACTAAAAAAGTTATGGCGACTTAACCGCAAAATTTTGGACATTAAAAATAATAATAATTTAAAAAAACAGTGACTATTTGGGCATAGGGTCTGTGGGTGAAAGGTAGCAAATCATCTCCCCAATCCCTCAAAAAATTGTGTCGGCTTTTCTGCCAAACACCCTATATATGCAGTAAAAATATAACCCTTCTTTTAGCAGTCAGGAAATAAATCATAGCACTCAGTACTAACCAAACCACACTCATAATTTCATCACAAGTAAAAAGTTTTACCGCCCAACGAAGTGGGCACGGGTCAGCTAGTACAGAATAAAATAATAAAATACTATTAGAATATTATTATTTACATAATGATGTCAAATTTTTATTTACTTTAGGTACAGGTTTCAATACGTAGTAATTAAATATTTTAATATTCAAATACACTTATAAGTCTATCCAAATAGAATTCCATCTATTGATGGCATTCTATCCTATATAAAAATGCCATAAATGGTACTAGTAATTGAATCTTATTATTGTTCTCGCTGGTTAAATTATTAGGTTTTATAATCAATTGGACCTTTATAAAAAAAACGTTCATTACCATTATTATACAGGTTGAGTTTTAATAAACCGGCATCCTTCAAGGAGGTAGAGCAGTACGAGCAACTAAGCAACTTTTATGTTTTTTTAAAATAGAAAATTGTTTTTTTTTTTAATTTAAAAATTTAAAGATCTTGACTGTTAAATAAACTTTGGACAAGCGTTTGAGCGTGCTGCACAATCTATCGGTAGGTAAAACATCACTAATAAACGATACTAGCAATAATTTCCATACCGCTAGATAGTGCATCATGGTTTTTATACTATTTTTCGGAAAATTAAAATTCCCAAATATGAAAATATATATTTTTTCATTTTTCCAGTTTTTTTATTAAAATTTGTCTTTTTGCTCATACTGATTCACCCCCTTAGAGGATGCCGGTTAATACCAACTCACTCTGTAGATGAACAAACAAATTACTTTTAATTTCTCCTGCAATGCTACCAGCACCACCTGCAATTCTCCGGTAAGAAAGAGTTGCCACAATGTCCCATGGAACTGAGCAATCTGATACCATATATAATCTATGGTAATATCAATAGCTCGTCAAAATGACAGATTACATCGTTTTGTCTGTGAGTTGTTTAGGAATGATGTAGTTATTCGAAATAATATCAAGTAAAGTAATTTAATTATTCGCAGTGAGCTTCTAGACTGCTTGCATCCATAGTATGAGAGGGTGTGAATTATAAGCATGTCACGCAGTGGCAATTGGCGACATTTACATACCCCAGCGGTATGGAAGTTAATCCGGACTTAATCCCCAGCGAGTGTGGCATAACTTCTCCCTTGTTTAATATTTCACGTCGTTGGCGTCGGTCGACCAAGACGAATTTTCACCAAAGCGCCGACGGCTGAATGGACTCGTTCCGGCTACAGGCACGCATGACGAAAGACGTGTTCTATTATGCTAGATGCGACACGATGTCGAAATTCGCTACTTTTTTAACCCTCCGTCGGTCGCAACCCTAAGCCATCTGAATTTGGGCGTAATATGACCGGCTGGCACAGGTTTGGAAATGGTTAATATTACCAAACTGTATTAATATCAGCTCCCCAAAGTAATCTCTGTCCTATATAGGGATGTATACTGTAACGGACCTTAAGTCCACTACATAGATCAACAATGCATCGATTTCCAGTGAATTCCACTGACACAATTCAGCTATTATTTAAACTCGTGCAGCGGTGAATCAGCACGATGAAACAATACTTTTACTCAGAATATTTCGAATTGCATCATTTCACGGCCTATATAAACCGGCCAAAAAGCAACCAAATTATCAGTCCCCGATTGATCACCCCTTTCCCCAAGGTTGCGACGGCATATCCGGTAACACCTCTACGAGGTCGCTCAACGGATCCGGCTCTTTGGTTTCCTTTCCTCATTTTCCCTGAGTCTCGAAACATCAGTCTGTAATCCCACAGACTCGAGACGTGCCCAGTACAAGATACTAGGAGAACATACAGGATACAATCCTCATCCTTTCCTACATAACCTCCGTCGCGCAACCCTCGCGTCTCGATAAAGTAATCCGGGCAGTCGGCAAGCCTTATAACTGGCAATATTCAATCAATAAAAACCTTCTGCTTCATCAAAACCGCCTTTAAATACGGAGATAACTCGCAAGTTGATACCACCCACTCACACCGAATAATTTGGAGTCTTGTGAGGGGTGGTCCCTCAATAGGTACTAAGAAACCAGAAAAAGTTGATGCAAAAAATACATTTAGTAACTGTAAAAATATAAAAAAACCAAAAGTAATCGAAATTTCAAAATAGACAGTAATAAACATACTGGTTTTCAAATATTTAAATAAGCGGCACATATGATAACGATAGATAATGCAGTCCATATAACAAACTATTACGTCATCGTATCTGGTGCCCCTTACTTTCATCGCTCCCCGCAAGCCGGACACTATCGGGCCAGCTATTATATTCCTCGCGCGGAGATCGCGCCCCTGCAACGATTTGCACTGCGCGTGGCTGCGCCTCATACTTTGCATATATTTAAACAAAGGATTTTAACAATAAATTCATAGTTTTGGATCAGTGTGGTCTTTCACTCGCAACAACGAATATTTATAGAGTCAGAACCTAATCAGACACTGGATGGTAATAGGGCATTATTCCTTTGTCTCATGGCATCAAGCAACAGCATCAGCATCAACCCTCACTTGGTGCAGCACAATCCCTGAATAAGGTTGAAACATTTATTGTTGACACTTCCATACAATTCAAAATAGCTTAATCTATGCTAATATTATAAGAGGTAATGTTTGTAAGTTTGTAACTTTGTATGTAGGGGGTAATCTCCAAAACTACTCATCCGATTTCAAAAATTCTTTCACTAATGGAAAGCTACATTATCAAGTATTACTATAGGCTATATTTTATTGTGACAACTATTCGTTTTCAAGACATAATCACTATATTTGTAAATCAAGTCGGAGAAAATGTGCCGGTGATGTGTTTATCGGCGTGCGCTGACGGAACGGTTTGGTATATTTCAAAACTATGTAGAACAAAAACGTCGGCCTCAGACATCTATAAAATCTACGACAGCATATATCTAACTTTTATATTTAAGCTACAATAACAGCTTTTATGTTTAAAATAAATAAGAAACGCTCTCTGTTGGAAGTCGCGAGTACCACTACGAACCCGGCGTTCGCCAAATGTAGCTATCAATGATATAATTTTTCTCGCTTAGCATTTCAATTATTTCGTACAAATTGTTAAATTAGATTTTCATGGACTTTGATTTATTTTCATTTTGATTTAAATGTTTTGTGAGATATTGCGTAGGAATTGAGCTGTATCATTTACCAAAGCTTTTATTTCTTAACTATATGTAGTTTGTTCTTTTATTTTGTCATTGTTTTCATTTTCGTTCTTTTAACTGTTTTTTTATTGTTTTAGTGCCACTATCGGTAGAATTGAACTGTGTTGATTGATTTTTATTTAAGTTATAAATAATACGAGAAACTGAATTTTCATAGATTTCTGTTTATTTTCAATTTTATTTAATTATTTAGACTGACTGCGTTGGAATTGAGCTTTGTATTTTAGCAGAGCGTTTACTTCCTGAGTATATTTTTTTTAATTTTTCGTTGTTTTATTTCATTTTTTGTGTGTAACGCAGAGCAGAGCAGTGCCAACCGCCTTAGAATATGCCATAGGACCATGGGAGAGCAATGATAGACATCAGTCTCCGCGACAGAGTGCGCAATAAAGAAATAAGAAAACGGACGGAGGTAATAGAGGTCATGAAGCGTATTGCCAGACTGAAGCGGGGCTGGGCAGGTCACGTCGCAAGGCAGGATGATGCTAGGTGGCCGAAGAGGCTTGCCTAGTGAAGACCAAGGACCACAAAGCCAAGCGTAAGGAGACCACAACTACGATGGCTGGACGACATCAGAAAAGCAGCAGGGACCAACTGGCTGAGGGCAGCAGCTGACAGACATACATGCAAAGTTTTAGGAATAGAAATATTTTATAAAGTCAAGAATTAATTATGTTATGATACAAATCTATTGACCAATCAGCTCGAGCCGTGTTGCGTCGATCCGAAAACGCTGTAATTCTTTCATCCGCGTAACATTCCGGTCATAACTCGAAAACTTCGCCAGGGGCGGACCGGGCGAACGCAAAGTGCGAATCATAAAAAAAGGAGCGTACACAGGAGCGGAGCGTGCCGCACTTTTAATTAAATACTTTGTCGAAGTTAAGCAAATTTCGCGAAATATTCCCTTTGTGAGGATTGGTCGAGAAGGGAATTGTGGGAGGGGGGAGGCAAAGTAAGAAAGCTCCTCCCTCCCCCTCCTCTTCTATAGACGAATGGAATTCACAATTAGACACACATTTTTGCCCTGTTCATTTATTATTCGGCGATCCTTCCAATTTATAAGGGATATCGCGAAACAATGGAAGAAGCGAGGCGAGCAATTTTAATTTAGAATTTATCCTGTTTTCTGCTTCATTTAAAGATATTTCCTTTCGGAACGAATTCCAATATTATTTCCCAGTGATTACTGTCTCTTATTTTTTATTATTGTTCCTGAGGGTAGCAGCTGAGGTGCTAGACGACAAAGATAAAATATAGAATAGAATAGAATATCTTTATTGTCCTATAAAAACAATACCTAATAAATATATTACAACGGTTTTATAAAAAAAGACAATTTATGCACAAATGGCAGACCTATCGCTATAGCGATATCTTACAGTCAGCTATTTGTACATATCGACGCTTGAAAGGCAAAACTGAGTAAACTTTCCAGGAAAATGGTTTAAACCCGTAATATTTAGGTGACTTATTTTAATATCTTGGACAGCTATAAAAATATTATTAAGCTATTGCATAGCTTTTATCGCGGGCCTAGCTAGGGGCAGCGTGGGCGACCGAATGAAGAAATTTCTTAACGAAAATCAATGATTTTAAACTGATAATTACGTCTAAACGAGTACTGCTTACGATTCGAAAAAAATATATATGTTAAACTAAAACATTTTCCTAATATTCTTAGCTTTGAATATTTTAGATTTTGTTTATATTACATAGTGTAATTAATTTGTGTAATTAGGTCTAACCGAACACACAAACGACTACTACGCAAATACTATCTGGCGTATTATTATGAAACCTGCACCATTTTAAAGATAATTTAATTATCTATCTTTTTATCTACGATTTTTTTCGAATCGGTAATCCTTTTTTTTTTGCTTTATCGAATTAAAAATTCGTGCACGGCGCTCTATCGGAAGACGTTTAAATTATTCCGAATCATTTGCTTTCGCAGCCGCAAATGATTCGGAAAATTTCAACGTTTTCCGATAGAGCGCAGTTATATGTTATCAGAAAAAATAAAATAAATAAAATAAATAAATAATTATAATTGCATAAGTTGTTAAAAATGCTATGCAATAGCTTTACCGCGGCAGTCCCCGAGTGCCACACGTATTTTTTATTTTTATATCTGTTTATAATCATTTCAATCGAACAATTAGGTGAATTTAAAATCACAATCTTAAAATATTGTAATTCAAAATCGCTTTCCTGTTAAGTTTACTTTATGTTGTTTGTCAGTTTTGCCTTCCAAGCGTCGATATGTACAGTCAATATCGACGCTTGAAAGGAAATCCTGACTAAGCAACATTGAGTACAATTTACAGCAAAGTGATTTAAACCTTAAATATTTAAGTGACTTATTTTAATATGTTGGATAGCTATAAAATAATATTGCTATGTCTGTTAATAATCATTTCAATCCAACCATTAGGTAAATTTAAAATCATTATATTAAAACATTTTAACTTTAACACACTTTCTGTTAAGTTTACTTTACCCCTTTAAGACAGTAACGTCCCGAATCAGGTACGATGTATTGTAGTCAATGCTCAATAACGTCCTAAAACGGGTACGAGCGCGACGCGACAAACCGCGCTCTCAACGTACTGAATTTACACCAAAATCACAGTGCAACCACCCCCTGTTAGATATGTGTGAGAAAGATGGATAAATTCTGTATGTCGTGCTTCTCGCAGTCTAGAATCCCTAATAAAAGTGTTTGTATTCTGGGGGCACATAGTCGAGTGCTGCCATTGCTCGGATCTGTGCTTCTCTTCGGATATTATGTAGCTTCTCTTCGGATATATGTACGTATGAAAATAAATAAAACGAACTAATAGATTTAGTAAAGCATGTAATAACGTACACAAATGTATTTACAATTTCTAGATAGGGTAGAAAACGAATTTACCGCGTGAAATTTGTAGGACCCGACGTTTCGGTGACGTTGCAGCCGCCGTTGTCTAGGGTAAACTGAAGAGCTGTCAGTCCGTTGTTTTGCGGGTAGGCCGCAAACCGCTGCCGCCACTGCGTAGGTTATAACGGTGGTAGGGGGCCGGGCTCGGAGCGCGGGAATTTTTAAAATCCGTCTTGCACACAACACTCACTGTATCCTGTTTTACGTCTTTGCGTTCGGCGTTCGGCGGCGGGAACATTTTAAGAAGAGGGTTCCACGTAGAAGAGAGTTTGTAGCCGTCATCTCTATTGAAGTTCGGAGTTCTTCTTATTTCAATGGCTTCCCGGATCATGCGAGGAAAGTAGAATTGTTCCTTGGATAGAACAATGGGATTTTGAAACTGCATCCAGTGGTTACTTCCGCTATCCAATATATGTTCGCAGATCGCCGATTTTTCTCGCTGAACGTTTTTAACAGCTTTGATGTGTTCTGTCAGTCGCGTGGCTATGGGCCGTTTCGTTTGTCCAACGTAGGCTAGACCGCAGCTGCATTCGACTTTATACACACCCGGGGTTTGCAGTGGTATTACATCCTTTACAGGCCTCAAAAATCGAGCTATATTTTGGGTCGGTTTGAAGATCGTTTTTATATCGAATCTGTTTAGCATCTTACTTATTCGATCTGTCACGCCCTTGACGTATGGTAAGAATGCTCTTGATCTGCTCGGTTTTTGAGTTTCGTCCGTATTAGATCGTGTGCGTGTCTCGTGATATTTTCCGTATCCATTTTTCCTAAGGACATCATTGACATGTTCCATCTCCTTCGGAAAATGCTCAGTGTCGCATAGATCGCGTGCTCGATTCACGAGCGACGTTTGCACTGAACGTAGATGGTAGGGATGATGGTGTGAGCTTGCATGCAAATATCTGTCCGTATGTGTGGGCTTCCGATATACCGTATATCCGAGAGTATTGTCACTTCTCCTCGTCACTTTGACATCCAAAAATGGTAAGGAGCCGTCCTTCTCTACTTCATAGGTGAAACTGATTTTTGGGTGTATGGAGTTTAGATGACCCAGGAATTCTTTCACCGTTTGAATGTTGCCTTTCAAACGGCAACATTCAAACGGTGAAAGAATTCCTGGGTCATCTAAACTCCATACACCCAAAAATCAGTTTCACCTATGAAGTAGAGAAGGACGGCTCCTTACCATTTTTGGATGTCAAAGTGACGAGGAGAAGTGACAATACTCTCGGACATACGGTATATCGGAAGCCCACACATACGGACAGATATTTGCATGCAAGCTCACACCATCATCCCTACCATCTACGTTCAGTGCAAACGTCGCTCGTGAATCGAGCACGCGATCTATGCGACACTGAGCATTTTCCGAAGGAGATGGAACATGTCAATGATGTCCTTAGGAAAAATGGATACGGAAAATATCACGAGACACGCACACGATCTAATACGGACGAAACTCAAAAACCGAGCAGATCAAGAGCATTCTTACCATACGTCAAGGGCGTGACAGATCGAATAAGTAAGATGCTAAACAGATTCGATATAAAAACGATCTTCAAACCGACCCAAAACATAGCTCGATTTTTGAGGCCTGTAAAGGATGTAATACCACTGCAAACCCCGGGTGTGTATAAAGTCGAATGCAGCTGCGGTCTAGCCTACGTTGGACAAACGAAACGGCCCATAGCCACGCGACTGACAGAACACATCAAAGCTGTTAAAAACGTTCAGCGAGAAAAATCGGCGATCTGCGAACATATATTGGATAGCGGAAGTAACCACTGGATGCAGTTTCAAAATCCCATTGTTCTATCCAAGGAACAATTCTACTTTCCTCGCATGATCCGGGAAGCCATTGAAATAAGAAGAACTCCGAACTTCAATAGAGATGACGGCTACAAACTCTCTTCTACGTGGAACCCTCTTCTTAAAATGTTCCCGCCGCCGAACGCCGAACGCAAAGACGTAAAACAGGATACAGTGAGTGTTGTGTGCAAGACGGATTTTAAAAATTCCCGCGCTCCGAGCCCGGCCCCCCACCACCGTTATAACCTACGCAGTGGCGGCAGCGGTTTGCGGCCTACCCGCAAAACAACGGACTGACAGCTCTTCAGTTTACCCTAGACAACGGCGGCTGCAACGTCACCGAAACGTCGGGTCCTACAAATTTCACGCGGTAAATTCGTTTTCTATCCTATTTATAATGTCAAACAACCGCGATAGTCTTCGATTTCATATTCTAGATAGGGTTTCGAATTTTGAGATAAAATGTCGTTTTTCAATACTCCAACTCCAAATCCAACTTCATAATAATTATTCATAATTACCTAATTGTTTTACAAGATGAGGTTTTAATGTTTTATATTTCAAATTTCAATGCGATCATTCTACATTTCTTATTTATGATCGTTTTTCTCAAGGGCTATATTTTTGACCTTCAACTCTCAGAAATGACATTTGACTGCCAAGATTTACACCCGCCGCTTGAGGGGTTAATATCGCTTAGTCAGGTTTGCCTTTCAAGCGCCGATTTGTACATTTTACTTTTTTGGGCAACCAATTGTCCATGAAAGAAAGTACCTACTGTGAACGCGCAATCAACATAAATCAGTCAACATCAGTCAGTCATCAACCAATATCTGTCCCATTTTACCATTCAACAAGTGTATGGTCAGTATAGGTTGGCTCGGAAGCTGACAAATTTCATCGAAGTTATGGTCTCCTGTTGGGTATTGTTGCAATCTTTTCAATTTTCGAATTTAACTGTCATTGAACGTAACGCCTTTTGTTTACACTAGATTTTACTACCCATCAAATGCTCATACAGGAGGTTTTAAATGAAATAGATTCCTGAAAATTAAACTCAAAAAAGTCGGTCCACAATAGTTTCCCTTCTCGTCGGTTTGCGGGCCGGGAAATTTAAAATTTAAACTATTATATGTATGTTGAAATGTTTGCCCTAGAATAAGTTTTTACTTAGTTGGGCGACATAAACCAATTTTCACTATATGCGTGAGACAACTTATAGGTTTATATATTTTTTAAGCTTAATTTTATTCATTGTTATTACATGAGGAGTCGGCCAACAAAATGATCTAAATCGGTTTTGAACCCAAACATGTTTTATTTTAATTGGTACGCCTTGGGCCGTTCTATCGATTGGTATATTGGAGCGCTGTCGATCCAACATACCCACAACAAAAAAGCAATTTCCACAGAATGGAAACCGCAAACTCGCTCAAATCTACACGACGCAGCTGCAGTTAATTTCCAACTAAATTCGGCAATTTATGCACAGTCAAGCGATGACTCATGTCATTTCTTCTGGTCGATACACATGTCGCACCCCACTCATAGCTATTACATCACCGCTCACGGTATAAAACGTAGTACATTTCAATCAATCGATATCATTCCCTTGGCGGATAGTTACCGCGCTCTACGCATCATTCCCTTGGTGGACAAGTACACGGCTATATATCATTTCCTTGGCGGATAGTTACCGCGACTACGCTTCATTATCAAGCAGCACCTGCATCACCCGCGATACCGATCGTCAAGCCTCGCTCCTCGACTACACACTTCGGACACGCTACTACGGCTTCATCTCGCGCCCACACTAATACACTACGGCGAAATCAAGGCGAAATCAAGGCGTTAAGAACTGGCGACTCACTTCAACCTTCTGATTAAATACTTCTACTTCGACATCCACGACTTTCATTCACGGAGGAAACTTCACGATGAGATCCACCCTTCGCTCACAATCAATTGGAGTCTAGTGAAGGGTGGCAACTCTCACAGGTAAAACGATATACTTCCGAAACGACCTAGAAACCTTAGAAAAATGAGGTAGAAATCACCAGTTTCATTCAAAACGGTCTATCGCTAGTTAAAAATGGTTGATTATTTGAAATTAAAATGAATTTCTATTAAAATGATGTAAATTATAGCCCGTAAAATGTTTTCTTTCGAAACGGTCTAAATATATTTTTTGGCACCTTTTCTTGTTTTTGTTGTGGTATCCATAATTTTCATATGGCAAATTCACATTTGAGCATAGCTTCGGTAAAGTGAGTTACTGTGCAAATAGGTTTGGTGTAAATAGTGAAAAAAAAATACACTGGTACGGTTGCGGCACTCAACGCCGATTCTAAGAAGACATATTCATATATTTCTTAATAAATATTGATTATTTTTAGAAATCAAGATTAGATATATAAAAAAGAAAAATATACCCTAAATCTTTTAATTTCCTGTTTTTATAACACCAGTAGAAATCAAAGCGGTATAATTTATGAATTTATGAGTTGCGAACTATCTAAATATTCCGGTTTCAATCAAGACGATGTGAATAAAAATAGTTTTTTTTATTATATGTCATTCTTGAAATAAAAAAATACTTACGAATGCCATAAAAACTCCAAACATATTCTTCCGATCACCTTTTCCGAGAGTATAGAGTGTTGAGTGTGAGAAAAATGTTTGTGCTGGTAACTCTCACTAAATTCCAGAGTGAGTTAGGAGAACAGAAAAAAAGCCAGCAATCTCGTGTAACAAGAAGATCGAAACAAACAAATTTTGCAATACCACTCAGGAGATCCGCTTTTGGCCAATCCAGTTTCTCTTATCTTGCCCCCAAATTTTATAATTTCCTACCACCAAGCATTAGAGACATTAAAATTTCATATAAATTTAAAAATAGTTTGAGTGCCTGCCTCTTAAATTGTACAAATGCAGATATTGAACACCTTATTAAATAATTGAATGTTTATAAAAAAAACATAATAGTATATGTAGTAATATAAATTGATGATTTCTTAATGTAATTTTATTTAAATTTTTGTGAGTTTATTTTGTATATTAGAAATACATATTAATACTTATTAATACATACATAAATATATATTAATTTTTATCAT
This sequence comes from Micropterix aruncella, assembly GCA_944548615.1. NCBI lineage: Eukaryota > Metazoa > Arthropoda > Insecta > Lepidoptera > Micropterigidae > Micropterix > Micropterix aruncella. Next base: position 19,379,419 of record OX155972.1, read on the forward strand.
GTTTTAAAATAAAATAATATTGACCATTTTCATGACATTTTCTTACGAATTTTTATTAGGTAATTAAGATATTTCTGTTACATTAAATATGATTTTGTTTATTTATATAAATATAATATTATAGATTTCTTAAGATAATTAAAATAAATTGTCTATCTTGGAACAGGCGGTAGCCTAGTTAGGTTAAGACTTCTGTATATTGAATGTACCCGTAATTTGAACTCAATAAGTAATTTGAAATTTGCAATGCTAGATCTTATACAAATCAGCCAAAGTATCAACTAAGAAAACAAAATATATATATAAATACCTAAATGGAATTATGCTACTTAGTTTTTTACCTCTTCTGTAAAATTGAGTTCAGCGCTTTTAGATCGTTTTGTTCGACGACTCCTAACATATATTTTTTTATTTATTTATTTATTGTAATTAACAAATTAACCATTTACAGTAAGTATACTATTAAAACAAATGGTAAAAACTTTCCTCTTTTATTCACTGGCTATTCCTCTTTTATTCCTCTTTCGTGTTACGCTTGTTTCAAACCGCTATAATATCTGACTATCTAGTAATTTAATAATTTTGAGTATCTATTAAGTCATATAGGTACCCATTTATATTATAAATGTATACTATTTAATTTCTTTGAATATAAATATTTCTACGGCTGCTATTATAAAATGTAAGTATGTATCTAACTTTTTAGTTTTATTTAGTAACTGTATAACTTTTATTATTTAAAAAGTGTTATTCGTATGATTAAGTTGTCAGAAAACCGCTTGCTGCGAACCCCTGAAGTCGTTAATCACTAGTCAATCAGTTCAGTTGCGTTCAATACGAAACTATCTACCTACCTGTATTATGGATAGCAATATTTACAGTGAAACGAGCGGAACTCATATGAATACGATGCGACAATCACCTCTATAGCGCAAATAAGGGGATTCGCGCTGTAGATTTTATTCTGCGGATTAGACAATTGTTTAAAATACTGAAAAAGAAAAAAAATAAATAGGTAATAATTTAAAAAAATATATAATAATAATAACAATATTAATAATAATAGGTAATATTAAGAATGATTATAAATTAACATTAAAATAATTAAAAAATAATATTTTAGATCTTTCCTTGACACAACCGTGGCACTCCAGTGTGACTCCCGAAGTGAGCTCGCCTTAACACAGGGGTGCCTAGCAAGGCGGGCTTGGCTGCTCTTTGCTTAGCACAATTGAAAGATTATCATTTGCGTTTAATGTATGCGCTATGTAACCTGGGCTCAGACAGATGTGTATATAACTTTAAAAGCATACAACGGCATTGTCTAAATTGTCATTTCATTTTTTGTTGTGCTCATGAATTTGAATGTATATGTATATGTAAATAAATAAAAAATAAATAAAAATAAACAAATCAGGAAAAATAACTAACCATGAGGTATACTAGAGCTTCGCATAAACTTTTCATCATTTATCACCAGTTTTTCATATTTTTTTAAACTTGAGTCTTGCTCTTTCTCGTTCCCTCAGATTATACCCAGTATGGATTTTAAGCTGCTTTCCTATGATAAAAACATTTGTTATTTCGTGGATCGACCACTTGAAAGTTCGCGCACGATACGAGTGTTTTCAACGTTCATTATTTAGCAACCTATTTTTCAGGTCGTTCCGCCCGATTACGGAAACGTGAGTGTACCATTCGGCTTCCGCTGTATCAATTTGAATACCTTTTCACTTTGATGCGAAAATCTGTATATTTTCCCCTCCATTCGCGTTTTAATTATGGAAATGCTGAAAGGCTCACTTCGAGTATTGAAAAATATATTATGCCCAATGGAATGAGATTTTTTTGGATTTAAATTCTAAACCGCGATATTTAAAAAGGGTGAAAACTCCTTTCTTTGAGATATGTGATACAGTAAGCATGATTAAATGGATCCAGGCGGGTATAACGATGTGATCGTTCTTTCAGCCCTGGTATGAACCTAGAAGACTTAGAGACGAGACAATCTACTGTATAGCTCCGCCAACAAGCTCGTTAGAGGCCAACGCGGTGTCGACTACAACGGCGAACCCGTCACCCCAGGCTGGTATAACGATATGTAATCATTCTTTCAACCGTGGGATGAGCGTAGAAGACTTAGAGACTAGATAATCTACTCTTTAGCTCGCAAGCAGCCCGTTAGAGACCGACGCCTTACGGCGAGGCACCGGTAAAGGTAGCAGGCGGGCAGCCTCGCCCCCTAACTACCAGTGTTGGTAGGATATCTCCGTCAGGTATTATCCTTCAGGATACCTCCGTTCTCCCGATTGGTTACGGGTCCGAAGTCGTTTACGCGGCCTCTACCTGTTGTATTACAGTGATAATTCAATCAGAATTTATCTCGGACCTGGGCGTTCTTTGCCCGTATTGCACACGGGATCGAGTGGCTCAAGGTCATTTCAAGAATGGCATGACAACAGGTCAACATCCACTCCAGACTCCTTCAGCAATAAGTCAGAATGCTTAACCGATTGGCTTCGTCGAACGGTCCGCAAACCGTCCAGTGGCGCCGGGATGCAATTACGCCGGAAGAAACCGGTCCACCAGCTTTGAGGCCTTACCCAGGGTAGAATTCTACACGAGGAGGCTTCTGAATAGGAGCTGAATCGTAAGTTAAGCCGATCCGAGAACAAAGTGGATCTTGTGGCCCAAGCTGCACAAAACCGTTCACCACCGGAGAACTCACGACAGCATATGAAATCGGAGACTATCGCGGTTATTTGACATTATAAATAAGATAAAAAACGAATTTACCGCGTGATTTTTTTTAGCACCCGACGTTTCGGCGACGTTGCAGCCGCCGTTCTCCAATGTATACTGAAAAAGCTGTCAATCCGTTCTTACGCGGGTAGGCCGCTTACCGCTGCCGCTACTGAGTAAATTATAACGGTGGTGAAGGGGCGGGCTCGACGAACACGAATTTTGAAAGTCCGTCGTGCATACAACACTCACTGTATCCTGTCTCACGTCCTTGCGTTCGGCTTTTGGCGGCCGCTTTTGCAGCCTACCCACGTAACAAGGGATTGACAGCTCTTTCAGTCTACTCTTTACAACGGCGGCCGTAACTTCGCCGAAACGTCGGGTGCTACGAAATTCACGCGGTAAATGCGTTTTTTATCTTATTTATCACGACAGCATGTTTTCAACCCTCGAAAATTTGCTTGTTGGTGGCAACCCTTGAAAATTCGCCGTCATTTAATATGCCATCAATGGTGGCATATTCAATGACGGCGGCTTTTACCGCATGTAAATGCATAAACACGGTGATCGGCCTCCCGCGAAGTATCACAACAGAAAACCACATATCTATACTAATATTATAAAGAGGTAAAGTGTGTGACGTTGTAGGAAGTACTCTCTGGATCTACTGAACCAATTTTAAAAATTATTTTACCAATAAAAGGCCACGTTATTTGTGAGTGTCATAGGCTATATATTAATCCGAAAAATGACAAGACTTTTTCGTGGTAGTCGGATTTGCAAAGTAAGTCGAAGAATGTTTCTAACTAACGCTGCCTTAACGATGAGAGATATATGATTAGGTTCTAGAAAAAAGTTGTAGAGCTTAATAAGGCCTACAAATAAGTCTGCGACAGCATATGCCTAAACTTTATATTTTAAGTCACAAAAAGTAGTATTTTATATTTTAAAAAATAATTTAAATCGTTAGGTCATGTTTATTGGTCATATTATCAACAATTATGAATTCTTATCAAAATAAGTAAATTTATTGTCTCAAGTGTTTAAAACAAAAGCCTTGTCCCATTTACTGCATATAATTTCCCTTTTACTGCATTAAAAGTTAAAGAGATAATACGCTCACAAATTAGACACTCACAAGAAGACACTCACAAATAACGGTATTATAGTCAAATTGGCATGCAAATACATACATACATATGCAGTAAAAATATAACCCTTCTTTTGGTAGTCAGGAAATAAATCATAGCACTCAGTACTAACCGAACCACACTCATAATTTAATCTTTGCAACGCACGACAATTTATCTATTTTATCTATCACTTCTATCTATCAATCACTTATCTATTTTTCTTAATTAAATTTTATTAAATTACAACTATAAATGTATATATTTATTACATAGCTATATTTTCTTATAAAATTGGTATATTTATGTATATATACAGGTGGTGGGTCCAAATAATTTATTTAAAAAAAAACACTTCATTTCTTAAAATTGCATAAAAATATGCACATCTAGAGACGGGCCAAATTATCGCCTAGTTAGATGTGCTATTGGCAGTAAAGGTCATGTAAGATGTGTTAAACCTCCATATATTAATTATCAAATAATTTATAAAATTATTATAAGATTACATGACCAATGAATGAACTGTATACCTAATCCTATGTACCTAAATAAATAAATAAATCACAGGTAAAAAGTTTTACCGCCCAACGAAGTGGTCACGGATCAGCTAGTCGTTTATATTGGCGTTCACGCGTTTATGCAATCTTACATTGAGTCAATTACTAACTTCCAATTCAAAACAAGTCAATGCTGAGCTGCTACAGCCATCGTGTAAATCGATTTGGCAATACAGCGCTCTCGCGCCAGTGCTAAACTATGCAATTTCGAAGACTGTTCGCAGCTGGGGCATGATCGCCTCTCTGTATTTTATTAGTCGTCTCAACTCTCATCCGGTAGCCCTCTCGAAGAGGAACTCGTCTGAATGGTCCGCCGTGAATTCAGCCTGCGGCTGAATCCTACAATCACAGGCAACTGGAATCGGAGGGTCCGACTCGGGGGAACAGCTCAAGCGAATCAGGGATGTTTGCGCACCAACCGGCGTTAGCCAATTGACTGTGCACTCCGGCAAATATTCGGGCGGGTCTGGAATCATGCGTTTTCTATGCAGAGGGTCTTACGTCATATATCCTTAAACAATCTGTAGGTTAACTTATCCCGTGTGATCTTAAGGGTAAAGGGCGTCTCGGTCCGCGATAAATTCGAACTGAATTACAGCCTACGTCAGGTAGAGCCTGAGCAAGCGACCTCGAATATGTGACCAGACTGGAGGATAGAGAAATCCGTCCAATTCTGGTAGTAAGGTCGCGAGGTTTTCAAGCTGTTCGCACTTCCCAATGTCGCGGTAAGGCGTTGCCCTCTTACGGGCTGCTGCCGTAGATTGACTATGGATCGTGTTGTGATCGTGTTTACTCCATAGGAGACAGAATACCATAATGCCGTTTTAACTCCCTATAGTGGTGGGTTCACCCATTGTAATTAACATCCCTCAATGGCCAAGTGAACTGTAGAACCCCGCCCGTAGGGATGTCATGCATCACCATCGGTGAGTCGTTCAAACTTTGTTTTAATTTTAATTTAATTTGACTCGGCCACACCAAAAATGACGATGTCTCTGCGATTCTACGAAACTGGAACCATGTTCATTGGTCGAATATAGTAAATAACCCTATTTTATATCTCCAGAAATATATTTGCATTTGCAAGCATTTCATATGAAGTTGCTACAAGAGAATTATAAAATTACCCCACCTAGAAACGAAAATTGATATTATCTCGACTTTTAAAGCTTTTATCTAATTTGATAAAAATCCATAGAAACATGTCTAGATTTATTCCGCATTCCTGGCGTTACGGACTATCGTGCGAGTGCGAGACTGTCGCGGACGCTGAGTGCCGGCAGTCTGCGTTCATTGTGAGTTGTGGCGGGAAGTTTATTTTCTAGAGACGCGACGCCAGCTGGCGAAGGCCGATGAATACATTGCCGCAAACCTTGAAAATCGTCCGTCCATATGTAACTCACTTTGTTCCGCTTAACATTCCTGTTATCACATGTCGGCAATGGCAACTTCCTAATTGAAGGGTTCGATGCGGTGGAGAGAGTTTGAAATCTTTATCGCGCTTAAAGCTTGGCAATCTTTTGATTTCTATTGCTTGCCTGATCAATCGCGAGACATTTCCCGCGATAATTGTATTCAATTGTTCTTTTGAGAGTACAATTTAATTGTAAGTACAACAGTTGTTACAGTTATTACAGTAACTGACGAACAATTAGACACAGTTACTGTAACTAATTGTTTTTCTTAATGTCCAATATGTTTTCATAGTAACGGCCACGTCTAACGACAATTATCTTACAGGTGGCCGGTTTTTATACTCCATCCAAAATGTGACCAAGCCTAACACTGCTTAACTTCGGTAATCTGATGAAAGCCAGTGTTTCAACGCGGCTACGGACGTCCAAAACCTCCTTAATATGTTATATTAATCGATACATAATGAGACGTTTCCTCTGTTCAAAAAAATGTAGGTGTAAAATACGTACACTCCTCGTCGGTTGGTAGGCTGGAAAATTAAAATTGACACCTCTATACAAATGAGATTAAAATGATAAGAGCTATGATTTAAAAATACGATTGTTATTATAATAATAGTTTATTTTTTAAACAGGATGCATTATATGCTTGTTTAGAATGCCATCTATTGGGGGACTGATTATAAAATAATATTAATGTAGGTTTAGAATTATGAGTGTCATCTTCACGTTGCGTTTAGTAGCAAAATGTTTCGTAGCTCCCAAAGAATAGTACGGCATTGCGCAATCTAAACCCTATATAATCAACGGTAATACATTTTGAAAAATCGGATATGTTACCCCAAGACTTGCCCGGCAAGCAGACAACCCCGCCCCCTCCCCCGCGCGTTAAACCCTCATCCGTCCCTACCCCCAACCCCCCCAAAACCTCTTTCCCCTTTTACCCCCCTAACCCCCCCTCCCCATACCTACCACCGTTAACCCCTTCCACCACCCCCCACCCCGAAACACCCCCCTCCCCGCCCTATATTGATTGTGTAAAGTGACTATGATAGAAAAATAATTTTTTTTTTGTATTATGTAGTTTTTCCGTGGTCTTAAAATGGTATTTTCCCAAAATTGATGTAGTATTTTCTTAAATACGGCGGTATTTAATTTGTTTTGCGTTGATTGTATACGAGATATTCTAACCAAAATTTCACAACGAAATTTCGGACCTACAAAGCACCTGTGTACCGAATTTCAAGTCTCTAACAGCAAAAAATCGAGATTTAAGTATGACTAGCGCTCCCTCTTGTATACCGATTTCGACTAAAATCTTTTCAACTCTTGCCATGATCGAATGATGACAGAATACCAAATTTCAGCTCAATTGAATGAAGTAATTGGTCGCTATTGTCGAGAAAACACACAGATACACACACACACACACACACACACACACACAGACACAGACTCACAGCCAGACTTTAGTATAGAAATGGTCTTAATCTTCTAGGGAGGTTCGAAATGTATATATCGAGAAAAAAAAATCTCGTTCACGATACTTTCCCTTTGTCGGGATAGTAAAAATTAAACAGGACTTGTGTTTCCCTAACTTCATATATTCTTTTTTAAATAAATTTCGCCATTTATTTTTTAACTATACAACTTTTAAATGGTTTGATAGTTACAAAGTATCACCATCCAGGGCCTCCAGAGTAAAAGCCAGCATCTCACGTATGGTGTGCCACAGGGTAGCGTTTTGAGACCCATTTTATTCCTCGTCTACATAAACGATCTATGTAAGTTACCAGTAGGTAAAATCGTCACATATGCCGATGACACTGTTATACTATTCAAGGGTTCAAACTGGGATTACACATATGAGAAAGCAAACGATGGCATGGAAATTGTTAAAAATTGGCTAGGAAACTTTATGTTGACGCTTAATGTTGGAAAACCAAATACATACCATTTAGTATAAACACCAGAGGTCAACCCACTATTATTAAAACTATTGTAGTACACGAATGCGAGTCTTGTAAATGTCAGCCTCTACAAAGAGAAATATCTTGGAAATATCTAGGCATCACTCTAGATTGCTTTCTCCGTTGGGACTCTCATATACATAACGTGGCTACGAAGGAGCGAATCCTTGGATATGTTTTCAAAGAACTGAGGAATATTCTGGATTGCAAAACACTAAAAACTGTTTATTATGCTTTATGTGAATCGCTTATTACTTACGGCATAATTGGATGGCGTGGATGTGGTAAAACCCTGGTAGAGCCATTGCAAATTGCGCAGAAATTTATACCTACCTATTAAAAATTATTCTACGTAAACCATATCGCCATCCCCTAAAAAACTTTATAATGAAGCTAAAGTCCTTGATTATAGGCAACTTTTTCTAAAAAGTTCCCTCTGGCTATTTTTGGACAATAACTCAAATTTAGGAATAATTCAGAACCGACGACCATCGAGACAAGTTTTAGAAAATAGCTTAATAATACCCAGAATGAAAACATCATTTGGACATAGACATTACTCTTTCATTGCGCCGAGATTTCACATTCTGATCAATATGGAAATAAAAATGAATTTGACATTTAGAGAAAACAAAAATAAATTAAAGAAATGGTTATCGAATCATGACAGACTAACCATTCATCAAATGTTAGACATAATAGTTTAACCCCTCAAATGTGAGGTGTCCCTTAAGGGATGCCTTGGCAAAATGTATACAAAATGTATATAAATTTATATAAATGTAAATGTGCGCCGCTTTATAGTAATCCGCTCTATAGTAATGCTATAGCTCTATAGTAAACCCCGCTCTATGTAAATGTAAATGTAAATGTAAATATAAATTTATATACATTTTGCCGTACGCAACCCGAGCTAATCGCCATTCATTTGAGGGGTTAATAAAACTTAGGTGCACACATTATTAACATATTTTTAAACATATATGTTGAGTATATTTTAACATTGAACTGCCAACAATTATTTGACTTTGTTGTTATATATAATTTTGACAATGAATTGTACTTTTTTGACTAGGTATTTTTATATTAAATCCTACATTACTTAACATTTAAATATGACTGTTTCTTTCTTTTCTCACATATAACTTTATTTATGTTATTTAATCGAATTTTATATTATATTTATTGCCGATTATATAATGGAATTACATTTTATTTATTATATTATCTTTAAATATTTTTTATTATTATTATTTTATTTTTTTTGAAGACCACATTTTAGGGCAATTTAGTGTTATTAGCTTTTTACTGAAACTTGTACATTTGTAAACAATCAAGCAATCAAGCAAACTTGATTGTAATATTAAAGTCCTGTTCACCCTAGAACGGGCTAGTCCCAGTTGGGTGACAGAATCAAATAAGCAAAAGGTTAGGGTTTTTCCATCCGGTTCCTGTTATTTTTGTAAGAAATTCAATGTTTTATAGTAATTATTACTTAAATAAAAATAAAATAAATACCTACCTCATATGTATTATAGTCCCTTTAAATTTCTATTATTCCAGCCTTTATTTTCGATTAATCGCCACTGAAGGCGGTTTGAGCAGTCAACGCCCAACACTTACCTTTCAGCATTATTTATTGCTTCTCCGACAAGAGCTAATTAGAGCCGCGCCCGGCGGACGAAGGAAAGTATTTATTCCCATTGGGTGATTGATTGAATCGAAAAAAAGAGCTGTGATCAAGTGGAAAACTGGTGATCGCTTGACCGTGAACGGGTTGGATAAGATTGAATTGGCGGTTCGGCAGATTTAGATTGCGATTTGGCAGAAAAGGCATGATGATACTAATGTAATATCATCGGCATCCGCTAACAACTACTTCGACGTAGTACTATACAATACACACTAAGACCCATTCTGTTCAGGGTTGGTCACTCACGGGTCAACGTCCATCTGGCGGCCTCCACGCATGAAGTGCGAGCCCGGGCAGGACTCTGGCCTTAGGGCTAGTTTCTCCTAGGAGTCAACCTTCTGGCGCTCTTGGACTCCAAGCCAATCGATTGTGCACTCGAAGAGTCGGGGTAGTCTGGAAGCAGGACTGTTTCCTATAGAGCGGGGGTGATTGCGGACCTTACTTCGACTACTCTTGAAACGACCATCGGCTACCCGATCCTGGGTGAACAGCCGGGCAAAGGATGCCGGGGTCCGCGATGGATTCCGTATACACCATTTCACCGCTTCGTAAAGAATAGGACCGCGCAAGCGACCTTGAACTCGTAACCAATCGAGAGACCGGAGTAATCTGGTCGCAATTGGAAGTAAGGGCGTAAGTGTAAGCCCGTTGGGTAACATACCTGGTTATCTCGCGGATAATGCGTTGGCGTCTTACGGTCATGTGGCGGAGCTTGTCGGTGGTTTCTTTAATCCAAGTCTTCTGCGCTTACTTCACAGACGAACAATCGTTAAAACTTCCTGAGGTAACGGGTTCGCCCGTTGTAGTTGAAAACTCTATCTATACAATACACATTTAGAAAAATGAGAGTCACTACTTTAGGGGTTGGATGATCGTGTTTATGATGATGATGAGAAAAAGGATGCCTCTTTATAATCTATCTCCTGAATTTCTATCTGACTCCATAGATAAGACTCCATGACTCCGCGATCTAGGACTAATCACGGAGTAAAGAAAAACCTAACTGACTTTATTTTTCATGTTGGTAATTAGCAAAATTTGTAAAATTTTAAACATAACGGAATTATGATAGCTGACATTCTAATTCTCATATAATTTAGTATACATCTATTTATGATTAAAAAATACGAAGGCATATTGCTGGATTGACAATAAAATTATTTTACGGTGATTATTCTACATAGAATTTGCATTTCTATTTTAATATATTATTCTCTCTTGCTATTTAATGACATTAGTATATTTTGATTATTTGTAAGTAGGTAATATTGAATATAATATTACAGCCATGACAACTATCGTGGTAGTTATGTTTTTATTATTTAAATTGTAAGTATTTAATTTTGTGACGCATCCAAGTGTATGAATGCCTATATACTGGAGTAGTTTATTGTATTGTATTGTATTGTATTGTATTGATACACAAAGTCGTCAGTACTTTAAAATTCAATTTCCACAAATTTAAATCATACAAATTATGCAAAGTCAAAAGCAAAGCACGCATACACTAAATAATATTATTTAGTGTATACACTAAATAATATTATTAGGAAACAAACAACACGAAAAACGAACGCAAACAGCGCAGCGCAGCGAGTCGGAGTAAGTGAGTTACGGAGTGAGTCTTAGAGTCAGTTGTCAACTTTAAAAAACTGATTGAGATGTATCGAGCGATATGGTTGGGGGAATTCCCTAAATTTATTGGCACGAATGAATGAGCGCATCGCGTTTTTAAAGTGTGGTTTTAGATTTAGATACAATAAATTTATTATGTACACAAATGTGGACTCAAATACCTCATCAAAAAGGCTCTAGTTTGTCGCTAAATGAAAATAAAAAGTCGCTGTTAGTGTCAAAATGTCGCTTAATCTAACGACAAATAATGGTATTTACCTAAAATCAACTAATCCTTTAATGACTAATGACGGTAGGTAAATTTGATAAAAGTTCATGTTGTTGATAAATTTCTTTGTGATTAAACAGTTGTCCAATACTTGTTCATATTTTATCCCTTTTAGGGAATTAACACCAGATTGGGAATCTTGGTATACTCAACGTTACTCACACCAAGTTAAACAGTTCGGTTTTTTTACATATATTCACGTATCCAGTCTAAGTATCGAGCTACATCAGTGAACACTACAAAATAATGTGGATCACATCTGTTGGTTTCTTCGTCCTTTACACTTTGAGACACTACTCCTCTTAAGTACCAAATCTTTATGGGGGGTTCATTCAGGACTTGGTGTGTTTGTGCTATCATCAGGCCACCACCGCTGTCACCGTTGCAAGCGGTAGTACCTAAAACAAAATAAGAATACATATACCAAAAACAAAAATTTGTAACAAAAATTCTTCTCCAAAAATGAACTAAGAAGTAAAACATAATTACTTAATTTAGTTTCTTCCATTTACTAAAAGTAATCTTTTTTCTACTCAATCGTATTATCTAACACATACTTAAATTTCACATCTGACAACATATTACTAACAAAAAATATCAAAATATTTATTTGTAGTCCACTTGAACAGAAAATTATAAAGGAATTTTTAAACTGCTTGGAAGGCAATAAATTTATTTGGACAATGTGCACAATAATTATTGTTATTGTTCGAGTCAAGGATGGAAGGAAGGAGGATATCATAAGGGAATACGTATACAAAATAACATGTCTGCGCTGTTGACCGTTGAGGAGTCTTCTCTTCAAGAGCCAACCACAAGTGCAGCAGCCATGTCTTGGTAAAACTTAAAACGAGCTATCAAAATTGAATGCGTATACAAAATTTCCTATTTGTGCTGTTGACCGTTGAGGAGTTCCCTCGTTGGAAGCCAACCCTGTGTGCCGCAGTCCTGTCTTGGTGAAACTTAAAACAGACTATTACAATTCAGTGCATTATATACAAAATTTCGGGTCTGTACTGTTGACCGTGGAGGAGTCCCTAGGTCAGAAGCCAACCCACGGTGCAGCAGCCATGTCATGGTGAAACTTAAAACGGGTTATCGTAAGTGAATGGGTATAAACAATTTGTGTCTGTGCTCTTGAACGTTGAGGAGTCCCCTCGTCGGGAACAAACCTCGGATGTAGAATCAGGTCATGCTTAGCATCAAAATGCATTGTCATCGGAACTGAACCAACATGTAAATTTTCAACTTCATATGGTAATATTTGAGGAGTTCCCTTAATTCCTCATGGATCCTATCATCAGAACAGGATGTTGATAAAAAATTGGATCAATCTGGAAGTACGTATAACCATTCGAATAAAAACTTTTAACCAAATCGTAAAAAATATTTACCAAATCGGTCCATAAATGACGGAGTACTGAGGTAACAAACATGACAACTGAATTGTAAACCTCCTTTTTTTTAAGTCATTCCAAATGTAATACGTCAGGAATAATTAAATTCATAACATATAGTATAGTAAAATAATGTAGTATAGTAGTAAATGTAATATTATAGTATAGTAAAATAATGTGTAGTAAAATACCATACGTTCTGGAATTAAATTTAATGCTCTACAATATTTTTTTTGTTGACTTTCGTATGACGAAAGGCAGAAGTGTTACCTAGTCAAATAAGGCAAAAAATGTCAGTCAGTTTTTAAAAAAGTTAATGAAATTTGTGCATGCTTATCTCGAAAACTATACAAGATGGCGCCCAAACAAAAAAAAACAAGCTTGTGCCGCATGTAGTTAGCTTTAATTTTGTTTAGATCGAACTTATTGCTTTAGGTAGCAAACGGTTTCGTGCAGCTTGGGCCACAAGATCCATTTTGTCTCGGATCGGCTCAACTCACGATTCAGCTTCTATTCAGAAATCTCCTCGTGCGGAAGGCTACATCGAGTAAGACTCCCGTATCTCAGGCCTCACAAGCTGGTGGGCCGGTTTCTCCTGGTGGGACAGCATCCCGGCGCCACTGGACGGTTTGCTCACCGTTTGGCGCCGCCAATCGGTTGTGCACTCTGACTAATTGCTGGAGGAGTCTGGAGACTATGAAAATATACTGTCTCCTAAGCAGCAGCGGTAGTGGATGTAGACCTGTCGCCATGCTACTCTTGAAAAGACTTTGGGCCACTCGATGCTTTATCGCAATACGGGCAAAGAACGCCCAGGTCCGCAATAAATTCAAATATAATTACCGCTGTAGTTACAACAGGTAGAGACCGCGTAAGTGACTTCCGTCCCGTAACCAGTCGGGATGATGGAGGTATCCTGAAGGTTAACTCCAGACGGAGATATCCTACCAAAACTGGTGGTTAGGGGCGAGGCTGCACGTTGGGTACCTTTCCCTGTGCCACGCCGTAAGGCGTTGGCCTCTAACGGGCTTTTTGGCGAAGCAAGGCGGTATATTGTCTTGTCTCTAAGTCTTCTACGCTCATCCCACGACTGAAAGAAGGATCAGGTATCGTTATACCAGCCTGGGGTGATGGGTTCTTTCGATGTAGTCGACACCGCTCTACTACTGAAGTTATTGCTATAGGATGCATAGTTTCCATGATAAAAGAGAAAACCCGAAAATAGAGACCTTCTACCCCCCCCCCCCTCCCCCCCCCCCCGCCCTTCCGCTCACCACCTCCATACTATCAAACCCAAATATACTATTTATATAATTATGTTACTCTCATAATTAATATAACCTTAGCACCAATTAAATCATACTAATATCATGCGTGACCTACATATCATTAATTAAAACCATAAATAATTATATTCATATAAAAAGATACCTCAGATACGGGGTGGCGACTTGTATGTTTTCATCGTAACTAGTCCAAACAAAATTTTAAAGTGACACATCGTGTTTCTGTCATTATCCTCTATACCCCACATTTTGGCATTCATTGACTGGACTAGAACTACTAATTTCTTCTTAAATATTTCTTGTATTCTACATTTAAATTAATAAAACTATCGATTGAATCAGGACCATGTTGATATCCATCCAAACACAGATCAAAACGAATATATAACCTATTTAATTACCATTTTGAAATCCCGCGCAGAAAGTGGATTCCCTTAAAACATGTTTATAAAATGAAGGATATGTCTTCTGGCAATTATTATCATCGATGATGGGTAGATTCGCTTTCTGCAGTGTATTCGATAAAGCGAATGATCGATCAAATCCCCAACCGGCAAGCTGTAACAATAAAATTAGTTTATAGTGAGTAATTAAAAATATCCATTACTTATCCGATGCCTATGAAAATATTGGGTTTTAAGAATCTTCGCCCCATATAAATCACTTATTTTAACGATTTAACCAATTTTCACAAAACTTTACATACATGTTATTTACATCGCCCTTTAACAGTTTTATGTATCAATTCCATACCCTACGGCAAAGCTTATGTTCGCTCGACAAAAAGTACTATAACTATGGAACTACTATAGCAATCATAAAAAGAATAACTGTGCAATGATCATATTGAAATTTCATATATAGAATATTAAAATCTCATTTTGTAAAACAATTAGATAATTATGAATAAATATGAAAATGTCGAAAAAGTTAAAAAAACTCAAAATTTCTAACTTGTACTTGTCTTACGGAAAATAACGAAACCCTATTTTGAAATTGTAAATTCTATCGTAATATTATTAGATTATCTATCAAAAGTAATATTTCGTTTTGCTTATTTACATACAAAAATATTTAGATGTTAGCTCTTAAAACCAATAAAAAAATTTGATGATTTATCAAAAAAAAAATATGATGATGTTTGACAATGGAATTTTACAAGAAATATCCGCGAAATGACGCGCGACATTATTCTAGCGGCCGTATACATATCTATGGTAATAATGGATATTTGATATGGATTTTAGGACGCGTTCGAATTAGAAAATAATATTACTGTGCACTCCGGGAGCAAGCCGCCAATATTGGTCGTTACGTAGTCAACGGTGTTCTGATGTGCAACCAAATTTGGTCGTTACGTAGCCGAAGGGTTACTTTTAACAAGTATTATTTTTTTTTGAATAAAGCTAGATATATTATCGTCAGCATTTTAAATATCCAAAACGATTATCCATATCAAGAATAAACAGTTTTTGAAAATGAGCTTATTCTACATTATATATTGGTAAAGGAATCACTTGCCAAGTTATGAGAAAATAGTACGAGTATAGGTCATGACGTATACACCAGACTTCATTAAATAACAGTATACTCACAGTAGAAACTTTGTTGAATATCTCTTGTTTTCTGTTGTCGCCAAAATCCCATATACAAGCTGGTTGGACATATGTATTATATATGACTTCCCTCATCAGAGTTAATAATGCTATGTCATTAAGAATATTTTCTGGAGGCGCTACAAAATCTTTACGAATAATAATTCTAGATACCTGAAAATTAAATACAAAAAATAAATACTACACCACTGCCCAAAAATAGTGTGTATGTATGTATGTATATTAGGGTGGATCGGTCTTGTATCGAAAAAAAAATATTTATCGAAACCTTCCTATGCGGAAAAAATGTTCTATAATATGGAGATATAATTATGAAAAATACGTATATAACTACATATATAATTATGAAAAATAATTTAAAAAAAAACAATTTAAAAATTTAATATTTCTACAAGAGGGTTGAATATTCGAAAAAAATTTAAAAGTCTTACTTTTGATAGAAGATTTTAGACACAAAACAATTATTGTTCTGCAATATAAGTATTAATAAAAAACCAAAACGATGATAATTGAATAGTGCAACGAATAATACAACGTACGTATGTACATTGCAGTTCCCCATCCCCATCCTGTCGAATCAATTCGCTAATCATATAGAGCAGTAATACTACTACAGACTGATAGTTGGTATAGATAGTGGCAATTCCAGTTTTTCCGAGTCCCGTTTACACCTGTCACCCCTTCAAAAGACGCAAGCGGTACGCCTGAAAGTCTTCCCCACATGATACGACCCGATCACGTGGAAAACCCTGATCACATGGTGGCAATACTACCAACTATCAAGGGGTTTCCCTGCCACACTAAACTACAGAAGGAATATTCAAAATAGTCAGGAAAACATCTGGTGGTGTCTGCCGACTATATGGAGATAGTTTATAAGAAACCGCCTGGAATCACGAAGCCTCATGCCAGTTTTCTACATTAAATAAGATTACCGACTATTGTAATTTCTGCAGTTTTTTACGTTTTACTTGATTTGATTCTAAAAATAGGCTAGTAAACGTATCTCTTTTTTTTTATTGCAGCCAAATGGTTACAAGAATGTGTCCTCTCATATAAATATAATACAGTACTAGATGCCTGTTTCCCTGTAACACAAATGACTTTGACTTTTTAAAATAAAAAGGCGCGAATACCTACATTCATCCCCGTTGTGGCAGTACTTAACAAAAAAATATATAGGTTTTACTAGAGGGGTTTTTCTTTGTGTGTAAATCAGCACAACAAAGTCAGCCACTTTTTTTTTTTTTTTGAAAAAACCAAAAAAAAAAACTGGAAATTTGTTTTTTTTTATTAGTGTCAAATGCTGTGATCACGATGCTCTTTCTAGCGGTAAGGAAAATGTCGCTAATATTGTTTATTTACGCTATATTACCTACCGCTAGATGGCGCAACGCGCTCAAACACTTTTAAAACCTTTATTTAACAGTCAACTTCTTTAAATTTTCAATTAAAAAAAAAACAAAACATATTAAAAAAAAACACCTTTTTTTAGTTTTTTCCATATTTATTTATCAAAAGTTGCTTACTACATTTTATTTTATTTATTTATTAATTTACAATAACTTCATATAATATGTCATATAAACACCATTTACATAATATGGTTGAGTTGGGAGAGATTGAGCACATCCTATGGTGAAAATGTTTATCCGCATTCCTAACTAGGTCAGAGACCCGTATCTAGGGATGCTGATTTTTGTTTAATTGTATCGACGAGCTGACTCTTTTGATATTCTGAACTTAAGTTGTATTGCATGATACATAAGAATATATACATATATACATACGCATACATACACACATACATAAATATATATATATATATACATACCTACACATATATATACATAGCAAATAATACACGAGATTTGATATTAGTTAGTAATATATAATTTAATAAAACAACTTAAATTATTAGCGAGAGCAATTGAGACTCCGCATACATTGGACCCCTTTCAAGCAGGTACTTCTTTATAAGTATTTTGAATGAATTTAAGTTGTTTGCATTCTTATAACTCTCATTTAAATTATTATAAAATCTCGGCATTGTACTGATTCACCCACTAAAAAAATGCCCGTCCAGTAAAAACACCCCGTATTTTTTATTTTATATAACCATCGATCTATACACCATAGAACATCTATTCCGCATAGGGACTTTTCGATAAATAATATATTTTCCTCCATACAAGAGCGATCCACCCTAAATACATACATATGTACATACAATTCTGAAGAAAAGAAAACTGATCCACCTTAATGTATATGTATGTATATATGCATGTATGTATGTATGTATGTATGTATGTATGTATGTATGTACCTGTATGTTTGTCAGTTTTTTATGCTACCATAACTTCTAAATGCTTGAACCGATTTGGAGGTTTGTAATATTGTTAGAATCCTTATGTCATCCAGGGTAACATAGGTTAAATAAACAGTCCAAATGTCCAATAAATCCTTGTCCAAATGTTCAAATATCAATAAATTAAGTTTAATCTGTCGTCTTTAGTATAAAATGAAAGTGCTGATTGGGTACATTCCGAAAATATTTAAGTATCTATCTATATGAATAAGTTCATAAACCACAAATATTCCATAAGAACCGATTTATCATTTGAGCACCGATAAACTCACATCAATCTCCTGCGGTTGATTATCGCTGCCCCCCACAAGTTTGTACCTTCCAAGTGACACTAAAATGGTAGAAGCAGCAACGGGACTGCTGCCAGCAGTAACACAATGAGCAGCTGGAAACGAAAGACAGCGATCATCAATAATTAACATCATTAATTCCGACACAATACGGGAGTGCCAAAATGGTAAATTTAAGAAATATTTTTTTTATTTCGATTAAATTACTTATAGAAAGTATATTATTACTCAACAATATTTTACAGTAGGTAATTGATAAATACAATTATTGACATTATTAATTAAATACAAATTCTCGAAATAGGACATATTTAGAAGTAGAAATTACACATATTATAACAGTAAATTTTATTTATTCATAACTAATTACAGCTACGTTTATAATGTGTTTTACGTGCCTAAACCTAATGTATAACCTAATGTATACCTTGCAAATGCCGTAACCCGGAACGGCTTCACTGTTCACCTTCACGCGGTGGAAGTTGGCGCTCTCGGCCTGCCAGCTAAATCTCTATTTCACCTCTTTAAAGATCTTGGCCTTTCCAGAAAAATAATCAACTCTTTCTTAGAAAAATTATCTAAAACTGCGATTTGCGCATCTTAACTATGGCTTCGAAGGGGGAATGAATGGGTGGTAAGGTGAACGCTCACATGTGGCAAGACAGCTGTCCTAAACCTACCACAGCCGGTTCGTAAGTCCGGAATCCACTGCTCACCCCCCAAAAGCTCCGTTTGTATTTATATACTGTATAATATTTTAAGTCTACGGTTTTAAAACTACCCGATTATTATAATTATAAAGCGTGTAAGTAAACGTGAAATTGAATTAAAAATAATATTCCTACAATAGAAATTATTGTGAACTAATTTTCTGTCGAATGGTAACAGTACCATTACTTTATTTCTATGATAAGCGATTATGTGTTTCATTTCTATTATTGTCGGCAAGATATGAAATGTGGCTTGTTTTATTAGGATTTTCGCAATAGGGATTTCTTGGTTGCCGACTATGGCTGCATAGCGGTAATGACCAATAACGGTATCATTCAACATACTGTGGATCACAGTTGTAAACCTGATACCGTTGCCATAGATGTGAAGAAGCGAGTTGCCGACATCCGTCTCAGGGCTCGAGAAGAGGATGTACCCGTGCGGACACTTTATGAAGAAGAATTAAAAACATAGGATATGAATTGATTGCTGCTGTTCCATCGTACCCATCTGTCAAAAGAACAGTCAACTGGATTCGACATGCTGCACGAGGGTCGCTTAGAAAATCGACAAGTGCGAAAGAAATTGTCCTTTCAGACGATATTTTTGCGATGAAAGATGGCAGCACATTTTTATTCGCTGATGATGATAAGTCGGGGGACAAAATAATTGGGTTTTCTACCGATTGTGGACAAAATCTACTTGGTACAGCCGAAACAATATTCGTTGCCGGGACTTTCAAACGTTGCTGTAAATAATTCAAGAGAACGTGATGTTACTTGCATGTTTTATTGCACCAACCGCGAGTCTTTGCTCGGCCCTTTTTTAGTTGGTATTAGCAGGTATCCCATTAATATGATCAGGGCCGCAAATGTCTCACTTTAATTTTATCATTTATTTATTTATTTATTTAGGTACATAGGATTAGGTATACAGTTCATTCATAGGTCATGTAATCTTATAATAATCTACTGTTTAATCTTATAATAATCTTATAATAATCTCATCTACTGTTCGATAATCACATTCAATCTATTGTTTCTAAAGCTTCCAAAGCTTTAGGTTTTGTTATGAGGAGTGCAGCTTGCTTTAACCGTGCTAAAACTTTCAAGATCCTTTACTGCACTTTTGTCAGAAGCATCTTGGAATATGCATCTCAAGTATGGAACCCTTGTTATGACAAATATATAAACAGAATCGAGCGCATTCAAATGAAGTTAATGAAATATCTCTGCTTCCGTCTGAAAATCCCATACAGCTCATCTAACTATTTCAATTTATGCAAGAAATTTCATATCCTCCCCTTGATTAAGCGGCGTGAAACCGCGGACTTAACCTTTTTGCTAAAAATTACCTCCAATAATATTAACTGTCCTGACTTACTAAATAAAATTAATCTCCATGTTCCTTCCAAACTCAATATATTTAACCCTGCTCTTCATGTTCCTCATGCTGGTACCAACTATAGGCAAAATGCATTTCTGTGGCGAACAAGTGACAATTTCAATGACATGATTAAACGCTTTGACTTTGATCTATTCTGTACGAGTGTTAACTCAGCTAGGCAGCGGCTGAACAGTGAATTTTTTAGCATTAATTGTTGAATAATTTTTGATGCATTCTTAATCGATAGCTTTAATTGAAAGATCACATATGTTTCTACAACGTTATTTAAACGGGAAAACCTTTAATTGGCTCTCTGCTATGTTACTCCGGCATTGTTAAATTATAATTAGCTGTTGGTTTTCCTGAAAATAAATAAATAAATAAATAATTATATAAATTATTTAATAATTAATATAGGGAGGTTTAATACATCTTACATGACCTTTACTGCCGATAGCACATCTAACTAGGCGATAATTTGGCCCGTCTCTAGATGTGCATATTTTTATGCAATTTTAAGAAATGAAGTGTTTTTTTTTAAATAAATTATTTGGACCCACCACCTGTATATACATATAAATATACCAATTTTATAAAAAAAAAAATATTATTCGAAAACTTAAGAAAGGGCCGCAAATGTATCGGGGCCGCAAATGTACGGAGGCCGCAATTGTCCCGGATTCGTTCATATACTACCGTGTTTATTATTATTTCTCACTACAATCATTTGCTCAATGGAAAAAAACAACAATTTAAAAATCGTTTTCGTAGTTATGATAATACCCCGTTTTCTATTGCTTGATTTTACGTTTAATGATTTCATGTTGATGATAAAATGTAAAGAAATATTTTCTCTGAAAAATAGTGAGAGATCAGGTCGTTATAAGGGAAACTTTAAAGTGCGTCTTTTGGACAAGGTGACTTCAGCTTTCTTTCTCCAAGTATGGTTAATATCATGAGTAAAACGAACATATTGGTAATTAGCAGCAAACAACAAAAATACCACCTTACATTATGGCTCATAAACATTAGTAGGGGAGAGACTGAGAACGCATTAACCCTTCCTATCGCGGGGTAAAAATGTCTGCCCGGGGTAGTTTTGCGCATGAAGTCGATGGCCTTGAGAAAAAACGACCATAACTTTAAACTACTATACGGATCGTAAAAAGAATAACTGTAAAATGATCGCATTGAAATTTGAAATATTATAACATTATAACATTATCTCGTAAAAAAATTAAGATAATAATGAATAAATATTACAAAGTTAGCACAGCGCGGAGCGCCCTAACCAATACTGATTAGATATCATTTTAGGAAATTGTAAGCGTCTAACCAAGAATGGTTAGCTCACATAGGAAGGGTTAATCACAATTTTTATTTTTTATTTTATTTATTTAGCACTTTATTCATATTTTTTTACACTATATAGCCACATTAATACCAATGTTATAAAGTAACTCAGAAAAATTTAACACGCAAATGTAGCAAATGCTCAGTGCCCACCTAACTAGGACTATAATGTCCTGTATCTAGGCGGGTCAGAGTAAACAATTAAAATTAGCGATTTAATATATAAATAACTAAATTGACTAACGTTTTATTTTTAGAAATAGTAAATGTACCTAATTAAAATTTAGTATGTAATATAATATAATAATCTGTATAAATATTACAATTTATATAGGTACCTAATCATATGTATGTAATAATATGAATCATATTTATTCATATTTATGTAATAATATTTTAAAATAAATAAAAATATTTTTTTTGTTGATATACACGTAGTTATAGTTACTCTATTTAAGTATTTAAAATATACATATTTTTACTAATTATTATATATTATTAGTTATTTTTATAAAATAATATTTATTATTACTATTACATATTATTAGTTAATATTATAAATTATTATTATTTATTTATTCACATTTTTTGTGATTTTGGAAGTCATGTACTTTATAATCATTTTTGCATTGGTGTTCCCCTTAGAACAGGCTCTGCCTAGTTAGGAGCAACACAATCTATCGTGGTGTAATTTTTTTGGTAGACTAATAAATAAATCAAAATTCAAAAAAAAATATAACAAAATGTATGTATGATTATATTGAATCTTAAACTCACCTGTAACTACAAGTAATTTTGAGACCAAGGTTCCTCCACAAATATACCGGCTTCCGTGCTCTTCATAGGTAATCTTATAAAGTGCTACATGCCAAGGCCAATCACCAGGAGCAGTATCTTGCCCATTTAAAATTAGTGGCGAAGACTTCACAAACACTTTTCCACATTTTCCTAACGTTTTGGTAGGAGCTACACTAATTTGTGGTTTTTGAGTGGGCAGCTCTATAATCTCTGTCTCCGTTTTGGCTTTTAAGTCCGCCCAGAGGTCCTGAAATATTATAACAACAATATTAATAAATCATCACCTGATAAATTCGTGTCTGTGCCGTTGACCGTTGAGGAGTCCCCACGTCGGGAGTCAACCCAGGGTGTAGAATCCGGTCATGCTTACCATTAAAAAAATGCATTGTCATCGAAATTGAAACAAATTGTAAATTTTCTACTTCATACGATAACATTTCAGAAGTTCCCTCAATTCCTCGTGGATCCCATCATCAGAACAGGATTTTGATAAAAATGGGACCAATCTGTAAGTATATCCTATCAAATAAAAAAAGAATTTTCCAAATCCGTTCATAAATGGGTTCTGAGATAACAAACATAAAAAATAAATAAAAGATACAATCGAATTGATAACCTCCTCCTTTTTTTGAAGTCGGTTAAAAACTGTATTAAAATATTGTTTGTGACCCTCTAAAACTTCTCCGGCAAGCAGACTACCCGCTTCTTTTTTAAAAAAATAAAATGTTCTTGCAATTGCATCAGCTTATATTCCCAGATGTTTAGTGTACGAGTATGCTATTTTTTTATACACGGGTGTACGCTTAACATGTACGTACGTAGTCACTTGGAATATGCATCACAAATCTGGAACCCCAGCTATAACACTTACATTACCCGCATTGAGCGAATTCAGAGACGTTTTGTACGACACCTACAATTTAAAGTAAAAAAATTCTTTCCAGACTACACTAAACGCTGTCATAAATTTCACCTCTTACCTTTAGCCACAAGACGCCATATTGCAGATGTCGCCTACCTATTGAAGATAGCAAATGGCACAGTTGACTGCCCGGATTTATTGGAGAAGGTTGGGTTGAGGGTCTCTGCTGATCCGATCAGAAGACCATGCACCCTGTTTATCCCCCAGAGCTAACACCAATTACAGGCTAAACAGTTATCTATTGAGAGCAAGCCAAAGTTTCAATGATGTAGCTACCCAATATGACATTGACTTATTTAATATGTCAGTCCAGCAGCTCAAGAAGTTACATGCTGACGCCTTCTTTGGCTAATCCTTTGTTCTATTTTGTTTAGTTTCTTCTTAGTCTACTTGTTTTTCTTTTTTTTCTCCCCCTCTTATATATCTATTCATACATTTTTACTTGTGGAACCTTGTAATTGGCCTTATATACATATTAATTTGTAATAACCGTATACCTAGCTGTAAGATTCCTAAAATTAATAAAATAAAAATAAAATAAAATAAAATAAATAAAACATGCACTTACATGATCAAGACATTCTAAGCAAAGCCAATATAGCCCTCCCCAAATTTCGTTTGACCCTAATCCAAAAATCATGTATGTATTTGGCTTTTAAGCTCTCTTATTATCTTCCCAAGTCAAAACGAGATGTATAACCAAAAATGTTTAAATACAGAGCTAAACACTAATTTATCACACATGTTATTTTTAAGGAAGACGACCTCGAAAAAAGTATTACTATATTTATAATATACACTTATTATGAAAAGTAATATCTTCTCTCTATGATACCTCTATAAATAAAATATTTAAAAAAATACAATCGGAACTGCCATGGAATTCACCGACCGAAGTCGGCCCCATCATATACTATTATTACAACACTTCTTAGGGGACACCTGCAGACAAACTAAAGAAATAGTAATGGAATACAACCACAAACTTACCAAAACACTTCTAAGGACAAAAAGGCCCCAACTACGCAAACTAGTGGGACTGATAACAGGACACAACACACTAAACAAACACCTCTTCAAAATGGGCGGAACGAATAGCCCTATGTGCAGAGCATGCATGGAGGCGGAAGAAACCACAAAACACATTCTGCTAGATTGTAAACAGGTAGAAGTTATACAGGACAAAACACCTTGGGCACCCTGCGCGAGGCGGCAGGAAACCTGAAAGCCCTGCTGGCTTTCGTCGAGGAGCTGGGGTGGGTGGAATAGCGCTACCCCCGTTACACGCAAAATAGGCACACTGGATGTCGACTTGCGGAGGAACGCCCAGTATAACTAACTAACTAACTAACACTTCTTAGGGGTGAACAGTGGATTCCGGACTAACGTCCGGCTGTGGTAGGCTTAGGACAGCTGTCTTGCCACATGTGAGCGTTCACCTTACCACCCATTCACTCCCCCTTCGAAGCCATAGAATTTGAGATGCAGAAATCGCGGTTTTAGATATTTTCATCATTGAGTTATCCGAAAAAGATATCCCACTTGCCCTAATACCCATAGTTTGGGAGATATAGGGCTCAAAGTGAAGCGCGGCGGCGTTGTTTTTGAGTGGATTTAACCCGATGGCCCTCAGGTTATATCCACTCAAAATCATCTAAAAAATAATTGTGTCAAATATGATCCTTTAATAACAAAAGACAGGATTCCCATTCAAAAAGTTGCACTTATTCCCCTGCTTGATTGTCAGTTGTCAGGTAACTAGGCTATTTTTACCTCTAGCTGGTCTACTATTTCTTCAGGAGTTCCACAGGGCTCTATATTAGGCCCTCTATTATTCATTTTATTTATCCAGGATATAGACTCATATTTTAAGAATTCTATTTATCTTTTATTTGCTGATGACATGAAGATTCTTAAAGCAATAACTACTCCTGGTGATGTCTCCCTCCTGCAGGAGGACTTGTTACGCTTGAATAGCTATTGCACTGCCAACAAATTAGACCTCAGTGTTGCCAAATGCTCTACCATTACTTTTAGTCGTAAAAATAATCCTTCTTCCTCTTCTTATTTCCTCAATAACTCTGCTTTGAGTAGGATAACTAAGAATAAGGATCTGGGTGTTACACTCGACTCCAAACTGCTATTTGATGCCCACATCGACAGTATTGTTGCGAAAGCGTTTAAAGCCCTAGGATTTATTATACGATCCAGCGAACACTTCAATAACATAAAAACCATAAAAATTCTCTATTGTGCCTACGTCCGCAGTCATCTTGAATATGCATCCCAGTTATGGAATCCTTGTTACGAGGTGTATGCATCGAGAATAGAGGCCATCCAAAGAAAATTTCTACACTACATAGAATATAAATGTCGTATACTTGATCCAGACTACTATTCTCATTGTATCCGCCATCATTTGCTGCCATTGGCTTTGCGAAGAAACATAGCTGACATCTCACTTTTACTACGAATTTTAAATGGCTCGATTGATTGTCCTGAACTATTATCTAAAATATCTCTGCGCACTCCTAGCCGGGCACTTGGAAATAGGGCACCCCTTCATGTACCTGGCTTTAAAACCAAATACAGGCGTAATTCCTATTTTATAAGGGTATGCGAAACGTTTAACACCCTGAATGCTGACATTGATATTGACCCCTTTTTCACGAATATAGATACTATAAGGAAGCAGGTTGTAGGGCGATTTTGTGATGACCAGGCTTAGCATTTCCTTCTTTTATTACAGTCTTGTTTATGTCAACATGTTTTCTAATGTACAATTTAGTATCTTCTTGTTTAATATCTTCTTATACCTAATATCATTTCTAAATTCACGTTATTATTATTGTCATTATTAGTGGTAACTTGTAAATGGCTCTAAGCTTCCTATTATTGTTCACTACAAAATTATTGGCTGTAAGTTATCCTTAAGAAAATAAAAATAAAAAAATAAAAAAAAATAAGCAAAGTATTACAATATTAAATTACACATTTACAATTACAATATTAAGTAGCTGTCCTATAATACAGAAAACTATGTTAATGACTATAATACACTATAAAAGAAATGCTATAACTTACGTAATCTGGTTTTTCACATGTTTCCTTTCCATCAATATTAACACTGAGTAAATTTGGTATTTCTTGTGCCCATGTGACATGGATAAGGAGGTCGTTTAGGCCATTTCGGATGTTACTGATCACGGCTGAGTTACTGAAACCATCTTCGCCTATAGTCGAGTACAATTGACCAATTCCCGATGCCTGGAAAAAACGGCATTATACGTCAATAATTATAGACCAAGAGGCAGCGACAAAAAAGTGCAAAAGTTTTGTAAAAGTTGATGCTTGCCGATGAGACAGTATTTTGGCTATAGAAAGCTGGGGTAGAGTCAGCAGATCAAATTTCGGGACACCTGGCGCTGGCGTCCTAGGAAATGTGTAATTTTAATTTGTAACCACTAAGTGTTTCGGAAAAGCTGAAAATTCATCAGTGGATGCAATATAGAACTCGAAACAAATGGTCAGACTGCTTAACAATAGAAAGCGTGGGGTCAGCATTACACAAAACATGCTAAAAAAATAATTCCATATTATTTATTGCGCGGCACATTAGACTAATGCGTAATAGTTACCGACAAATACGTACCTGTGTATATATATATATATATATATATATATATATATATATATATATATATATATATATATATATATATATATATATATATATATATATATATATATATATATATATATATATATATATATATATATATATATATATATATATATATATATATATATATATATATATATATATTTATATATATATATATATATATATATATATATATATATATATATATATATATATATATATATATATATATATATATATATATATATATATATATATATATATATATATATATATATATATATATATATATATATATATATATATATATATATATATATATATATATATATATATATATATATATATATATATATATATATATATATATATATATATATATATATATATATATATATATATATATATATATATATATATATATATATATATATATACATATATATATAATTGATATATATATATATATCAATTTTCTTATTAAGCTTATTTAGGTGTTGCTCGCCTCTTTTATTCTTCTTTTTTATTTTAAATATTGAAAACAATGATTAACTGACAGCTCGATACAGACATCGTGTAACTTTGTATCGAACCGCCTTTTAATGTTTCGTTAGTTTAATTAATAAATGTTATTATCTTTTCTATCCGTGAGCTATATCGAAGTCCTAAAACCATATTTCGCGCTTTCATATTGATGACATTATGAGTGTGGTTCGGTTAGGACTAAGTGCTATGATTTATTTCCTTACTGCCAAAAGAAGGGTTATATTTTTACTGCAGATGTATGTATGTATTTGCATGCCAATTTGACTATATTACCGTTATTTGTAAGTGTCTTGTGAGTGTCTTATTTGTGAGTGTCTTATCTCTTTAACCATTTATAATAATAATAATAATAAAAAACTCTTTATTTCGAAATAAAAAAGGCGAGATTATTGCCTTGCGGCAATGTCTATCAGTTAACCTATAGCTTAAGTTTGTAATATAATTTGTTACGTTGGCTACACAAGAGAATACTAAAAATTAAAGTGATTAGAAAAAAAGAAACAGACAGAAAACGAAAAAAGATATAAAAAAAAGGAAAACAAATTACTAAAATTAAATAAAGACGCAGAGATAAGGAAGGAGAGGACGGAAGGAAAAGGAAGCAAAAAGGAGGGGGGAAGAGGAGGGTTGGCTGGTTTATGGTTTTAGGATTATTGCTCCTTGAGCCTGGCCTTGAACGAGGAAATGCTGGGGGCTGTTCTAATATTATTCGGTAAAGCATTCCAGAGTCGTGCAGCTTCCACGGAGAAGGAGTACGAAAAAAAGTCGCTGCTATGGCCAGGGATGGATAACAGGTTATTGCCGTCTGATCTCAGGGGACGGCCGTGCGCCGATAGCGCGGTGAACCTATCGGCAAGATAAAGCGGCACGCCATTCGCGAGGATTCTATATAAGAGGCAGAGAGTTCTAACCTGTCTCGTCTCCCTGGTGGTAAGCCACTGCAGTCTTCTTCGATATTCCGTGATATGGTCATATTTTCTGAGGCCAAAAATGAAGCGGATACAGACGTATGAAGATTTATGCAGTAAAAGGGAAATTATATGCAGTAAAAGGGAAAAGTCTTCTGTTTTAAACACTTGAGACGATAAATTTACTTATTTAGATATGAATTCATAATTGTTGATAATATGACCAATAAACATGACCTACCGATTTGAATTATTTTTTTAATATAAAATACTACTTTTTGTGACTTAAATATAGAAGTTAGACATATGCTGTCGCTGACTTTTTTGTAGGCATTATCCAGATCTACAACTTTCCTCTAGAACTTAATCATATATCTCTCATCGGTAAGGAAGCGTTAGTTAGAAACGTTTTCGTTCGACCGTTTTTTCTCCGACTTACTTTGCAAATTCGACTATCACGAAAAAGTCTTTTCAATTTTAGGGTTAATATATAGCCTATGCCACTCACAAATAACGTGGCTTTCTATTGGTAAAAGTATTGTCAAAATCGGTTCAGTAGATCCAGCGATTACTTCCTACAACCTCACAAACTTTTCCTCTTTATAATAGGCGCAAATCAAAATATTCTTTGAAATCGGAGACTATCACGGTTATTTGACATTTTAAATAAGATAAAAAAGAGCAGCCTACGTTTCGGCGACGTTGCAGCCGCCGTTGTCTAGGGTAGACTGAAAGAGCTGTCAATCCGTTGTTTCGCGGGTAGGCCGCATACCGCTGCCGACACTGCGTAAATTATAACGGTGGTGGGGGCGGGCTCGACGCGCTTGAATTTCGAAAATCCGTCGTGCATACAATACTCACTGTATCCAGTCTTACGTCCTAGCGTTCGGTTTTTGGCCCGAGAAATCTTGCCGTAACTGAAGGTGTTTTCGTCCCAAGTCTTCGATGCTCACCTCACGGCAGAAGAAATATCGTTACAACTTCTTAAGGTTACTTGTTCGCCCGTTGTAGTTGACAGCTTATGTTAAGTGATGACTATATAGATGCCAATGAGTTTATTTTGAATAAGGCATGAGGTATGTCTTTAACTTCTGCCACTGTCCCCTAAATAAACACCTGTTTACCATAGGTGTGACAGACAGCCCTCTATGCAGAGGATGCATGGAGGAAGAAGAAACGCCACAGTATGTGCTCATGGAATGCAGGAGCATGGCAGAGCAACGGGCAAGAATACTACAATCTCCAGCATCTGTCCCGGAGGCCTGTAGCAACCTAAACAGGCTGTGACTCGTGTATATTCGAGCGAATTTGAGGTTTCGATTCTGTAGAAATTACTTTTTTGTTGTGGGTATGTTGGACTGAGGCTCCAACATATTTTTCTTATAAAACCAGTCTAATATTAGTTAAGTAATATTCGTAATATGTAATACTCGTAATAATGTAATGTAATATATTCGTAATGTTTTTATAGTACAACACAGCTATTATATTTTATTATATTCTGTGTATCAAAAACATTATAAATCTCATACATACCATGTCATAGTTCACGTCTCCATACTCCTCAATCTTCACTGTTATAAGATCCAAAATGTCTTCATACGAAGTAACGTCGATGTGCAACCAGTATTCCCCCTTTCCTTCAAATTGCAAACTATCTCCATACTCGATCAATATATGATCAGATGTTTTGCAAGGATATCGAAATATTTTCGATTTTAAATCGCTTGCACAGAACACAAAACTGAATAAAACAGTAGATAGCAACCACTTTATCATTATACAATCACACAATCACACTATTTCGATGTTAAATATATGAGATGGCCACGTCGCCAACGTCGCCAACGTCGCGATCTTGATTATATCAATATTTGACATTTGAGCGGCGAAAAACCAGTAGCGGTCCGGTTTGATTTGGCGCTGCTGGTCAATGCAACAAGTTACGATAATAAATAAAATCGGAATAACTAGTTTTGATGAACTTGACCACGGCCTTATAGACTAAGAGATGTAGGCGGATTATCACTTTATTTTATAAAATTTTAGAAACTTTTACTTATCTTACAATGTTTGTGAGTTTGTTTAGGTTACATAGCTTTATGTATTGGTCCACAGCATTGGTCCACGGCAGTCATGTCGTGAACACTTCCAAAAACTAGAGATATTGACCGTATATGCGATTTTTGCTCAAGAAGCTGGATGCAAACTCTAATTTGTAAAAAGTTTTACCGCCCAACGAAGTGGGCAGGGGTCAGCTAGTCGAAAATTAAGGCTATAATTATAGCAATTTAAAGAAACTATGATACATATGAGGTAGGTATTTATTTTATTTTAATTTAAGAATTAATTACTATAAAACATTGATTTGCTCACAAAAATAACAGGAACCGAATGGCAAAACCTTAACCTTTTGCTTATTTGATTCTGTCATCCAACTGGGACGAGCCCGTTCGGGTGGACAGGACTCTAATATTACAATCAAGTTTGCTTGAATGCTTGATTGCTTACAGATGTAAAAGTTTTAATAAAAAGCTAATAACATTTAATTGCCCTAAAATCTGGTAAAATTAGAAATATTAATAATAATAAGTATTAAAAGATAATATAATAAATAAAGAGCAATTCCATTATATAATCGGCAAGAATATAAAATTCAATTAAATAATATAAATAAAATTATATGTGAGAAAAGAAACAGTCATTAATCCTACTAATATTATAAACGCGAAAGTTTGTATGTATGTATGGATGTTTGTTACTCTTTCACGCAAAAACTACTGAATGGATTTTGATGAAACTTTACAATAATATAGCTTACACATCAGAATAACACATAGGCTATAATTTATAAAGATATATGGTTTTCTATCATCATTATCACAATTTTCCACCACCACGCGGGTGAAACCGCTGGGCGCAGCTAGTATTTAATATATGTGAAGTAAGGATTTAATATGAAAACATCTAGTCGAAAAAAGTAAGTTTCTTTGTGAAAATAATATATAACAACAAAGTCAAATAATTTTCGGTAGTTAGTTCAATGTTAAAATATATTCAACATACATGTTTAAAATATGTTTAAATTTGTACACCTAAGTTTTATTAAACTATTATTTCTAACATTTGATGTATGGTTAGTGTCATG